>JAOWBW010000021.1:2694439-2752936 GCA_026119855.1 Campanula takesimana
CTAGTTATTCACTAGAGAACTAGAAGGAAAAGTCGCTGCTACCTTATGCATATCTCAACTCAATCGTTGGATCTGAATGAAGTTGTTGAACGCAGATTCACTGACCCCGACGAGTCGGTGTATCGGGATGTGGATCCGAATGAACTGAAAGTTGAAGAAGTGAAAGTTGAAGGCGAATTCACTGAACCCGACAAGTCGGTGTCTCGGGATGTGGGTCTGAATAAAGTGAAAGTTGAAGGCGAATTCACTGAACCCGACAAGTCGGTGTCTCGGGATGTGGGTCTGAATAAAGTGAAAGTTGAAGACAAATTCACTGACTCCGACGACTCGTTTGAAGCAACTGCGATGTCATTTTTCGAGCCTAACCGATGGGATCGTCCATTACGATACATAAGAAATCAGCGGGGCTGCCTTCCTAAATCCTATCTTCCTCTATCTTTCACATTACATGTGTAATTTCATAGATGACAATAGAAACACCCAAAAGGCGGGTAGATTCCGGTAAACTCTCTTTTCTCCCATTAGTGGAACTCTCTTGCGCTGTCAGAGGGGGAAGCTTCGGAGAAAGAGTTGATGCTTTTTTGAGGTAATGCAAGAACCACCGGAGGTTAATTGTTGGAGTGGGAATCCCCGGAGCTCCTTAAAGAGCGAGAAAAGCCACATTCCATCTAAAAAATAGGGAAGAGAGCATTCAAGAGGCCCGTAAGGATCAAGATAAAGACAACTGAGCCGACTTGAGAGTTTGGTATTATCACCACGAAGAAGAGCTTTCGGATTAAATGAAAGCAGTAAGTCAGTGGCCAAGAATCATCGTTCGGCTCCTCGCGCACTTCTGCCCTATGTATGTGAGTCATGACTGCCCCTTGCTGCTAAGGGATCAGAGTCCAATTGAATGAGTATGGGTAAGGGGTCCATGGATGACGATATAAAAGTCGATTTCTAATCATAACTAAATCTTCCACTTTTGTTTTGATTCGTAGAGAAAAATGGAAGCAAAAAAACTTTGTGAAGCTTTACTCATACAGTATATACCGGAGGTGAACAGAGTGCAGGGAAGGTAGCCCTCGTTACTACGTATATATGATAGGGAGGGCATATACATTCATATACATGGTATATGTATGTATATACTATTATAGATTGTATGACCAATCTATAGGCACATTTGGTGATAAGCTTGTGCTTGTTTGGAGAGATCATCATAAATGATTGAAGTGTGTCGTTCACGGTACATAAAATATTCAGCTAGAGGATGGCCCGGGGGGGGGGCAACTCCATGGATTCTCTCCCTTTTCTTAGGAAAAGCTAATCTCCTGCAGCTTAGAACCAAGATTCAGCAGTAGATCCCGCCCCAATAGGAGTCCTAGTTCATAGGCACTATAGATGGATCGAAGCCAACTTTCACTCTAACTCAAATAAGTAGGCGTGAAGCTATCTATGGTCTTAGGACTGGCAGCATCCATAGATTATGCTTTATCCAAGAAAATTCCCGGATCCGCGTATCTTTTATTCGTCCGTTTTTTCGCAGAAGATTTTTCCAAACAGTAATCGCGTTTCTCAAGAAGATTCAAATTGATTAAGGCAAGTCTTAGCCTACTTGGAAGGATTCCTCTTGGGGAAAAATTCTCATGTCCGGTTCCTTCGGGGGATGGATTTCTAATAATTCACCTATCCCAATAACAAAAAAACCTGACTTGAATGATCCTGTATTAAGAGCTAAATTGGCTAAAGGTATGGGTCATAATTATTATGGAGAGCCCGCATGGCCTAATGATCTTTTATATATTTTTCCAGTAGTCATTCTCGGTACTATTGCCTGTAACGTAGGACTTGCAGTTCTAGAACCATCAATGATTGGGGAACCGGCAGAGGCTGGAATATAAATAGGCCTCAATGACTTCCTGAAATTCTTTCCTGAGTTCAACCAAGCCCCTTAACTAATAGATGCTAGTTGGGGGGCTGTCTTCTATACCAAGCCCCACTCTAAGTAAGTGAAGGGGCTTTGGCTCCAGGCTCCAACTTGATCTTGTGGTAGACTGTCCCCCTAGGGGGCACTTGGCAACTCACTCGTGGGCCATGAAATCCCCTAATTCCTCAAGTACTTGCTGCACTTCCTGGGAAAGAAGTCGTCTTATTGAGAGTAAGCATTACACAATCTCCAAGACCCTTTTTGGAAAAAACGAGAAAAGAGAATAGATCATCCATTTTGATACCCCAGATTCTATTTTGACACCAAGAAATGATATCTTCTAAATAAGCTCGATGGATATCTGAAAGCAATTCATCTAACTCAGCTCGATCTATATCATCTGAAAGCAACTCATTAACTTTTAAATCAGCTAGATCGAGATCTGAAAGCAACTCATTAACTTTTAAATCAGCTAGATCGAGATCTGAAAGAGACTCATCGACCTTCGGTCGGAACTTACCCGACAAGGAATTTCGCTACCCCTCGAGGGATCGCGACCCTTTGTCCCGTCCATTGTAGCACGTGTGTCGCCCAGGGCATAAGGGGCATGATGACTTGACGTCATCCTCACCTTCCTCCGGCTTATCACCGGCAGTCTGTTCAGGGTTCCAAATCAGGCGGGCCAAATCTATTGGATTGCTGCCGCGATTGGGAAATCCATCTTGGAAAGGCCTTAATTAATCTATTTTGACTTAGGATGACTTTTAGCGACCATCCAGGGGCCATAGCCAACTCCAACTAAACTAAGATCATCAATATTTACTGGAGGGGCAGCAATGAAGGCAATAATAAATACAGAAGTTGCGGTCAATAGGGTAGGGATCATCAAAACACCAAACCATCCAATGTAAAGATCCGCATTTTTCTTCTTTCTTCTTAGGTGGATTTCAGATTCTATTGGATTTTTCTTGCGTTGCTAGAACCGCTTCATCCTTCTCACCTGCGCCCCTTCTTGCTGCACCCATCTCGTATCCATAAAGCTAGACTGACGCAACTATCTTCTCTGGAAATCGCAGTTTGAACCTATACTCATCAGTAATGATTTCGTTAATTTCTTCATGCTCATTCCAAGTTGGTAGTACCATCTGTACACATAAGGATCCCTTTCCGGACAGAATTTCTTATTCATATAGATAGATATAGGATCTATGGGACAATCACGTAAAAGTAAATAGTGTACTACAACCCTTCCTATTTGATAGAAAAGGATCCGAGAATTGTTAATAGGTCTTACCTCAGCTCGTAAATCCCAATTTTGTCTATGAACAGCGTGTCTAATTGTATTACTGTTAATAATAGATTTCCCCTCGGAAAGACTAATCGATAGGTCCTCATTGGTAATTAGACACGCTGTTCATAGACAAAATTGGGATTTACGAGCTGAGGTAAGACCTATTAACAATTCTAGCCAAAATCGTCTTCTCGTTACCTATTCAATGAATAGAAACTCCTCCCCATGAATTCTATTCTACTAATTCGACTCAGATTAGAATAATCAAAAAATAAATAGACTCAAACCAATATTCATTCTAAATTTTGAGATGAAAATTTCTATAAATTATCTTCCATATGACTCCTTACTCTATGGTCAATCACTAAGAAAAATGGACTTATTGGATCGTTAGCAATTCATGAGAGAATTGGTCGTTGGGGATCTCTAGAAAGTCCATTTTATGAAATTTCTAAGAGATCCAAGGGGGTGCGGATGCTTTATTTATCACCAGGTCAGGATGAATCTTATAGGGTAGCGTCAGGCAATTCTTTGGCCCTGAATCAGGGTATTCAGGCTACTTCAGCCCCGTAGGGCCTTGTACTACTTCAGCCTCGTAGCGCCTTTTACTCCTTCAGCCCTGTAGGGTATGATGTAAGACAGGGCATATGTGCATCTGGTTGCTTGCATATAACATTTATGGTACAGAATATCTTTCCAATATGCTAGTTTCAACAACTCCCGTTCTTTACATTTCTTCATTGTCGATCGATCCCAGGAAGCCCAGAGAAGCAAGAATGGAAACATGTGTACAAGCCCGTAATGAGGGACGTGATCTTGCTCGTGAGGGGAATGAAATTATCCGGAAGGCTGCTAAATGGAGTCCTGAGCTATTTTCTGCTTGTGAGGTATGGAAAGAGATCAAATTTGAGTTTGCAGCGATCAGAAATCTTCTCAGGCTCAGAGCGGACAGCTACACTAATATTCAAACTATTTCGTTAGAATTTCTATTTCTTAGTAGAATAACTACTTGACAAAATGGATATTAATTCATAGAATTAAAGAATGCTACAAAAGTCTTTTTTTCTTTTTGTGCAGGTATCACAGCTTGCTCCTCTTTTTTTTTTGAAAAGACAAAGACCATCCTTATCAAGTTGATAATAGAAAAATAAAAAATGATAGCTTTTTCAAGAGGCAGCTTGCGGATAAGGGGGAGAGAACGAACTCTCAAAAAGAGAGCCTTACTTCCACATCCACCGAAAAATAGAGAGAGATGTAACTTGTATCTTCATTGAAGATAGAACAATTCGACAGATTGTGGCATGAGTTACTTCAGCGCCGTAGGGGCCTTGTACTACTTCAGCGCCGGAGGGCCTTGGACTACTTCAGCGCCGTAGGGCCTTGTACTCCTTCAGCCCCGGAGGGCCTTATACTACTTCAGCCCCGTAGCGCCTTGTACTACTTCAGCCCGTAGCGCCTTGTACTACTTCAGCTAGGGAGGGCATATACATTCATATACATGGTATATGTAAGCCTATGTGACGAACAGTAGTCATTCTGGGGTTTACATATACTAATAATTGTTGTTTTAATTCAAAGTGAGAAGGATTTTTTTTCTTGATTGAAAAGAACTGTTAGAGGCGACAGAGGTTTTTAAGGTCAAATAATTCGAAATAGGCCCTTGGAATGATGAACCAGTATGGACACACTAGATTAACCTAAGTGAAATGAAGTCTCTCTCGTTCTGGTTAAAAGTCAAATATGAAACTTTTACAGCCGTCCCAAGGTATCATTTCTAATACATCCGTGGGGAAGGCTCGAACGCATTGGGTACACCCCTCAACCCTCTTTTTGAGATTCATTGAGATTGAATCAATTGAACGCACTTCTAAGACTTGTTCTACTTTTGGAAGACCTTGCGTTAAGATCTTCCAGTAGCAATAATCTTGTTATTGCTTCAACCCATATGCCTCAAAAAATGCAGCCCTCTCTAATAGATACGCATAGATTCAATACGTGCATTAAGATACGACGGTCTCGCTATGCCAAAAGGGAGAGAAACCCCATCCCTCTCTTTCCTTTTTTCGCTCCCATGTCGCCACACGGGGGGGCATGGGGACGTAAAAAAGGGGATCCTATCAACTTGTTCCGACCTGAGATAATAAGCTCATGAAGATATTTTATTGAATCATCTGAGGAATAGATCCGACTTGTACCCGAACGAAATTCTTAGATCAAAAAGAATTTTCAATAGCTTCTTAATCTGATGATCGAGTCGATTCCATGATTATAAGTTCATTTCTCATCAGAAAAAATAGAATGATTTTCAAAGAGCCGAAAACGATTCGGTCATTTAGACGAACAAACTATTGGCTATTGGAAAGCGCAACACCTCAACGAGATTCCCTTATGATTTCAGGCCCATTGAGGTGCACCGTGCCAAATGTGTCCGAAGAAGAAGAGCAAAGCAAATGAAGCATGTCCAAAAGTAAACCAACCCCTTGGACTGCTACGAAAAACACCGTCAGATTTCAAAGTCGCACGATCTAATTCAAAAATTTCACCCAATTGAGCACGTCTAGCATATTCTTTTACAGTCGCAGGATCATTATAACTGACTCCATTGAGTTCGCCACCGTAGAACTCAACAATTACACCTACTAGAATCTTCTTCCATCTAGAGGAGATAGTTGTTTATTCAGTATCGGACCACCCATAGCAGTCATATCCATTTTACTAACCGTACATGAGATTTTCATCTCATACGGCTCCTCGAAGGTCACAAATAAATCTAAGGACCCGTTCGCTATTATTTATTTGGATATCTTTGATAGATAGAGGCAAAAAAACTCCCTATAGGTGGTAGGGGTCGAGCTTGTGATGTGGTTTTTAATGCAGCAAGCAGTAAAAGCCAATTCTTATCTATGCGAGATAAGGAGACTTTCTACTTTCGCTATACCTTGCCCATGTCACCTGGGATGCAATCCTCTTCTAAGATGTTCGCTTGATCAAGTGCTTGACTCAAGCCCGGTGGTTTATCCAGTTGTCAACTCTGAAAGTCTAGATCCAGCCGCAACTCCTGAATTTCTTCGATTCTTTGATTTGATGCTAGTCCAATCTTCTCCTTAAGGCCGATTGGTAGCCTTTTCTTTCTTTTCTTATTGTAATGTTTTTCGCATTAGTCGAATTCGTTCAATAAATTTTTTTTCTTTTGCATCTGAAATGGCCCAATTTTAGAGGCACATCGATTCAGATTATTACAATGAAAAAGTTAGTGCTGCGATGAGTTCAGAATGTTATTTGCTGTAGGGTCCATCTTTTTGTTCACCATAGGCGGACTCACTGGAATAGTTCCGGCAAATTCTGGGAGTGGGAATCCCCGGAGCTCCTTAAAGAGCGAAGGGTGATCTGAAGTATCCGCCTTGTTGGGTAGAATGCCTTCGTCTGTAGGGTATCAACCTACTGTAGATCGGTAACCGTCACAATGATATTATTAAAACTTTGATTTTATGCATACATGAAGCATGTACCCTTACATTGTTTTCGATCCTATCGATCAAACTAGCAAGACTCACTTTATCAGTGATATTAAAGAGGTAGCTCAGTGTGTGAACGAGTAGGCACTCTCCGAATTGGATTAGTTTCGCCTCAACAAATAAGTAGTTGGGCCACGAAAATGCTGCCTAATGGCGAGCTAGTTGGCGAGGTGACACAAGTTTTCGCGGGCGAATATTGACTGGTTCAATTCACTTTTTCTTCGGTTCTAGCAATAGTTCATAACTATTAGATTCGAGTCGGCTTGGGTGAAATTGGAGTTTTAAATACGATTTTCAAATTGATAGGGCTCTAGGGCTATACGGACTCGAACCGTAGACCTTATCGGTAAAAGTGAAGATTCGTTTTTTATCATTTAATGAGCATCTTGTATTTCATAAAAATCCGATGAGGGAATTCCTCAAAATTTCGTGAAACGAGTAATTAAAAAGGGGAAGTCTTTTTATAGAGAGAAGCTGAATTACGCTTCATGCACCTGTAGTACAAGGCCTCCCTACGGGGCTGAAGGAGTACAAGGCGCTACGGGGCTGAAGTAGTACAAGGCCCTACGGGGCTGAAGTAGTACAAGGCCTCCCTATGGGGCTGAAGTAGTACAAGGCCCTACGGGGCTGAAGTAGTACAAGGCCCCTACGGGGCTGAAGTAACCCATGCCACAATCCCACCTTTCAGTGAATTCGTCTTCAACAATTAACCTCCGGTGGTTCGTGCATTACCTCAAAAAAGCATCAACTCATAATTGCGTAAATGATCACGGAAATACGGCATCAACCGTAGGGAGAAGGCCGTAGATTGCATACACTGCTACGAGGGGAAGCCTCCTTACCGCTATACTATACCAAACGACGTGGCTCCATACGGTAAATCTATTGTATGAGTTAAGCTTAAAAAAGGACATAGAAACTTTGTGAAGCTTTACTCATACAGTATATACCGGAGGTGAACAGAGTGCAGGGAAGGTAGCCCTCGTTACTACGTATATATGATAGGGAGGGCATATACATTCATATACATGGTATATGTATGTATATACTATTATAGATTGTATGACCAATCTATAGGCAACTAATCTATAGATAGCATATCTTAAGTAGGTAACTACTTAAGATATATAAAAAACAGATAATCGTAGATATATTCATATCTACTTGCTTAATTACCGGGTATACTATATAAAAGGATTGTTTCCCCCCTTCGCTATCGCTCGTCCCCCTCAGGGGGAGATTGAGAACTACAACTATTAGCAACTATTACTATTAATAATAGCTATTAGTAATAACAATAACAAGAAGAACAATAAAAACTACTAATAATAACTATTAACAACTACATTTAATAATTACTTTTGAATCATTGCCCATACTTCTTATTAACCTATTTCTTGCTTCCCTGAAGACGGGATCGGTCGGCACTCCCCGACCTTGCTTACCCTTCGCTCTTTAAGGAGCTCCGGGGATTCCCACTCCAACAATTAACCTCCGGTGGTTCGTGCATTACCTCAAAAAAGCATCAACTCATAATTGCGTAAATGATCACGGAAATACGGCATCGACCGTAGGGAGAAGGCCGTAGATTGCATACACTGCTAGGAGGGGAAGCCTCCTTAGTTTTTCCTAAGATTTTACGTAAAAAAATATTACATATAATTTTAATCAATAACACGGTTATACCAGTTACAGTAGTAATTAGCGAAGCAATATTGAAAAATACAAAATAAAAAGAAAAATTATGACCATGTTAGTCAAATTTAGATCCACTAATAAACGTGTTCAACGGGAGGACATCTTGCCGTTTTTCTTGATCTGAACAACCATGATTGATTGAAGTTTTTTTTTTTTTTTTTTTGAAGGAAGTCGGGTGAGATGGACGACTAAGATAAGTGAGATATCACAATTATACTCCCTCCGTCCCAGCTCACTTGAGACTTTTTTAACCAAAATTGGTCAATTTAAGGTCGGTTTGACCAACATTTTATAGAAATATTTATGATCCGAACAAAAATTAAAAAAATGTAAAATGACCATCATTAAAAATCCTCTCAATAACAATTTTTAAAAAGTTTTTTGGAGCATAAATATTTCTATAAAGTGTTGGTCAAACCGACCTTAAGTTGACTAGTTTGATCAAAAAGTCTCAAGTGAGCTGGGACGGAGGGAGTATATCACACACCCCTATTCAAGATTTGGGGTCAGTGTTTTACTCTAAGGAAGTGGGGTGAGATGGTCAACTGAGATCGCACAAGATTTGAATGGAGGACGAGATGAAGGAGCCATGATGAATGTCTAAATTACCCTTACAAAACTTTCTAAATATGAATAGTCAAGATTAAAATAGATTGCTAAAATCTAGTGCTAATGTTTTATGGTCGGACCAACGCCTTGATTGTTAGGTTTAATTCTTTTTCACTAGTCTTTTTATACTTTTTATACTTTTTTTAATTTTTGCTTAGTAAGACCTTGTTTGTTTTTCATTCAGAGCCATTTAATGGGGTAAATGTCTGAGAGAGTCAGACCTTAAGGCATTAAGTCTTTTTTTTTTCTTTTTTTTTTTTTTCCAGATTCAGATCTAAAAGCATCTGAATTGCCTCTTAATGTTCAGACCTAAAGTGAAGTCTGATTTGCCTCTGAATTGATTTTTTTTTTTCAATTTATATTTTTTCTTAAACTCATAATTCTAAAGATATCCAACTAAAACACTATATAAACAACTATTCACGTCATTTTTCTACTTCATTTAATGTCGTAATTCTAAATTCAGATGTGTATTCAGACGAATAATCAAACAGTTTGAATAATTCAGAAATCAGTTTTCAGACGATGCCTCTTATCAATTCAGATATGCATTCAGATTTCAGGACTTAACACTTAAAAAAAAAAAAAAAAAAACGCCACCTAAGTGATTAAAAAAAAGAATCTCAAACAGTTCCGTACGAACGAAAAACAGTTTCACTTTTAATTACCACAAAAACTCCCTTTTATTTACTTTCACAAAACCGTCGCCGTTTCCAAATTCCCACACCTAGGGTTTAAGATTTTTCGTAGGGGTTTAGGATAGAAAAATCTTCCCCCATTATGTAATGGGGATACTGGCTTCGTAAAATCGCAAGTTCGAAACCCTAGCAAAAACCTGATTTTGTTTTAAGGGGGAGTGATGGATGAATTTGAAGACGATTTCGGCGATTTGTACGCCGACGTTGAAGTTCAAGCTAGTTCCGCCATTAATGCTGCCGTTGTTCAAGCGTTTCCTGAATTGAGCTCAGATGATGATGGTGATGATGTTGATGTTGGGAAGGGAGTTTCAGGTGGTGATGGCGGTGACGGAAATGAGAAGGAGGAGGATGAGGTGGGGGTGGAGACTGGTGTTGATGATGGTAGTGATAGTGAGGATGATTTGAAGATTGTTTTGAATAGTAGTGATGATGGTGGTGGTGGTGGCGGGATTGGAGTTTCGTTTCTGGTGTCACGGAGTGAGAATTTGGGAGGGGTGGTGGTGGGGGATGAGGGTGAGGAGAGAGATAATTGTTGTGGTATTGGAGTTCTGGGTTTGGGGTTTGGAGGGGAATGGAGTGAATGATAAGGCTGAGAATGGTGGTGGTGGTGGTGGGGAGAGAGGGAATGGAGGAGGGAAAGGAGGGCATCATATGCAGCATTCGCAGTATAAGGTAGTCTTTGTTATTGATTGCGTTCCTCAAGTGTGTTTTAGAAGTGATTTTTTTAAGTTTGTGAGTTTATGCGATGAAATTACGAAATTGGAATGTGAAATGTAAAAACATTGAAGCTTATGCTGTTTTTACCGGCAGTAATAAGTGTTGCCATTACCCTGTTCTAGTAGGCTGCGAGTGTGAGATTAAATTTGTTTTCGATTTAAAGATATCGGAATTTGGCTGGTAACCCTGGGGAATTGCTCGAGAATAGCTCATCCTGTTTTTCTCCGCAGTAGTTGGTGTTCGATGTATCATTAGTTTGTTTGAGATGAGCTTTCTCTTGTCTCAGGATTCAGAATACAAGGTTCTCTTTCAATTTTTTATATCTAATTTATTCTAGAAATGCTTTTAAGGGTATATGTATGGTATCATGTTTATGATGGAAATGGAGTTGGAAAGTGGTGGTATTAAAAATGATAGCAATGCAGGAAATTCTTGAACAGGCATTATTATTCCCTGGCGCCTTCAGATTAAGCCAGCTGCTGTACCACCTACTTGGAGTCAGCTGAACTTGTTAGCCTTCTATACAAGTCAGGGTGTTTTCACTTTAAATATAGTTCATCTGATAGAAATCGAAGGAGAGCTTCTTTTTTACTTCATATTTGAAGTTCTTTTCCTCATCTATCTGGTTTATACTGAGTATAATGTTTCTCTTTTGAGTCTTCGAGTTGCTTGCAAGAAAGCAAAATGAAAATATCAGGAGTTGTTTGGCTGCTTTTTCAAATTTTCACTTGTGTTGCGTATAATTGAATGGCTTGTTCAAGGTTTTAGAGTAGGATATAGATTTATATGCTTGTACATTGAGGTATCACTCCTTTCTTCCCCTTCATTTCTCTTGAGGGTTTATTGTGTAACTGCTATTGATTTGAATGTTTTCCCATTGTGATATCCATAATCATTTTTTCTTTTTTTTCTTTATTGAGCAGGCTGTCTTTTTGCCTGATGTTCATATATTTATATTTTTTTGAAACTCATTTGTGCAGTACGTTAGATCTCAATCAGCAGTACCTGGGTATAAGACAAAAGAAAATGGGTGTGCGGCCGTATCGTCCTATTCCTACTCATCATTGAAAGCTGATAGGGAGGAGAATGGGTGTGGTCGGCGTGTCGGGTCTGGTTCATCAGTAGCTCAGAGTGGGAATAATTTCTCACTTCCTCGGTCGAGGTGTGTAGCATCATGATTTGCTTTTACAACTTGTTCACAGTTCATTGAAATATAAAAATATTTGTTATGCTAATTTTAAGGCAAGACATAGTAGTTGGCTTACTGTGACATGAGATGTGCAGTAAGATATTATGGAAACACTGTCGTGGCCATGAAGCCATCGGGTCCATGTCCTTGTTTTAAACATTCTGATTAAGTAAGAAAATTGTAATCTCTAATGGTTTATAGACATACTCCTTTTCTATTTTTCACGGCTACATTATACATACTTCCTTATCTTTTACAGGACTATACTAGATGTAAATATTGATATATTTGAACGGAAGCCTTGGAGGCATCCTGGAGCAGATATGACGGACTTCTTCAATTTTGGGTTTGATGAAGAAAGCTGGAAGCATTACTGCAACCAACTGGTAAATGATAGATTATGTGACTGTCAATGTCGGTCCTACACCTTTGATGTAATTGATCATAGATCCCAAGTATTCTATATTATTATAACAATTAGGCATTTTTTCCAGTGGGCTGAGATTTCGTAGTTTTGGTCGTGCAGTAAGATTTATGACAGTTACTTAGGTACTCGTTTTAAGTTCTAGATTAACCTCTGGTTGATGGAACCCTGTCTTGTGCTGTGTAACAGGATGAATATCGTCATGGTGCTCTCATTCCAACTAGGGTCCTGCCGTTTGAATCCTTCAAATCAACCGAGGTGGGTTCGTTAGAGCACTATGGTGATTTTTTGAAGTAAAATCATTAATAGTTCTTGATCCCTTTTTGATATTTTTACTCCACTTTCTAATTTCTAATCAGGCCGGCAAAGCTGACAATGAAACAATGGCCCATGACACAGTAAGGGGAAAAACTCGAAGTAGACGGGGGAGAGCAGTTCCTTTTTCACCTTCTTGTGAACAGCAGTCAGAAATGGTATGTTTAGGAAGGAATTACTAGCATTCATCTAAACTGATTGTTTATAGAAGTCTCAATTTATATGTACTGGAGACTGTAGTTCTAGATATATTGTGAATTTTATCCAATTGTTTCAGCAAATGGGTAGAGCGATTCAGGTGGGAGGCAGCATTATTGAGCGCAAACCTTCCATGGACTTAAGGCGTGCAATTGACCGGGATTCGGATGTTATACAGGTATTTTCTTGCAACTCATGTATGCCTAAAGCTATTGCAGTAACTACTTCTGTCTCACTAACTATGAAATGGTTGGGCAGATCAACGTGCAGGACTCAAGGGAGAATTCTTCCGGTACAGTGAAAGAGGATTCTTGCCACGAAGATATGTCCTTACGTGAAATATCTGACAATGAGGGTAATGGTGTAGATGAGAGTGGAGAGTTTCTTTGCTTCAGTACAGATAGTGAAGATGAACTAAATAGTGAATCTCTTGATGGGGATCCGGAGGGAATGGACATACCTGTTGCCAAAAGGTTCTTGTCTTGTTACTTGTTGATGCACACTCTATGCTTAATGTTGTTTTATTTTGTTTGTTGAGTCACATATAGCCTTGAGGATGAAGATAATTCATTTGTGTTAATGTTACTTGTTTAAGAGTGGATTGATTTCTTGAATACTCCCTCCGTCCCACTCGAATTAGGACAAATTTCCATTTTGGGTGTCCCATTCGAATTAGGACAACCCAAAAATGGAAGTGTTTTATTTAATGGGACCCACATTCACACTCACAACAACTTTCCACTCATTATTCTCTACCTCACTTTCTCTCTCCTACTTCACTTTTCATACTCACAACACTTACTCCACTAACACTTTTTCCTTAATCCCCGTGCCCAACCCAAAAATCCTATTTCGGGTGGGACGGAGGGAGTATATTTTAAACTTGAGCTTTTGATAGAATCATTACGTGTAATGTATTTCTGAATGAGCCATCAAATTAATGGATGCTGAGTTCCATATTAACTGGTGAATTTGTGAAGATTACATCACTTGTATTTGGTGCCCTACCATGAGTAAGCTTTAAGATGATCGCTGACTAGTGAGGAATATGCCAGAATGAAATAAATTCTCATTTTTGTTCCTGAATAGTTCGACCACCTAACCTTTTCGTTGACATGTTTTGTGGTTATTTCATCTGCTAAATCAATCATTCACTTTTGCGCATTTTCTTTACCATTGCCTGAAAAAACATTGTCTCTTTCCTTGTTGCAAGCCCATGTTGTTGGGAGACTAGGTTAGACAAACATACTATAGTAGAGCTCAAGTGTAAATTACATTTTGGCCTTTTGATGGTTCAAATTTGAAATAGATGCTTGAATAGCCTTACTTTCTTCACTAAACCATTGAATCTGGTTTTAACGATTTTATCCGTTATTTAGTTTTTAAAGTTGTTTGATTCCTAGTAGCTAAAATGGCTTCAACGGGATATTATTAGTGGCTTCACACATGGCCTCGGACTCTTAATTTGCACAGAAGCACGTGGATGAAGAACTTGTTTTTTGTTCCATTCTTTCTTTTTAGTGTCTAATAAGACATTTCTTGTTGGTGATATGATTAGGTCTTCCAAACAAACAACTGCCTGTCCTGGTTCCATGAATTCAGGTGATGAAAGTCATCAAATCTCTGATGTGGACGGGCATCACAATCAAATAGTGGCTGCTTGTGCTTCAGAAGGAACTGATGGAGGAGGTGGAACTAAGAATAAATCAAAAGAAAAGGCTGGTGGTGATACATGGACCAGAGATCCATCCATAGTGGATGGAAATTCATTTCAGAGAGAGAAAAGTCTGCACGAGCGAAGGTCATCTTGCTCTGTGAGTCATTCCGAAGCAGTTGAAGACGATTTTTATTTTGGTTCCAGAAAATCTTATTGTCATGTCAAAAGGCCGTCTACAAATTCGATTCCCGAGTTCAGGAAGTCAGCAAGGCCTGAAAGATACAATGTCAACAGAAAACCGATTCATTCAAGATATCGTGAAAGACATAGAAGTCCAGTATACCGTAAGCTAAAAGACCAGTTTGACTACAAGGATGATATTCCCTTGTTTGATGCGGAGGGACTCTATGGTGTGCATGTTTCAAGAGCTGACCATAGAAGAGCAAAGGAAAGGCTACCTGCTGTTGATTCATATTATGAAGGGAAAGATCTCTCGTATCAAAAGGAATGTGAACTTCCTTTTGATTTTCATGGTGAAAGGTTTTCTGACTATGATTTCAGGGATGATCGTACAGAAGGTCCTCATAGGAAAGGTGTTTGGGGATTTGGAGCAGAGAGAGATCGATTTATGTTCAGGAATTCGAATGAGGGGGGAGATTTATTTGAAGAAGAAATTTCAATGATGGATGAGGAAATGATGGCAATGGATTGGTATCATAATGAAAGCAGGCAGGATGTTGAGGACGTGGGTCCTCTCTCTAACCAGGAGTTAGAACAGTTGAATTTTCAATATTCATCCTATTTGAATGATGAAAGGGGTGCTCCTTGGAATGGGAAAGGAGGCGAGCCGCATTTTAGAAGGAGAGGAAAAAGCGATGAAATTTTCCATGACAGTAAATATTCTAATGATTTGCGACAAGGAAAATATAGAAGACCTCTTACATATCATGACAGGGACATAGACTATTTAGAACACAGTCATGATAGACATGTTCCATATTCCAGAAGAGAAGGTAGAAACTTTGGACGAAATAGTAGGAGATTCGGCAGTCCTGTTGGTTTGGATGATTATTGGTCTGGAGGTGATGATGATAGTTTCTTGAGATGCAGGGACGATCCATCGGTCTCGTCTCGTTCGCTCAAAGAACCTGGATTTAGCAACAGCAGAAGGTTCCATGGTTCCAAGATGCCAAGAAATAGTGCATTTTATGGACAGGGGAAAGATAGAAGACAGTGGTCTGGGAGATTCAGAGATGGTGTACCCTTTGGTGGTTATTATAATGATCTTGACACAGAAGAAAGTATCAATAATTTTGATGACTGTGGGCATGGGGGAAGAAGAAGACACCGCCCAAAGGCTGAAAGGGTACAATGGGACAAAGGTCAAAATTTATTAAGGCCCTGCAGAAATAAATTCCATACCGAGGGGGCACCATTTTCTTTCCAAAAAACTTTTAGGCGTAAAAAGATTGATGATTTACATGAATCTGATCATGTTGGTGAGCTAATTGATGATATGCATGTTAATGGAGGGGGAATATACAAACAGACAAGAGAAGGAGATACCGGTTATCAGTTTGATAGAACTCCTAATATTATCCAGAGTCATGAACAGATGTTATTGAGCTGCGAGCACTCAGTTGTTTCGGACTTGGTTGTTGTGGAAGGAAAGGTAAATCTGGGGAAACTAAGGTCAAAATCTTGTATCATGTTAGCTATATATATGAGGGCACCATATATGATGGGCAAGTCTTCTTTCATTATGCTATTGCCATCTCATTGCATGTTTATTATAGAGCTCTCTGGATCTGCCCCTTTTTGTTTTTAGCCCCAAAAGCTTTCCAGGAGTTTGGTTGTGAAGTTTCTAATCTAGCATCTTTCACATCTGGAGTGCCAATGACTGTAATGTGATAGGAAAAGAAAACCCAGGTAAGACTTAAAAAGAATTAGCACCATTAGCACGTGAATAATGAAACATAATAATGGTAAAGGATTATCTATGGACAACCATATTTTTTGTGAATCATAACATTGCACATTTTAGTTTCCAACTTGTCATTGGCATGTAGGTGGGTACCAATAATATTCTTGTTTCAAAAGTGCTTTCTCTATCGATCATTAGAGTTCGGGCAAAGTTGTTCCTCTTTCACATATAAGATTTGTATATTTTTGTTGTAACTTTTATCCTATTTTTCTTATGATTGTTGTTTCCTATGTTCTACTATACCATACATATATTAATTGAAACAATGACATGGTGGGTTCATGGCACACTTTATACCACGTGCTCATCAGCATTAGCTTCTGTTCCTCCATATCGAGCTTTGTAATCCATGTCACCTCACTTACGTGTATACTCTCATGTTATATAAATATGAATGCTTGTTCTTCTATGTTCCAGAATGGGAATTTGGAGAATTTTGGAGATGAAACTTGAAGTGCATATCTTCATCCTGTTTATGGCACTGAGATTTATTTGTAGATGGTAGTAGATTCTAGTTCTCTGCATTTATTTCCTTTATGTGTTTCTATGCAACTGACAGTTTCTTTGATGAAGAATTTGAGTTGGTGAGGTTTCCTTTCTTTTCCTTTTGAGTATAGAATGTTGTTACACGTGTTGCTGATGGTGGAAACATGAAGTGGATGCACAAATTCTTTGATTTTACCTGATTCACATTTGCAAATCGACTGACCATATCTACACTGCAATGAAAAAATCAGGGTCTCCTGAAAGCTATCCTCATGGCGGCAATTTTTATTTTCCTCAAGTGAAAATTTATATATTTTCTAAATTTCTGTTTATCTATGCTCTCTTTCATTCATCTTCCATGCTTCTCTGTTCATTTATTTGTTGAATACAGACACAATTGGTCTTTTGTATTTGACACCGCCGTCTAGGTTAGCTTAACCTGTAAGCTATTTATCCCAGCAAACAGTAACACATGCATCTATTTGCTTGTCGCTCTAGTGGTGGGTTATATTATTTAGTAAATTCTCCTGGTTGTACCCTTTGCATCCTATACCTAATTATTGCCTCAAGAAAATTATGTTAAACCCTTCATGGGAAAAATTATGTTCAATGAATTAAATCTGGAGTGCTGAACTGGTATTTGTTTTTCTTCTTATGTTTGACAATATGTATTAGTTCGTTCCTGTTTTCTACATTGATGGACCAGATTCTTTTATTGTATTTGTAGTATGGCCAGCTTTGTTTTCTAATCTTGATCTTAAATTCTACATGGGGTGAATGTAACCCTTGTGGATTTTATTATTGAATCTGATAGGCACTTACTCTCCTCTTAGAAGCTTACCTACTTTTGCTGAACATATCACTGATTAGTTTTGTGATTGTTATTTCCCCAAGTTTAAAGGAAGTCAGGGGTGTGTGTGTGGGGGGGGGGGGGGGGGGGAGGGGGGGGGGGGTTCTGCTCAATGTCTGCCTTTCTTATAATTATGATGTTTGTAATGTCGAGTATGAGTCAAGAGTTCTTATTTAAGTACGAAGATATTCGATAAAACATTGCCAGTCAATTGCATAATAATAGAGTTTCGCAACTTAAAAACCTTTAGGTATCTGGGGACTGTATTGTTGTATTAGTAACAAATGATACTCTTAACTAATACAGGATACATCTCCGTACTTGCATGTATCATTTTGGGGGTACATCTATCATCCATTGAAAGTCATTTTGGACTTTTTGCGGGAGTATGACATCTGTTCTTCAGTTTCTTAATGCTTGGTATTTGACCATTGGCTTGTACTTCTTCATCCCCCGTTTTAACTATACAAGCAGGCTACCTTCCATAAGTGAACTGATAAGATAACTTATTCTCTATCCCTCAGGACCAACTTGGTGTAGGACATTATTATTTCCTCTTGTGCATTAATTACTACTATTGGCCATGTTTAAGTCACTGCATCACCTATATGGATGACCAAACCAATAGCATAAAGTTTTTGAGTTGGAAGCCTTTTGTTAGCAATTGTTGCTACATTATGTTTTGTGATCAAAAGCTTTTCATATTTCATTTAATATCTATGTGCTAGCAACACTTGACCATTAAATTATGTTTGCTAGAGTTGATTACATGTAAATAAGTGTTGCTTCATGAAAAATCGAGCTGATGAGCAGAGAAAGGTTCTTCCAGGTAGGTGTCTACATTAAGCTTCCAAATTGTTTGCTTCTTTATATTTTTGTGAGCGGGGGTAAGGTAGTGAGGGGAAGAGGGGGGGAGGGGTAATAGAGCAAGGAGGGATTAATTACTTAACTTTTTTTAAAAAAAATATTCATTAATAGTCTCTTCCAGGTGCTGCATACACCCATATTGTGTTTCTGGATGATATTATACAGGCAGCTTGATATAGGAAATTTACTGTTTAAAGTGCTTCTGGTGCACATGGAGAACTTTTTTTTTTCCTGGTTTGGATTTGGTTTCTTTCCATTGTTCTAATGCATGTGTTTCCTCCCTTGGCACTATTCAAAATTTTGTTTACTTGTCAGAGAAAAACATGTACCCCCTCTGTTCAAAATGAATGACCGAATTTGCTCTTGATCAATTGCAAATTCTGTCATTCATTTTGGGTCAGAGGTAGTATTATGTAGTAGTACTACATTTTA
This sequence comes from Campanula takesimana, assembly GCA_026119855.1. Classification (NCBI taxonomy): domain Eukaryota; kingdom Viridiplantae; phylum Streptophyta; class Magnoliopsida; order Asterales; family Campanulaceae; genus Campanula; species Campanula takesimana. The sequence goes on from JAOWBW010000021.1 coordinate 2,713,279, forward strand.
CTGACCCTTGGTATTTTTCACCCTAAGAGGATTGAACCATTGGTTTGAGATCAATGAGGTTGGCCATTTTTTTCCCCAGCCTACATGGCCATGAATATAGTGGGAAGATTCAGGTAACATCATTTTCTAACGCTTTATACTCCGGTTATCTGGGCGTTCCGTAGTATTCATTTTTCTCCCTGACATTTTCTGTTACTTGGGTGCTAAAAAATTGTTAAAACACGTAACATGAGACCTACCTACTCTCAACTCCAGCACCAAATCAATGACCCTGATGCTCCCATAATCGGCTTGGCCTCCTAGTCTTCTGGGGCCCTCACCTGGCTGCCGAGCCTGAAGAAGATCACGTGTTAGTGTTGTAAACCAGGTCATACCGTGGGGATATAAGTCCTAGAGGTAGGTTGTTGCCCTCTTCTTTTTGGGGATAAAGTTTTTACGTGTGACGTAATGTGCAGCCCCTCTTATATAGTTAACATACCCCATCTAACATGTTATACTTGGTTTGCATTGAATGATTCTAAACTTCTCTCTTCATGACATAATAATTCTCTGCAGCTTTTGTTTTCATTTCTCTTTGTTGCTGTATTTGATGAGAAGTGCTTATGCTTATAGTTGAGCTCCAATTTTCTTTATTTGCTCCTTATTCATTGTCCTTTTTTTAATACTACCCCTGTCCCAAACTGAAATTGCTCTTGATCAAGAGTAATTTTGGCCATTTAGTTTGGGACGGAGGGAGTAATATTTAAGTCTCAAATCTTACCTGTGCCCAGCTGTTATATTCATAAAGGTCTATAATTCTGTGAATTTACTTGTGACAGTCCACTATGCAGTTCTCTGGAAAACTCCATGAAAGACTTGAGGAGAATGTTGATGCAGAGCAGAAAACTAGAAGGGATTCCAATGAATCAGTATCAGAGATGGCAGTCCAAGTCTACAACCCGGAAATAAAAACCAACCAGAATGATGAGAAATGGCTCGATAAGTTCCCAGTTACACAAGATAATGAAGCACTTGATATTGAAGAAGGTCAAATAATAGCTGAAGACAATCCCGAGACAAAGCTTCTGACGAGAAGTAATACAAAGGAATTTCTTAATCAAAACAAAAGAAATGGAAAAAATGAAGTTGACGGACATGATAATAATAACCCACGCATTCTTGAGGTGATGGCAAAGATGGAGAAACGTAGGGAGCGGTTTAAGGAGCCTGTTTCTTCAATGAAGGACTCGGATAAAGATACAGTTACTAACAAGAATCTAGTTGATTCAGTTGGTGGGACTTCTATGGCTAAGTTTCAAAGGCCAGCAAGAAAGAGGAGATGGGGAGGCAGGTAAATTTTTCAGTTAATAATTACTCCCTCCGTTGGTCCCATTTGACTTTTTTTTTGTCAACACAAGTGAACTTTGACCATACATCATATGTCTATCTCATCAGCCTTGTGAAATTCTTTTCATTTACAGTTTTTAGAAATTTATTGGGATTATTGAAAATGACATTAATGTTTGGTCAAAGTTTCCTGGTGTTGATCATAAAAGGTCAAATGAGACTTAACTTTTCGGGACAGAGGGAGTATATCTGAGGCTTTGCCTGATTACTAGTTGAAGGATTAGAAACAGGGATACTATAATCAAGAGCATGACCCCCAATGCCATAGGTATCTATTAAACTACAGATAATTTATTTGTTACCAGAAAATTAATTAAAGTAGTGTTGGACTATATTTTTTTCTTGTTTTCCCAACATTTGTTTTATGCATGTAATAAAGTTGAGCTATTATAACGATTATTCGTAATTCATTATCTTGGGGTTTTGCCATCTGTTGTGATGGAAGTGTTGTAGAAATATACTGGAGTTTTGCACAGAAACCTGATCATTTTTAGTTACAGATCATATATTTAACCATGTGTGTATCTATTTTCATTTATCTTTTGGACAAGGTACTGCTGTTCTCAGGCTTCCGATGCTCTCCCACAACGTGCGGTCTCGATGCAGTCACGACCTCCCTATTTTGAGATCAGTGATCGTGATTAATCGGGGTTGAGGTAGGTCCCATGTTGGGGTCTATATATCTCACCCATTGATCTCAAAACAGGGGATGATGTTGCATTCAGGCCTAAGTGGCAGAGGAACCTGGTTGTAGCAGTTCAGAATCCTCTTTATATGGTACTTAGCAGGCTGAAGGTTTGTCATTGTCAGAGATTCATAGGTCTGACACGTTGAATTTTTCCCCTCTGTGTGTTATTGCTGTTTTGACTTTCCAAAATGTTTAATTCAGTAATATAGGACTGGTATTTTCTTTTGGTTACACCTTAGGAAACTGCAACTAGCATAGTGATAAAGTGATTTGACGCCGCGAAATTTGGGGTCACTGTGTATGTGTGGATGGATGGATATCTGGGCTTTGAACCTGTTACCTACGATCACAACACAACAAGTAACACCGTTAAGACCAGAGCTGGGTTTGATCCCAGCTCTCGGGTGTGAGAGTAAGATCTCAGAGGGTTCTAAGAACAAAGCGTGGAATGCCTTGGGAGAGAATTAGGGTTCTCTGTGTGTTTTAGTGTGTGTAGGTTAAGGTATGATACTTGAAGAGACAGAATAAGACGGTATATATCTCTCAGTTACTGTGTAGAGACAATCTATTGTCCGAATAAAGGCATGATCCGTATGGCCACGTGGCAGGTCTGGTTAGTCGGCATGCTGGATGAGACACTGTGTAACCACCGCATGCCGTGATTAAACGTAGACTGTACGGAGGAGAGCACGTGGTTAGGAGAGCCCTTCGGCCATTTAATGCGATAGTACAATTTATCCGCTTTGCACATTACCGAGCTTGCCGAGGTTGTGACCTCGTCGATGGGGAGCTTCGGGGAGAGTGGGTCAGGAGCGGAAGAGCCGGACTAATGACCTTGCCAGGTGTCCTTCGAGGAGCTGGAGGGATGACCTCGTCAGGTGAGTTCGCTGAGAGCCGAGATAACTGCGTAGCTCGGGGTGGACTTGATTCGAGTCTCTTTGCAGACGGACCGGTCGGACCCGGTTCAGGTGGCTCTTCATAATAAAGTAATGTCTTGAAATTATTAGTAGTGGATTGGTAATTTGGTGCTCCTTTTGTCATGGTGAGATAATTTCATCTTTATTTTGATAGTTAACTTGATTAAATTTTGACTAATGATATTAAAAATACAATTGTAGAATGAAAATATTTTAAAAACTATTGGAAATATTTTAATGAGTAATTAAATTTCAATAATTTTTTAGTGGGCAATGCTAGGGGCACAAAAGAAGTTCACAAAATTATGGATACAAAATGAGGTGGCGATATTTTATTGGTTGCATCGATTGTGGACCCGGTACACTCTAATAAAAATGATCAATAAAATTTTGACATATCATTTTGTAAGCCACATTTTGTGGCACTTTATATTTACCCTTTTTTGGTTAAACATCAATCAATTTTACCATCAAACTTGGAGTGAGATGTATTCATATTTTTATTTTTTTAAAATTGTCTTTGTTTACATACTTTTTTCATTCATTTATTAAACTAGTAGCAAACTGACTGCAAATCACAAGATAAATCACTAACCCAAAAATTCACCTAATTTACTTAATGCATTTATTTCTTTATTTATTTTAACCTTTTTTTTTTTTTTTTTTTTTTTTAACCATAGTGGTCTCTCTATCATAACCTTTACTTTATCCTAAGTTCTCTACCAACGAAAGGCTGCCACGTAATGAAATATCTCTTACCCCAGATTGCCTGAGCCACTCAAATGGAGTGAACAACGTGGCCTATTTTTTGACCTGTAAGTTCTTATTCCCGAATTTACTGAAATGCCCCTTAACTTTAACCCCAAAATACCCCCATCCTTCTCAAAGTTAAACCTACTTTAACGGTTTGTGACACAGTTTTCAGCACAAAAAGATATTGACCTTAAAGTATAAAAAAAATATTGAACTCAATACAAGGTCAATCACGCTAATCGATTAGAATTGAGAAAATTATGTCGATTTAAACAATGATAGCTCATTCCCCAATCAATATATGTACTATTTAATGGAGAATTTTGAAGAACTAGCTATATATTTGACGTGATAAAATAAAAGCAGAGGAGTAATTGGTCATACTATTATTTTTAAAAGTTTCTATCATGAAACTCTCATATCAACTATCGAAAAATCTCTTATTAAGTGAAATTAAAGAGTAATTGATATTATGTCCGTACAAAGTTTTAATCCCCACATTTTCTAGAGGATGAAATAAAATTTAGAAACACTAATGTCATAAAAGATCAATGTAGATGGCATAAAGCATAATTAGTTAAGATGCATGTAAGCTGATACAATCGATATAGAAAAAAAATTGAGGTATACTATAAGTTAACATAACTTATACGCCTCCGTCCCGTAATAATTGTCACATTTTCCTTTTAATCTGTCGTAAATAAATATTGTATTTGTAAGTGTTATAGTGCAATTTTACGTTTGTATAAACATTTGTATACAAATAAAGTACGATTCTTAAAAAATGTTGACAACCTCAAATGCGACATTTAGATGGTGAGGGAGTATGGATTTCGAACCGCTCCACCCGCTCCACCCAATGGCTCCGATTAGAGCCACCTCATTGGATTTTGTGTTCGACGGATGAGATGTGTTCGAGCTCGGTAGGACCCACAAAAAATTGAAATCATCTTAGCCGTACAGATGATGAGCTCGCATATGTGGCCTTGATCGGAGCCGTTGGGTGGTGAGGTGGAGCTAAAATGGGTGGAGCAGTTCTGGGTCCGAGGGAGTATTAACTAAAAGAGGGGCATAAATGTAATTTCAGAATCACCTTCCATCTTCCCAAATCATCTATGTGATCTGTTATACAGTTATCAGTCCGTTAACAGAGGGAGGGAAAAAAAAAGGCAATGAAGAAACTCTCAACCACAACTTCTTCTTCCCCTACCTCAAAAAACACACATTTCACACCTTTTCTCTCTCCTCAAAACCCTAACAATTCATCCAAATTCCACTTCCCAATCCCTCTCAAACCATTCCCTTCTCACATTCTCGTCGCCGCCTCCAATGAATCCTCCGCCTCGCCAATCCTCTCCGGCGCCGCGAATTCGTACGCCGTCAACGACGAAGACGAGGTTCGAGTCGATGAATTCAGTGAGGAAATTCAAACGGCGAAGAAGTCGCTTGAGGAATTGCTCCTTGTTCGTCGTCCGGTGATGGATGAAGCTGAGGTAATTGAAGACGGATCTGATGTTGAAGATGGAGATATGACGGAGAAAGAGGAAGGGAATAGGGTTTCGTTTACGTCTGCCGTTGATGCGGAGCTCTTTAAGCTTGCGAAGAAGTTGCCGATTTTTGAACCGGCGAGTGGTAATTTGAGCGCTGTGGAGAAGCCGTTGACGGTGAATTTGGATTTGGCGTTGTATAAGGCTAAGGTTCTTACTAGGAATTATCGGTTTCAGGAAGCTGAGAAAATCCTTCAGAAGGTACCGATTTATAGATAACGTGATGGCTCTGTTTTTATTAGGTATTTGATTGAATTTCAAATTCAGGCTTCTACGATTAAGTCAAATAATCTAACTCAAATGTTTTTGAGCATCATTTGTGTGTTAAATGAGTTTAGCCGAGCCCAAACTGAAATTGGATGATTAGAAGTTCGTTTGAAACTGACTTTGGAAGTGAATTAGCTCGACTGGAACTCGACAAGTTGACTCTCATTCTCAGGATATTATCAATATTGTGCTAACTTATTATTTTGAGATTTTTAGACAGTGAAACTGAAAAACAGATTCTGTTGTTATTCTTTGCATGGTGAACTATTTTAGAATTGTTAATGTTGTTAATAATTTGTGGTTTCGGATTTTGTTTGTTGATGCATTTTCTTGATGAAAATATATATGTTTTATGGTGTGAAGTGTATATACTACTGGCCGGAAGAAGGGAGGGCGTATGTGGCATTAGGGAAGGTATTATGTAACCAGTTGCGGTATGATGAAGCTAGAGCTGTATACGAGAGAGGTTGCCAGGCAACACAAGGCGAGAATGCTTACATTTGGCAGGTTCATTTCATTTCGCTCTCCTACCCTCTACTTTCCCTACCCTCGACTTGCTATTCTGCTTTGCTCGTACGTATCTGTGTTTTAACAAATGCATACAATAGGAATGAAACTCTTTTACTATTTTCCATGTTCACTCTAAATTGTCATCAATGAACGGAGTGATTATGTAATGTAATCATGTCGGGCTTTAGGCTAATAATTTTTATTAAAGATTACTATCATATGAATGCAATTCGTGTAAGATTTTCCATGCTCTCTCTAATTGTCTGGAATGATGATAGGAGTGATTATGCTACGTAATCATATCGGGTTCTAGGCTAATTCTTTGATCAAAGATCACATTTTTCTTACTGTTCATCTCTGCGATCAAATCAATGAATGAAATATTACTGCACAGCACAAGGATAGATGAATTTTACAATCATGGACTATTTTGGTGAGATTTACTTAAAGTTACTCCTTTAAAACAGTGCTGGGCGGTTCTTGAAAACAAGAAGGGAAACATAAGGAGAGCCAGAGAACTTTTTGATGCAGCCACAGTTGCTGATAAGAAACACATTGGAGCATGGCATGGATGGGCAGTGTTGGAACTTAAAGAAGGAAACTTAAAAAAAGCCAGGGATCTCCTCAAGAAAGGTCTCAAATTTTCTGGTGGGAACGAATACATATTTCAAACTCTCGCCATAATTGAAGCCAAGGCAAACCGGTTTGATCAAGCCCGGTATTTGTTCAGGCAGGCTACTAACTTTAATCCAAGCAGTTGCGCGAGTTGGCTTGTAAGAATTCCTTCCTCTGCATTGTCGTTTGATTTAGACTGAGTAATTGATTTTGTTGCATTCCTTAACATTGTTATTGTATAGGCATGGGCACAGATGGAAGCGCGACTGGAAAATAATCGCATTGCTCGACAGCTTTTTGAGGTCAGTTTCTGTTAAAGTTCCCATCATCTTTTTCTCATTTCCTTAGAAAGTGAAATATATGTGCGATGAACCCCTAAGGGGTAGTGCGGTGGTAGTCATGCAAGAGTGAGGGTGTGTGGTAGCGTTAAGCACTTGATGCTTAATACAGTACAAAGTGATTTGGAGGTAGGGTGCGTTTGATAACATTGAGCGCTAGATGTTGAATGTTGAATCTCGTGCTGAGTGAGGCCCTTACTGGGTAAGCAATGATTTTGATTCTCAATCATTCAGAGCAAGTTGGACATATTCAGGCTGAATGGAGGAACCAAACCAAACACACTACCTCCAAATCACCCTACACTCTATTAAACATCAAGCATCAAGTGTTTAATGCTTACCAAACACACTCTTGAGTCTCAAGTTCGTTTCCTTTTCCACAACTCTTTAAGGAGATGAAAAAGAACAAGCAGATGAATATGTGTGAAATGCTTTCTCTTTTTCTGAATCAGAAAGCAATCCTGGCGAGTCCAAAGAATAGGTTTGCATGGCACGTATGGGGAGTTTTCGAAGCTAATCTTGGCAATGTTGTTCAAGGGAGGAAGCTACTAAAGATAGGTCATGCACTTAACCCAAGGGATCCAGTTCTCCTTCAGTCTCTTGGGTTACTGGAATACAGATATTCGTCTCCAAACCTTGCTCGAAAGCTTTTCCAAAAGGCATCTGAATTAGATCCACGACACCAACCTGTGTGGTTTGTAAGAATCTGATTTTGTTCATTTGGAACGTGTCTTTGTAACTTTGACACATTATTGCTCTTGTTTTAACATTATTTTCCATTTGAATTATGGCTGATTCAGGCTTGGGGTTGGATGGAGTGGAAAGAAGGAAACTTACCCACAGCCCGGGAACTATACCAGAAAGCACTGTCAATTGATTCAACCAGTGAAAGCGCTGCCCGTTGCCTTCAGGTATGGGTTGTATGGTCATTTAATCTTAATACCAATTCAAGTGTGACTGCTGCAGAACTTAAATGAACTTCTTGTTATGTTTATTACAGGCTTGGGGTGTTTTGGAACAAAGAGATGGTAATTTACCAGCTGCACGGAGACTATTTAGGGCTTCATTGAAAGTAAATTCTCAAAGCTATGTAACGTGGATGAATTGGGCATCTATGGAGGAAGACCAAGGAAATCCAATACGAGCTGAAGAAATCCGCAACCTTTATTTCCAGCAGGTATTTTTAGAGTTAACAATTCCATAACTGATAAAAACTCGACCCCCATAAAGCCAGTCCCAGTTTTTTGGTTGTTAACTTTAGTCAATTTTGAGCAATAATTTAGGTTAGTTTTAACTAGGGATGACCAAACACGGTTCCGGTTCCGAACCACCGGTTCCGGAAAAGCTTGAACCGTAACCTAACCGTTTCTCTTCCGGTCACGGTTCAGAATCGCCGGTTCTCGGTTCGGAACCGCCGGTCCATATATTCATTTTTTATATATATTTTTTTAATTTTTTAACAGAAAAAACAATAATAATAATATCTTATTACCGATTTTTTTTACAAAAAGGTAAAGAAAAAATATTTAAAAAATAAAGAGGTCTGTCCCTCTTTTCTTTTATATACTCAACAAATTTTATTATTTTTATTCACTGAATTTGGCTAAAAATTCAGTCAAAACTCAACTTTTCTTGTCAACTTTCCGTTAATAACGGTTAATTCTGATGAAACCGTTAGAAATCTAACGATTTTAACGATTTTTGACGGTTTTCTAACGGTCTTGCTAACGGTTCCGGTTCCGGTCCAGTTCGGTTTGGCCATCCCTAGTTTTAACTATCCTATTGAAAATTCAAAACGTGTTACTGATACAATTTACAATGGTATATCAATAAAAAGTTTTAGATTTTCATTAAGATAGTTTAACTAACTCAAATTATTCCTCAAAGTTGATTAAAGTTAACAACCAAAAAAAGTGAGACTAGTTTTCCGTGACGGAGGGAGTAATATATATAGAAAAGGTCAAGAAGATCATGCTTTTTTTTGTATTAGCAGGTCATATGCCTCAACCAGAAGAAGAACAAGTAGCCATGTGAACTACCCTCCTGATAAACCGAGTCTTGTATCTTGACTGTAACGGAAACATCAAAATGAAGCCTCCTGTAACTAGAATATGCTAAAATCCCACGTACTAATCAAAGACTCACACTTTTACTATTATTTGTAACAGCGTACAGAAGTTGTGGATGATGCTTCATGGGTAACAGGAGTATTAGACGCCATTGATCCTGCAATCAACAGCATAAAGAAGCTACTAAACATAGACCAGAACTCATACGACAGAACAGCAGATAATGCCCCAGAGAGCACAACAACAAGGATAAACAACGAAGCGGACATGAATACAGGGACAGGGTTTAACTTAGACGCTTTCATTCGCAGGAAGCTGAATCTTAACCCTTCACAACTCGATACAATCTTGATGGCGGACCCCCCTCCGCCTTCGGAACCGGAAATGGAATCCGTCCCGAGGAAAAGTACGTATCCGAGAAGGGTGTGGCGATCAAGTAAGAAGATTGTTCGGTTATAACTGCAGCTGAAAGAGATCTGCTTGATATACATGTGGGTTTGTTTTCTTATCTGTCTTGATAGTAGAAATTATGGTTTGTACCCATCATAAAATACAAGGTACATTGTGTAAATAACTCATTCATTCTCCATAAATATGAAAATTATTACCGTCGTCGTCCGTCTGTCCGTCTGATAATAAGTATAAACCCCGGACGAGGGATTGCTGCAGCGGCAGAAGTGTTGCAGGCACCCATTAATTTATAGTACCTTGACAAATAGTTGTAAAGCTGCATCAGCAGCGCATGCATGCAGCTTTACAACTATCTATCATTTGGCCAAAATTATGATGTCTTAGTAGTAGTGTTTATGAGTGTCAGAGAGAGGCAGTGTTATTGGTTTAAGTGATAGTGTTACTGTGCACTTGTTATATGTTACTATATGGTACTAAGCGTCAATACATTGTTACTGGTTGCTCCAATAAAAATTAACCAGAATGCTAGCGTTCAAGGCTTTTTTGTTTTTTTATATCAGTTATACTTTTATTAATGATAGTCAACTATCTCTTTGCTTTAAGTAAATGTATTACTTTAAGGGGTATATGAGACTTTTTCATATGCATTAATTGCATTTCTTAAAAACTGTAAATGCTCAAAACGACATTTATGATAAAATTAAATTTAGATTATGGAATGTATTCTCTCCGTTTTATTCGAACTAGGATATTTTATCATTTTAGGTGTCTCAATCGATATAAGACAATCCAAAATAAAAATGTGTGATTTAATGAGACTCACATGCACACTCACAACAACTTTCTACTCATTTTTTAGTACACTTTCTCTCATCAACCCCACTTTTCATTATCACAACACCTAATCTACTAAGATTTTTCCTTAATACTCATGCCCAACTTAAAAATCATATTTCGATCGACGGAAGGAGTATAAGAAAATTGTGCAGTCCTACTAAACACTCCCGAAAGTAGTATTTCCTTCGTCTTAGAGTATATACCTACCCTCTCATTTGCATGAAGATTAAGAAAAATAGTGAAAATGATGTAAGTGTTGTACGTATAAAAAGTAAGGTAAGAGAAAGATGGAAGGGTAGGGAATAGTAAGTTGATTGGTGTTGTGAGTATAAAAGTAAAGTAGGAGATATAATGAGTGTGATGAATTGTAGAAATTCTTTGCTATTGCTTTTATTGGGACCCGGAACCGCTCCACCCAATTTGCTACACCTCTCCACCCAACGGCTAAGATGAAGGCCACATACACACACAAATCAGGGGGCGGTCAAGATAGCTCCCACTTTTGTGGGTCCCACCGAATTTGGCTCTATCTGAACCGTTGGGTGTAGGAAAAATGAGGTGGCATTGATCTCCACCATTGGGTGGAGCTAATTCCTTGGTGGAGCAGTTCGAAATCCCTTTTATTGGAGGAATGACAAAAATTTTACACAAGACTTCTTCTACTCCATCCGTCCCATGATAAGGTGTTCCCACTTTGACTTTGCATGGAGATTAATAAAATAAATATTGTGAGTGTAAAAAGTAAAGTAAGAGAAAAAAAAATAAAATAGGTAGGGGGTTTTATTGTGGGAATGACAAGTAGATTTCATTGAGTACTATTTGAACATTGGTACTCAACTGTGTATATCAATTCAAGGGATTGAAGTTGAACAAACAACAAAAGATAATGCAGTCTATGCAGAAGCTCTTCCCAAACACACACTTGACCCTTTTCCTTTCTCCTCAAAACCCTAAACCCTATTCCCCCAAATTCCACTTCCCAATCCCTCTCAAACTCCTCCATTCCCGCATTTTCTCTCCTCTTGCCGCTTCCAATGAATCTTCACTCTCACCAATCGCCTCCAATTATACAAATTCGCACGACGACGATGTTCAAATCGGCCAAGTTAGTGAACAAGTCGATTTTTTCACGAAATCGCTCTTGGTTCGTCGTCCGGTAATCGAAACCGAATTTAATGGAGATGAAGAGGAGGAGGATGAAGAAGAAGAAGAAGAAGAAGAAGAAGAAATGGAGTGTCGTTTCCTTCTGCGGTTGATGTAGAGCTCTCCAAACTTGCGGAGAAGATACCGGGTTTTGAACTGAAGAGTGATGAGTATAGCGCCGCTGTGGAGAGGCCGCCGCAGACGGTGGATGTGGATGTGGTTTTGAGTAAAGTTAAGGGTTTAATGAAGTCTCGTGGATATCCGGAAGCGGAACGAATACTTCAGGAGGTACTAATTCAGATTCATCGTTAACTAAAGGCTGCTAAATTTAAGTACGCTAATGTTATTCAAGTTTGAAGAATCTTATTACTGTGTTTAACGAGTCTACCTTAGCTCAACTCGAGATTGTTTAGTTAGAAGCTCCTTTGAAACTGATTTAGCAATGAATGAGATTGATTAGCATTTCTGAATTTGAGCTAGCAATTTAGCTTGCATGGAGGTTCATTTTTGTACAGTGAAACTGATTTTAGAAGTGTTATTGTAATTGACAGCTTATGTTTCAAATTGTTGCGTGTTTATATAATTTTTGAGCGATTTTTTTTTGTGTTTGCTTGGTTGTGTGAAGTGTATACGTGACTGGCCTGAAGATGGGAGGGCGTATGTGTTGTTAGGGAAGGTATTGCTGAAGCAGTCACGAGATGATGAAGCTAGAGATGTATACGAGAAAGGTTGTCTGGCAACGCAGGGCAAAAATGCCTATATTTGGCAGGTTCGGTTCGTTCAGTTTCTCTTTCTACTTGATGTTCTAGCTCTTACATGATTGTTATTTACGTATTTGGATGACTGATATGCTATTTATTTACAGTTTTCCATGTTGTTTGTTTAACTTCTTGAATGAACCAATTAATTAGGGTAAATATAAAGTCACAAAAAAGTGCCACAAAATGTGGCTTACAAAATGATGTGTCAAAATTTTATTGGTGTTTTTTTATTAAAGTGTGCCGGGCCCACCATCGCAACCAATAAAATATCGTCACCTCACTTTGTATCCATCATTTTGTAAACTTCTTTTGTGCCCCTAGCATTACCCATTAATTATGTTAGATATCCATGAATAGTTTTAGGTTGATTTATTGAAATGGTTTCTGTGAACAAATCAATAAACAAACAATGGTGATTCTTTGCTTGGTGAAACAAATTTTATGAACCAATTTAACATCTCTTTCGGATCTTCCTGAATTAACGAAGTAATATGCTATGTAACCAGGTCTAGTTACAGAATAAAGATCATGTTTCTTATTTGGCAGTGAACTTTGTGAGCATATCAGCAAGAGATCTATGGTGATTCTTTCAAAACTTTTGTATGGATATGTCAAAAAGTATTGGCCTCAATATTTTTTCTAGCGTTTTGACTGCTCAGGGTTAGATGAGAATTCTACGATCATGTGCTTTTCTATGTACTGATTTGCTTAAAATTGTTCCTTTGAATCAGCGCTGGGCGGTTCTGGAAAGCAAGAAAGGAAACTTAAGGAGAGCTAGAGAGCTATTTCGGGCTGCAACGGATGCTGATAAGAAAGACAGTGTCGGGTGGCATTGTTGGGCAGTGGCGGAACTGAAGGAAGGAAACGATAAAAGAGCTAGAAATCTCCTTAATAAAGCTCTCAAGTTCTGTGGTGGGGGCGAATACATATATCACTCTCTTGCTAGGATTGAGGCTAAGGCAAAAAGATATGATCAGTCTCGGGATTTGTTCAGGCAAGCTACTAACTGTAATCCAAAAAGTTCCGCCAGTTGGGATGTAAGAACTCTCTCCTATGCAATGCGTTTGATTAAGACAGAAAATTTTGTTTTTACTGTATTCCTTAAAGTTCTCTCATCTCATATAGGGCTGGGCAAAGATGGAGGCAGAACAAGGAAACAATCATATTGCTCGACAGCTCTTTGACGTCAGTTTTCGTTACCTTTACCTCATCTCTCTTACTCCTTTTTCACAAAACAAAGACGAATAAATGCATGATGCTTTTATTTTTCTAAAGCAGAAAGCGATCCAAGCGAAACCAACGGATGCATTTTCCTGGCATTCATGGGGAGTTTTCGAAGCTAGTCTTGGCAATGTTGATCAAGGGAGGAAGCTACTAAAAATAGGTCATGCACTTAACCCTAGTGATCCAGTTTTCCTTCAGTCTCTTGGGTTGCTGGAGTACAAATATTCTTCTCCAATCGTTGCTCGAAAGATTTTCAAGAAGGCATCTGAATTGTATCCATCGCACCAACCTTTGTGGCTTGTAAGAATCCGGTTCTGCTTTTTCGGAACATGTCTTTGTAAATTGGGTATGTTGCTTTTCTTTTCACACCATCCTCTATTTGAATTATGGCTGATTATAGGAATGGGGCCGCATGGAGTGGGAGGTAGGAAACATAGACGAAGCCAGGGAACTATATCAAAGAGCATTGTCAATTAACTCGACCAATGAAACTGCTGCCCATGTCCTTCACGTACGTTGTTTGCCATTTGAGGTTAGTCACAATTCAAGTGCATTTGCTGCAAAGCTTATTGTACCATTTTCGGTGTATTTCAGGGCTGGGGTGTTTTGGAACAAAAAGCTGGTAATATGTCTGCTGCCCGGAGATTATTTAGAGTTTCCCTGAATGTGAAGTCTCTCATCGAAACTTGGAAGGCATGGGCGTCTCTCGAGGAAGACCAAGGAAATCTCATACTAGCTGAAGAAATTCGTAACCTCGGCTTCCAGAAGGTATTTGTTAAAAAACTTGCATTTTCCATCATTACAGTCTTACAGAATTAAAACAAGATGCTTGCCTACATCAGTAAGGTATTTGTAAAATCCTTGCATTTTCCATCATTACAGTCTTACAGATTTAAAACAAGATGCTTGTCTACATCAATAACTGATTTCACTCTGTCCCAGAGTGAGTCTCATTATACTTTTGGTGGTTGACTCATATCAACTTTTACCCAAAAAAAAAAAAAAAAAAAATTGATTATCCTTACAAATTTTTGAAAATGCAAAACCCATGTTTTCGTCACTAAAAACACCTGTTTTTTAAATGTGGTCATTGAAGTATTTTTTATTTTTTTTTGGAATGTCATGATTCTATGTACAATTTTTTTTGTAATGTCCTCATTCCGTTAAGATGACCGTCAATTATTTAACTGATTATAGTCACATGCCTAATGATCATTAAATAGTTAAACGTGTCAAGTTATTGTTAACGAAATAATTAGGAAAAAGAAAATAAATAAATGAAGAAATAAAAAGAAGCTTAAAAGCTCAAGCATCAGAACCCACGTAACTCTCCCTTTCCTTTCCAACCCCCCCCCCCTCCATCTTTCCCCTTCCCCTCCCTCTCCTCAATAATTCTGGCACCCTTCCCAATCCATTTCCATCTTTCCCCCACTGTCATGAAATCTATCATCATCACAGCGGCACAGCCTCATAACACCAAAACCCGACTTTTTCTAAAAACCCATCATCACATCCTCTTAACAATACCATCGCCAAAACCGATCTAGTGGAAAATCAAGCTACAACAAGGGAAACAGTGATCAGAGGGAGGAAACAGGTGTGGGTTGGGTTATTGATTTAGAGAGATGGAGATTTAGAAATTATCTGGGCTTTGAAAAGATGCAAGAAGGTGGGTTGAGTGTTGATTGATGAGACGACAGTGATAATCGAGAAGGAGACATCGAAGACCCAGCGGCGCCGATGATAGAAAAAGAAACGTCACGTTTGTCAACAAGTCAATCTAGCGTTCTCACCCCTTGATTGTAACCTGGGTAAGTCACAAGGTGGGTCTCCGAACTGAGAAGGAGATGTTGGAGACAAGTGACGCGGGAAAATCAAAGGTCGTGTTTTATTGGGTTTAAATCACCCAGGTTTATGTGTATTGCTTGCTTGTGGATTTTTTTGATGGATTTAAACTTTGAATGTCAACATTAAAGGAGAGTGATTCTAGGTATGGCTTTGATTGTGGGTGTGTCTTGGTGGTTAAATCAAAATTGAAGGGGAGGGATTTTGGGTGTTCAAAGGTTGAAAATGGGGTTATATTAGTAATTTCCCATCTCAAAGGCCATCGTTTGATTTAATTAATTTTATTGATGGGATTTAAATAATTAACGAATGTTTGTTAGGTGATGAAGTGTGACCATCATTCTTTAAATTATTGACGGTCAATTTAATGGAGTGAGGACATTGCAAAAAAATGTACGTAGATCATGACATTCCTAAAAAAAACTTCAATGACCACATTTGAAAAACAATTGTTCTTTAGTGACCAAAACATGGGATTTGCCTTTTGAAAACCATTATTGTAGTGGTAGACATTACATCCCACATCGACTAAACAAATAAAATGGACATCGAGTATACTCCCTCTGTCTTTTTAGTCTGTTCACTTTTGGTCAGCGGGAGTAAACTTTGACCAAACATTTAATGTCAATCTAACAATCCTAATGAAATTTAAAAAATTATTAATGATAAATTAAATGATTATTTATCAATTACAATTGTTAGAATTTCATTAGGATGATTAGATTGACATTAAATGTTTGGTCAAAGTTAGCTCCCGTTGACCAAAAGTGAACAGACTAAAAAGACGGAGGGAGTATAAATTTGGGGTAATTTCACTTGACACCAAAGAGTTTTAAGTTGGAACCTCTCCTATATGCTCCCTCAGTCCAAAATGATCTTCCCGTTTTAACAAGTTTTGGATGTTCATTATTATATATCACCTATAGCCTATAGTAGACTACTCCATTCGTAGTAATGGCAAAAAAAGTGGGAGATCATTTTGGAACGGATGGAGTAGTCTACTATAGGCTCTAACCATTATGAACAAATTAGTTATGAACTCAAATGGAAGGGATGTCTGTCTACATCAAGCCCATGTGGGCCCGGCTCTTTTCTTGACCGCACACATAGAGCCCCAGGTTACCCTTGTTTTAGTTATGAACTCAAATGGTAAACAAAGACTTACAATTGGACTAATGACAGGAACAGCGTACAGAAGCTGTGATCAATGATGTATCTTCATCTAACGACGCTCCAGCTAGCACAACAGATATCAACATCAAAGAGGAAAAAAAAGACTCAGGATCGGGCACTGGATTCAATTTAGATGCTTTCATTCTCAAGAAGCTAAATCTTGATCCTTCAAAACTTGATAAATACGGATTCTTTGCTGCGCCAAGGAAAGTCGTGAATACGAGAAAGGTGTATCGGCCAACAAAAGAAAAGGCTTCGAGTGTGAAAAAAACTGTGAGTCCTATAGTTCAAGTTGTATGGGAAATGGATGCAGAAACTCAAAGAGAGGACTCTGAAAATATCAGGGTTTCATGAAGATTGAGATTGTGCATACATCTTCTCTTCTATCTGGGTTTCTACTAATTTTTTTTTTCTAGAAAATGTTTGTTTTTCTCTATATGATGTAAAATCATAGTTATACATCATCTACTAATACATGGCTCCATGAAGCAGCAAATATTTATGAGCGTGGAAAAAATCATAAAAACTTGCTCATAAAATTATAACGGAAGCAATGCATGCATGGGGCACAAAATAAAGTCACAAAATCTTGTTCATGAAATGAGTTGACGTTTATTTATTGTTTGCATTGATATTAGCCATGCGACACTCTAATTAAAATCACCGATACTATTTCGTATCTATAGAAATTTGGTGAATATTAATGATTTTTTTATATATATAAAAATAGATCTTTATAAGAAAGAGATGCTCACTAATTGAGAAAGAGATGCCTACAAATTTTCTCTGATAAAAAGTTTTCATAACCTTTTTATTAATACAAAGAACAATGAAAAAACTCACACTTATATTACTAGAATAAGTCTTATGAAAAACTAGTTTTTCCAAAATTTATGGAAAAACTTGTTTTTATGTCATTAGAATCAATTTTCGTTGTGATGAAACCTTTTTTTAGCTTGTAAATGAAGGGGTTTTAAAGGCTTAAAACTAGTGTTCCCCAAATACTCCCTCCGTCCCAAAATGATCTTCTCATTTGCCATTTCTCATTGTCCCAAAATGTTCTTCCCATTTCTACAACTTAGGCTTAAAAATGCGTAAACACAACATGGCTAGTGAAGCAAGTGTTCATATCCTTAAAAAGTTTGATTAGTCAAATGTGAAGATCATTTTGGGACGGAGGGAGTATATAAGAAAAACTAGTTTTTTCCAAGATTTTGTCATATTACTATGTGCAATGTGTAATTATTTTAAGTAAATGTACCCTGTGGTCCTTAATGAAAGTAGAATATTCTCATTCCTTGAAAAAAAAAAAGAAAAAGACAAAACATAAAAAAGCGTAGAAAATATTTTTCTTTTTCATGACTTTGGCGTGTACTTCTTCCGTCTCATAACAAAAATCATTTGAGTAAGTCTCTTGTAAAACACGTTTTACACTGGGCTTAGTGTAAAACGTGTTTTATTAATAACGACAAGTAGGGTTTAAGAGACGCGATGGCATAAGTGTAAATATTTGAAACTTATGAAATCTCAGGAGGCATATTTTAAAACTGCAGGAGGCATATTATGAAACTGAAGGAGGCATATTTTTGGAACTCCACATCAGGCACTTTGTAAAACCATAAACAGGCTTTTTTTTTAAAGAGGCAGTTCTAAATTTTAAAGCATGCATTTTTATAAGTGCCTGTTGAGTTTCTTTTTTTATTAAAAATCTCAAGAGGCATATTTTGAAATTGGAGGAGACATGTTTAAAAACTGGAGTTTGAAACTGGAGCAAGCATGTTTTAAAACTGGAGGCATATTTTTATAATGCAGGAGGCACATTTTTAAACTAGAGCAGACATATTTTTGGAACTCCACATCAGGCACTTTGTTAAAAGTTCAAAAAAATCTCAGGAGGCATGTTTTGAAACTGCAGGAGGCACATTTTTTAACTAGAGCATGCACTTATTTTTTCTCAAAAAAGGCACTGTTAAAAGTTCAAAAAAAGTGCCTCCTCTAAAGTTAAAACATGCCTGCTCTAAAAAAGTGTCTCCTCTAGAGTTAAAATATGCCTGCTGTGAAGTATTGAAAAATACCTCCTCTTGTTTTAAAATGTGTCTGCTGAGATTTTCATGAGTTCCACTTATTTACAAAATTGCCACCGCGTCTTTTAATCCCTTTTAAGCCGTTATTTGAAAAACACGTTTTACACATAGTTAGTGTAAAACCCGTTTTTTACAAGATTTTGTGAAATCATTTCTCTAATATGCCGATTGAATATAAAACGCGTAAATTTATAAGCTTTAAAGACCATGAACTAATATTAAATAAAATAAGGAAGTCAATTGAACAATCAATTATGTGATGTTCTCCACTAATCTCAATGCTAAACAACTGGAAAATAACATGACCGAAAAATTAATACTCCCTCCGTCCCAAAATGATCTTCTCATTTGCCATTTCTCATTGTCCCAAAAAGTTCTTCACATTTCTACATTTTAGGCTTAAACAAAGCTTGGGTAGTGAAGCAAGTGTTTATATCCTTAAAAAGTTTGAATAGTCAAATGCGAAGATTATTTTAGGACGGGGAGTATTTAATCACTGTGTAAATAAGATTGAAAGTACATGCAATGCAGCTGCACAACTCATCCTTAATTTGCTTCAACAAATTTAAATCTAAATCATATTACTAATTATTTGTACTAATGATTGGATCTCATACAAAATGTCAACTATTTAGGTGGTCAAACTATATTTTAATTATGCATGCCAAACCTTATACTGTATAGTAGTATAATATGTTACTACCTCTGTCCATAAATGAGTCCAAATTTCATTTAAAGGGATATATGAAAATCTCAATTTTTTGTACAATTTGTTGGCAAAGATTCATATATAATCTTGTAATCTCATTTTCAAACATTTAGTTTTGCAAGTATAAAGAGACTAGTGAAAAAAAATCCGAAAAAAAATATTTAGGGAGAAAGTTATATTAAAAAAGACACTCATTTTGGGACAAAGCTTTCTTGAAAATGGACACTCATTTAGGGACAGAGGGAGTAGTAATTATCGTTCATTTATTTTAGTATTTAAATAACTGTCATGTTTTTAAAATAAAAAAATGATGTATATATATATATATATAAAAACTATTTTTTTCTAATATGTTCCTCTAGAATAGTATAAGATAAGATTTCATTATAGCTGTAAATTTATATAGTTACAGCCATTTTGGTCATATATTTAGATTTCTTAAATAAATTTGCTATAATCATGAAGATTTATTGCCATAATTACATTTTATCATATTTTAAAAGCACATGAAAACCTGTTAAAAATATACAAATGAATGAAATCTATATATATATATATTAAAGTTGGTGAAGAGAGATGTGGTGATGCCACGTGGACAAATCATGGAAGAATATTGCATTTCGTGATGCCACATCATCACTATCCTAAAAGTCTGTGACTTTTGATATTCTCATTATTAGCTAATACTATTAGCTCATAATAATAATTATGATATGAGTTAACTATTACTATTAATAGTAATAGTTAACTATAATAGTTACTATACAAGTTAACTATTACTATTAATAGTATTATTTAACTATAATAGTTAATATACAAGTTAACTATTACTATTAATAGTATTAGTTAACTATAATAGTTACTATACAAGTTAACTATTACTATTAATAGTATTACTTAACTATAATAGTTAGTATACAAGTTAACTATTACTATTAATAGTAAGTTAACTATTACTATTAATAGTATTAGTTAACTATAATAGTTACTATACAAGTTAACTATTACTATTAATAGTATTACTTAACTATATTAGTTAATATGTATGTTAATATATTACTATTTAGTTAAGTATTACTATTAATAGTATTAGTTAACAATAGTAGTTACTATACAATAGTAGTTACTATTATGATTAATTAATAATTTAACTTATATAATAACTATTATAATTAACTAATACTAATAATAGTAATAGTTAATGTATATAGCCTATTTATAGTTAACTAATACTATTAATAGTAAAAACTAACTAATAAAGTAACTATTATAGTTAACTAATACTATTAATAGTAACAATTAACTATTAATAGTATTAGTTTATTATAATAATTATAATAATTATAGTTAACAATAGTAGTTACTATTAATATTATAGTTAACTAATACTATTAATAGTATTAGTTAACTATAATAGTTACTATATAAGTTAATTGTTACTATTAATAGTATTAGTTAACTATAATAGTTACTTATTAGTTAGTTTTTACTATTAATAGTATTAGTTAACTATAAATAGGCTATATACATTAACTATTACTATTATTAGTATTAGTTAATTATAATAGTTATTATATAAGTTAAATTATTAATTAATCATAATAGTTACTATATCTATTAACTATTACTATTAATAGTATTAGTTTATTATAATAATTATAATAATTATTATATAAATTAATCATTGCTATTACTATCAATAATATTATTTAATTCTATATTAGTTAACTATAGGATATAGTATTGGTTTCCCGTGCAGAGCACGGGTTACCCGCTAGTACATTGATAAAGTCTAAAATTCTATCTCAAAACCAATTGGTTATGAGATGCAATGCTTTATTAATTTTCCATGTGAAATAATTGTTCTAACATAACTAAGCATGTATTTTTCAAAACAAATTATTAATGAGTTAAAAATGAAAATAATTTTTTAATAAACTATAAATTTAAATTCAGAAATTTATAAAAGACCCATCTAAATTGTATGGGGATCATTACCAAGAGTACAATCCTCATAAATTTTCTTCTTTGCTTCTCTAAGATGGAGTATAATTTCTCAAAAAAAAAAATGGAGTATAATTATTCTTTATGATTCCATATCCTATAATAATGTCTTGTTTTAATTTCATAAGAAAATAAATAAATTTGAACTTTATTGATATGCACACATATATATTTACTGATCAAGTTTACAACATTATGTTACCACATCATAGAGTGCAATATTTATTTTAGATGAATTATATTGTTAAAAAAAAATGGAAAAAAAATGTTTCTAGAACTTGCACTTTTTATTTTCCTGTAAATATGGAAAAGATTTATCAAAATTATATTGTCAAAATTTCTACTTGTCGGAAAATTTGTCCAAATCCATGACGATCCAAAAAATTTATTCTAAATTTAGGGCCCACCGAAATCGTCGTCAAGCCAAATTAACATAACTCTCCCATTTGCCTTTGTTAGGACAATACAGTATCTTATTGCGTTCAAAAAAAAAAAAAAAAAAAAAAGACAATATCTTATTTACGTGCAAACATGTAATGTAAAATCAATTATGCTAAATTACACTTTCTTCCCTTTTGTCTAAATAAAGTTCAAAACTACCCCTCTTAATTATCAATTGCAACTACACAACCCATGTAGCTTCCTAGCTTTCATAAAACTCCCTTTCTAGAAACCGGGAATAGTTAAAAGCAACCGACACAATGATCACGTGCAAGAAGGATGCATTCGAACTTTTAACTTTGATTGTCAATATTTTTCTTCATTCATAACCGCAAGAAAACATCATATCTCAATATCTAATTCTTTTCATTGGTTAGGCTTGTTCTGATCAATTCTAGAGCTAATATGAGAAAAATAAACTTATATCAAGGTAGATAGGTTGACTGAATTCAAATGTTGCATTTAATTGAAACAAAGTACCAGTCAAACATATCATCAGATGTAATGTCGTCAATAGTGAGACTTAATCAATTAGAGTCTTATAGTTGTCACTATGGTTATAATGTGATGAGAAGTCCATATTCCTCCGAATCTTATAACCTACAATAATTCAACTTCTTTCAACCCTTTATGACATGTCATTTAGTTTTAGCAACAAAATATTGATACTTGAATTACTTCCCTTTCTTGTTTTAGTTCGATATAATCTAGTTCCAATCACATTTTTATTAAGTTAACTGTAATAATTAAATTCACATGAAACAAAGATGGAAATAAAACTAATGAGCTAACTTCAATTACTACCGTCCACTCAATCATTCAATCATTGTTTAGTATTGCAATATTTCTTGAAATATCTAGTTAAGAGACTTGTAAAATACTCGAGATTTAGGAGGTCGAAACCTTATGACATAGTAACACATTATGAATTCAAACTTCATTTAGAAATCGTTAAACAACGAGTCAAATAATAAATAGAACATCTCAACCTTGCTAAACTCGTTCGCACAAAGATAAAAATAAAAACTTTAATTTCTTTTCAGTTACGAGTTTGACGATGATTCAGTTCCAAAAGCATGCATAAACACCGTATTAATTAACTTATACTAGAGAAGTAATGTAACGACAAGCAACTCCTATCTACCTTATAACGGAATGTTGTAACGCCCTTGCAATTTCTCAGTTAAACGTGCAATATGAACTATTCACATAGTTGAAGGATTAAATAACCAATTCACCCAAAAATAAGGACCAAAAAATAAAATTAAACATTGCCCAAATGCTTCTCCTCCTTCCTCCGATCTACCCTTCCCTCTTCTCTCTCTCTCCCCCCACCGACATTCATTCACACACTCAAAAAGCATCTAATCATTCATTCAACCTTCAAATCCTCAAAAACCCTAATCTTTTCCACATCCGATCTCATCAAATTTCCCTAATCATTATCACTTTTTTCTCCATACCCATTATAAGTTATGAACAAATTTCCCAATTTCAATTTCCCCTTTTTAGCCTGATTGTAAACAAGCAAATCATCAAGAACATCCATTTTCCTTCCTGGGTTTTCTCCCAAGATCCAGTTTTATACAATCCCGTCGGAGGAAAAATGCTGGAGAAGGTGTTTGGACCTCGCCGGAGCCGTCAGTTCCAGAGAATCGTCCGGAACGGCAAGCTCACCCTGTTATGCCTCGTCCTCACCGTCGTCGTCCTCCGTGGAAACCTCGGCGCTGGCAAATTCGGCACTCCGGAGCAGGACTTCAACGAGATCCGGGAAACTTTTTACCATGTCCGCGGCAAGCGCGTGGAGCCTCGCCGCGTACTTGAAGAAGCCGCTTCGCAATCCCAATCCGGCGGCGGCGGCGGCAACGACGACGCCGCATCGACGAACAATTACGCGACCTTCGACATCAACAAGATCTTCGTTGATGAAGAACCGGAGGAATGGAAGGATCCGAACCAGCCGTACAGTTTGGGTCCGAAGATCTCAAATTGGGATGAACAAAGAGGTGAATGGTTAAAGAATAATCCCAATTTCCCTAATTTTCTCACACCTACTAAACCTAGGGTTTTGTTAGTAACCGGGTCTGCGCCGAAACCCTGCGAAAACCCGGTTGGTGATCATTACTTGTTAAAAGCAATCAAGAACAAAATTGATTATTGCAGAGTACATGGAA
This sequence comes from Campanula takesimana, assembly GCA_026119855.1. Lineage (NCBI taxonomy): Eukaryota > Viridiplantae > Streptophyta > Magnoliopsida > Asterales > Campanulaceae > Campanula > Campanula takesimana. The sequence goes on from JAOWBW010000021.1 coordinate 2,737,175, forward strand.
TTGAAGTATTTTATAATATGGCTTTACTTGATGCTGAAATGGCTGGTTTTTGGGCTAAATTGCCATTAATTAGGAAGCTTTTGTTAAGTCATCCTGAGATTGAGTTCTTATGGTGGATGGATAGTGATGCAATGTTTACCGATATGGCTTTCGAAGTTCCTTGGGAACGCTATAAAGATCGGAACTTGGTTTTGCACGGGTGGAACGAGATGGTTTATGATCAAAAGAATTGGATTGGATTGAATACGGGTAGTTTCTTGTTGAGGAATTGTCAATGGTCTTTGGATCTTCTTGATGCGTGGGCCCCGATGGGTCCGAAGGGCAAGATTAGGGATGAGGCGGGGAAGATTTTGACCCGAGAGTTGAAGGATAGGCCTGTTTTTGAAGCTGATGATCAATCGGCAATGGTGTATTTGTTGGCTACTCAGAAGGAGTTGTGGGGGAATAAGGTTTATTTGGAGAATCATTATTATCTTCATGGGTATTGGGGGATTTTGGTTGATCGGTACGAGGAAATGATTGCGAATTTCCAACCCGGGTATGGTGATCATAGATGGCCACTCGTGACTCATTTTGTGGGGTGTAAGCCTTGTGGGAAATTCGGGGATTACCCGGTTGAAAGATGCTTGAAACAAATGGACCGTGCTTTTAATTTCGGTGATAATCAGATTTTGCAAATGTATGGATTCACTCACAAATCGCTTGCTAGTAGGAGAGTGAAGAGGACTAGAAACGAGACTAGTAATCCTCTTGAGGTCAAGGATGAACTTGGGTTGCTTCATCCTGCATTTAAAGCTACGAAGGTATCATCTTCTTGAAGGGGAAAAGAATTCGCGTGGAAATTTGAAGGTTGATGATAGGTTCGTTTCCATCTCACAAATTTTACCGTGAAATCTAAGTTATGATGATACTTTCGCTTTTGTATCTTTGGTGTTACTTGTTACATGCTATAGGGCTTGTTTATTGTATTCTTCAAATTTTTTGTTGTTACTACTTACTAGTTAGTTAAATTATATTCAACTCGAATGAATAGCAAAGTCTAACTTTTGTGAGCTTTCCTAAATCTCGAGTACCTTTTATGTATGCTTTACTTGAAAATCTTCATTTATTACACTCTCGTATCAATTTCTAGTAACTCGCATTCAATCTGGATATGATTAGGAGATCATTTACTCCATCTACTTTGTTCTTTTTTCCTGTTGATGAAGTTTCCCATTCTGGTTTGTTGTGTGAGTTTGTTTTTGGCACTGGTTTTATCCCCTTCTTTCCTCAATGTTAGAAAGATCCTCTTTTAGATTCTCAAGACTTCTAGTTTCTTACTAGTACAACCTATTTAGGGATCCAGGGTCTGTGTAGTCCGACTGTACACAGAAGTCGGATTGCCTTACTATAAGTGTAACACACTTGCTGTAATACGTAATACATCTATAAAATTGTAACTCATATTTTATTAAAAAGATAAAGCGACGACCACTGTCCATGGCACCGGATCCCCTATTTAGTACTCCCTCTGTCCCAAAATGATCTTCTCATTTGACTATTCAATTTTTATAAGGTTATGAACACTTGCTTCTGTCCCAAAATGATCTTCTCATTTGACTATTCAATTTTTATAAGGTTATGAACACTTGCTTCACTAGCCATGTTTTGTTTATGCATCTTTAAGCTCAAATTGTAGAAATAGGAAAAACTTTTTGGGACAATGAAAAATGATAAATAGGAAGATCATTTTGGGGACGGAGGGAGTACTTCCCAAAGTATCATTGTTTCCACTCGGTTAGAATGAACTTTAATCTTAGCTAAGAATCAGTTTGGGCATGTTGTCTAAGGCACCAGTTCAAGTGTGATGTCTCTCTTTCCTGCTTCCATGGGTATTCGAGTTTATTAACTCACTCCTATTTGATGTCACCCATCTTTTCCAGAAGCTCGTTTCCTATTTGGAGACTGAAAGTAGTTACTTTCGTCAATCTTCTTCTGACCATATTTGTAAGTCATGGAAATATACCATTCAAATTGGCTCTCTAAGCTTTGAATATTTGCAGTCAACATATGTACGTGGGACGGAAAAATCTTGAAAATGGACATTTATGTAGGGACGGGGTGAGTACAGTATTCCCTTGTCCTACGTTGAGCTGTCAGTGTGCCTTTGCTTATCTTATCTTGTTTCCAGTAGCATGGTTCAGTAATAGAGATTAGAGCCCTTGTCACTGGATTATTGATACCCTCTGAAATACCATTTTTGAGCTCAGGGCTTGTTTGTTTATTGGATTCAGCATTTAATATTGGAATAAAGGATGATAGACGGATTCAGTTCATACATGGAGAGAGATAATTGATCTGAACGACTCAAATATGATTATTCACAAGAGTATGATATTTATATAAGAAGGTGGAGTATTGTTCAAGCTATTTTAGATTATAAGGAAACTATAAACTATACAATGATAGTCTTATTAGGAATGTAAATGAAATAAACTGAGGAAAGTGAAATAATACATTCTCTAGGAAATATACAATTCTAAATGTTGAGAATATGTCTTTGAATCAATGATTATCGGTTAAAGATATGTCCGCGACAAGTCGAGTAATACTTAGGACTTGAATTGGCAAAAGGAAATCCTTTTGGTACAAGGATTAAGGTTTATTGGTTTAATTAAGTTTCTTATTGGTACAAAGAATTATTCAAGAATTAGAATTAGTAGTTTCTAATGAGAATAAATTTACTCTTTACACAAGAAATAAGATTCCACTCTTTTAAGGGTTTAGGTATTTATGATTATAATACTACCCTCTTCCTAGCATATTTTTTGTCGGTCATCTTTGAGAGATGCAAGTAGAGCTCTAAGATCTAGATTTAGGTTGACGGAATTATTTGGCTCAATAATTCGTGCAACTAGATTAGTGAAGATTGTCTTTTGTAATTGTCATTGAATAGTACTCCAGCTGTCCGGAAAGATAGTCTCTCTTTTTTCGCTGTTACTACGAAGGAACTTTGAGCAATAAATAAGGTTATTTTTAGTTATCTTAATGTGAATCTAAAAATTGGTATTAATAATATTTATAATGGTGTATCAATAACAATTTTGAATTTTCATTAGAATAATTAAAAGCAGCTTTAATTATTGCTCAAAGTTCCTTCGTAGTAACAACGAAAAAAGATGGACTATCTTTCTGGGATAGAGGGAGTAATATATTCTCCCTCTGCCCCCGAACGTAGGCAAGTTGACGAACGACGTAAATTCTTGTGTTCGTGTTTGATTATTGGGCAAATTGCACCATACTACCACTAAGTTTATACGGAGTTGCAATGTGGGTGATAAAGTACTAAAAGTTGCAATTTAGTGCATAATGTTCACACAAAATTGCAATCTGCTGCAATTTTGGATGAGTGTTATAATGAATGGATAGTAGTTAACAAAATGAATGAAATTGTTAACGGATCAATTTCTAAAACTTTCTTTTTGATCACCCCTATAATTTAACAAAATTTCAATTTCTTAGTATTTCATTATACCACAACAAATCAAAAGAATAAAAAAAAATGATTTCTATAAAATAACAATATTTTTAAATTCTTTGAAGAGATAACAATAATTTAATAAAGGGAAAATATAGAAATATACCCTTGTACTTAGCTTAAGGATGCAGATATGCCCTTATACAAGTTAATTGTCATATTAACCCATGTACTCAAGAATAATGTGTGGAAATTAGGCCACCATTATCTTTCCGTCAGATATTTAACAGAATTGCAGACTAGGCATCCTAGTTGGCAAGTTAAATTGATTGTGTGGAAAAAAGATGCTGACTCATCAGCTTATTTGGATTTTTTAGAATCACAAGTGGAACTTTTACACACGAATTGCTAATGTAAACATGCACAGGATGAAAATGAAAAGTCATAAACTAAAAGGCTTAGTCAATCCCCACTCACTTTTTGTCTTCCCATACATTATAAAATTGAAATTAATTAAGTATGAAACATTTCATTTCATTCAAAAACTTTCAATATTAAAAGATTGTTTTTTATTTCATGTTAAATGTATACTTCCATTAAAAAAAAAAAAAAAAAAAAAACTTTCAATATTAAATATAATATATTTTGATTTTTTTTTTAGTACAATTTTGAATTAATTTTAGAAGGTTAACATTGATAATCATGGCAACCACCATCACTACCATCCCACAATCTTATCACCACCACCTTACCACCACCGTCAACGCCGCTGCTGCCGGCGCCGCCCCCACCACTACCACCAAGAAAATTACGAGAAAAAAGGAAGCCAAATCACAAAACAACCAAGAAAAAGTTAGCAAAATACTCAAATGTGTTGCTATCAACCCCCTGCCACTCCATTCTCTGAAACAAACCACCAAGACTTTAACTGGAGACTCTCATCATTCCCTATCCATCCAATTTAGACATAGAACCTTAAATAATATCTCCCACACACACTTTCAACTCGGTAGAAATCCATTCCTCATTATTTTGTCTCGGATTTCAGCAACAACACACAACATGAACGGGTTCTATGTGGTTTCTTAACTAGCTCCAGATCTTGATCGATGTCTTTAGAGGGAGCAGAAACAAAGGTGGTGGCTGTAAAGACAATTGGGGCAGTGGAAATATAGGAGAAGAAAAAGGGGTAAAGAGCGACAGGGGCGACGATGGTGCTTGAAAATGAAAGGGGTCGGAATGGAAAAGAAAGGGGAGGATGAGGAGAAACAACAACAGTTTCCTGCAGAAGGAAGGAGTAGGCAGAAAAGAGGAGCCGATGTGCCGGGGAAGAAGATGGTAGGGTTAGGCCGATGGTGGTGGGTCGGAGGAGAGAAGGATGGGGACGGTTGATGGGAATGGAGAAGGAGAGGGGGAAGAGTGCCGCGCCCCGTACCCGTGGTCCTACATGACCCCACGCTCGGGACGCGCACGGAAGACGTCATAAAACACTTTTAACAAAAACTTTTCGAAAACTATCATAAAGATAAATAAAATTCGCTTTGAAGTTCAAAACCTCCACCTTACTTTCAAACAACTTTCACAACGAAAGTACTTGGCACGAAGGCCTACAACAACTATACAAAAGTACGAACACCAACATTATCCAAAAATAGGTGTTACAAGATCAAGTCACGGATACACTACCCATTAAGGTTATACATTTACATAATGTAACCTTTACAAACATACCCCAAAAGAATTTACCACCTCGACGCCTTCCTTGTGATAAGTGACCTATCCCGGATGCACGCCCTTATCTAAAACAGTAAACAAATAAGGGGTGAGATAAAATCTCAGTAAGCTACTAATATTCAACTACATTTCATGCCAACATGATAATCACAAAGGAACAATATCAATAGGCATTCACATTTGCATATAACACAAAAGATATAGTCCACTCATCACATAACACCATATGCGGAAATAAACACTCATAAGTGGATACTGAGCCAAGGTTCTATAAACGGAACACCATCCCTTGAGAAGAGTCCGTTGAGCAGCATGAAAGAGCTGAAGCCGGTTCCGGAACCAAGTAACAACAACAACCAGTAGTGGGGGAAATAACACATAGTCATACCCCCAAGCGTGTAGCTAGAATACTCACCATAGGAGCTAGCTCATCCCAACCACGATCACGGGAAAGGGGCATCCCACTCAAGGCCACTGAACATGGGGAAACTGGGTTACCAGTGAAGTACATAATACTGGACTCGGCTCGTGCCATTATAATATACATCACTGCCCAAAACAAACACAACAATGCCAGCTGGACTCTATACAAGCACATAGTAATAAATACTCGCTTGAAACAACCACGGGCAATGATTCAAAAGTAGAGAACCAAGCCAAATTCATCACAAAGGATGCAAACTATTTCTCATGACGAGATCAACAACAACAACATCAACACATGAAGTTACTCAAAAAGAGCACAATGGTTACACACCTTAACACATTACAAACATGATCACAAACGGACCCAAACCAACACTCTCAACCAATACTTAGACATTTCATTTAATAAACCCGCTCATCTCGAAGTACTCAAAAAGAGCTTTAAAACGATAGCTTACACACCTAAAACGGAGTCCGGGTGAGAAAGTTATGACTTACCGAAGATTGAACGAAAAACGAGCAATTACCAGAACAGGGGAGGGGAGCGCGCGCCTCCCACGAAAAGGAAGCGCACGCCTCCTACAATCAGAAGGAAATTCAGCCAAATGGGAAGCGAGGGAGCGCACGCCTCCCTAAAAAGGGAGCGCGCGCCTCCTAAGATCAGAAGGAAATAGACAGAAAGGGAGAGGGGTGCGCGCGCCTCCCACCAACAGGGTGCGCGCGCCTCATGGTATCAGTTGGAAATCCAAGATTGGTGAAGAGGAGGGTGCGCGCGCCTCATACCAAGGGATGCGCGCGCCTCCAAGAAAATTCAGTGAACCCAGATCTTCCTCTTGGGTTCTTCCACCCGAAAATAAACACCAAAAATCACCATTACACCCCAAATTAACACCAACACTCCCATCTAATTTACCCAAGTGCCAAAACAACTTCTAAGCCTAAAATAACTCATCTAGCAACATTTAAACAACCCAAACCAAAGGATGATTCAAATACCCAAATTTCACAAAAATATGATCAAAGATACAAATCAACATTTAAATTCACAACTAAGCATTAAATCATCATCCAATGTTCACACAAAACATAAATGGCAAATTTTAAGCTAAAGGGGGGCTTAGTAGCTTACCTCAAAGGAATCCAAACTCAACCAAATCAACTTCTATTGAGCTTCCCACGAACCTAGCGACGATCTAGATGTTTGATATAACATGAACAATGAGAGGAAATGGGGAAAGATAGGTAAAATGAAGAGGGAAGGAAGAGGAGAAATTTACCTTCTTGGCTAAGGAGAGAGAGAAAAGAAACTGGGTAAGAGGAGTGAGTGAGGGAGGGAGGTAAGGTGAGGTGAGGGAGAAGGTGTAATAATTCAAAAAAACTTACATTCAGCCCCCTCCACTACTACTTACACAAAATTAATACTCACCACTATCAACTAAGACCCAAATATAATACACTACCACAAAATCAATTAAATGCTAAGCATAAATATTATAACTCACAAAAATGCACACGCAATTTATCAATTAAATAAATAATTAAGCAAGTCAATAACTAAATAATTATTTAATACTAAGAAAATAGAGACGGGGTTTCGGGTCGTGACAATCACTCCCCTAAAAGAAAATTCGACCCGAATTTTAACACTTACCAAGATTTTCGAATAACCACGGATACTTCCGCTCCATCTCATCCCGCAATTCCCAAGTCGACTCCTCAACTTCGTGATTCCTCCATACCACTCTAACTAGGGAAATACTCTTGTTTCTCAACTCTTGCACTTTAGTATCAATCACTCGAATTGGTTTCTCCTCATAAGACATATTCGGTTCAATATCTTCCGGTACTTCCGACAACACATGGGATGGATCATACACATACTTACGAAGCGCTGACACGTGAAACACATTATGTAATCGGCCTAGAGAAGGCGGTAACGCAAGACGATAAGCAAGATTCTCAACTCTATCTAATATCTCGAAAGGCCCAATAAACCTTGGAGCAAGCTTTCCCTTCTTACCAAACCTTTGGATTCCCACCTTCGGAGACACTTTCAAAAACACGAAGTCACCCGACTGAAACTCGAGATCTCGCCTCCGGTGGTCGGCATAGATCTTATCTCTACTTTGAGCGGTGATTAGACGATTTCGAATAAGCTTTACCTTTTCAACCGAATCATTAACCAAATCGACACCCAAATCTTAGCTTCCCCGACTTCGTCCCAACAAATGGGAGACCGACACTTTCTACCATACAAAGCTTCATAAGGAGCCATTTCGATACTCGATTGAAAACTGTTGTTATAAGCAAACTCCACTAAAGGTAAATGAGTGTCCTAAGAATCTGCAAAGTCAACCGAACAAGCCCGTAACATGTCTTCAAGAATCTGAATCGTTCTCTCCGATTGACCATCGGTTTGTGGATGAAAAGCCGTGCTAACCTCAATTCGGAACCCAAAGCCTTCTGAAACGCTTGCCAAAACTGAGAAGTAAATCTAGGATCCCGATCAGAAACGATACTAACTGGAACCCCATGCAATCTCACGATCTCGTTGATATACAAAGTCGCAAGCCTTTCCATTGAATAGCTAATCTCGATGGGTAGAAAATGAGAAGACTTTGTCAATCTGTCTACGACTACCCAAACTGCATCATGCCTTCTCCTCGTACGCGGTAATCCGGACACAAAATCCATCGTCACATGTTCCCATTTCCATTCCGGTATCTCAAGAGGTTGAAGTAACCCCGCGGGTCTTTGATGTTCCGCTTTAACCTGTTGGCAAGTCAAACACTTCGATACATAATCCGCTATTCCCGCTTCATGCCACTCCACCAGAAATGCTGTTTCAAATCCCGATACATTTTGGTACTCCCGGGGTGAATAGTATACTTCGACTTGTGTCCCTCATCCAGAACTTGGCGCTTTACTCCTTCCACATTAGGAACACACAAACGACCTCTATATTTCAAAACCCCTTCAGAACTAAGAGAAAACCCTTCAAACTTTTGTCCCCAATCTTACTCGAAATCTTCATCAACTCGGGATCATCCTTCTGAGCATCCTTAATTTATTGAATTAAGGCAGGTAATACCTTAATGTTCGCAAAGATAGCCCCATGCTTGGACTCATAAGGATCCCAATCTCGAACATCTTCCAACATTTTCCATTCACGCACCATCAATGAAGCTACATAAAGATTTCCGACTAATGGCATCAGCGACCACATTTGCTTTACCCGGATGATAAGAAATGGTGCAATCAAAATCCTTTAACAATTCCATCCATCTGAGCTGTCTATTGTTCAACTCCTTTTGCGAGAAAAGATACTTCAGACTTTGGTGATCGGTAAAAATCTCAAACTTTGTCCCATATAAATAATGCTTCCATTTATGTAACGCAAATACAATCGTAGCAAGCTCCATGTCATGAGTCGGGTAATTCTGTTCACTAGGAGTTAACTTCCTCGAAGCATAGGCAATCACCTTCCCATTTTGCATTAACACACACCCCAAGCCTTCCTTTGAAGCATCACTATAAATAACCAATTCATCATTCCCATTTGGTAACACAAGTACAGGAGCGGTGGTCAACCTCCTTTTCAATTCATCAAAACTCATTTGGCATTTTTCTTCCCACACAAACGGCACGTTCTTTCTGGTCAACTGAGTCAACAGGGTAGCAATTTTGGAAAATCCCTCAATAAATCTTCTATAGTACCGGCTAAGCCCAAGAAACTCCGAATCTCCGTAACTGATTCCGGCCTCTTCCAATCCACAATAGCTTCAATTTTTGAAGGATCTACGGATATCCCTCCATTAGAAACCACGTGCCCCAGAAAAGAAACCTCCTCGAGCCAAAAAGCACACTTACTGAATTTGCAAACAATTGCTTCTCCCGAAGAATAGATAAGACCATTCGCAAATGTTGTTCGTGCTCCTCCCGAGACTTAGAATAAACCAGAATGTCATCGATAAACACAACTACGAAGGTATCAAGGTACGGTTTAAAAACCCGATTCATCATATCCATAAATACAGCCGGAGCATTCGTTAACCCGAAAGGCATGACAAGAAATTCATAGTGCCCATACCTACTACGGAAGGTGGTCTTGGAAATGTCCTCAGAACGAATCTTTAACTGGTGATAACCACTCCTCAAATCAAGCTTTGAAAAGACAACCGACCCCTGAAGCTGATCAAACAAGTCATCAATATGGGGAAGAGGATATTTCTTCTTTATGGTTACCTGATTCAGCTTCCTGTAATCGATACACAGTCTCAAGGACCCATCTTTCTTCTTGACAAACAATACAGGAGCTCCCCACGGTGACACACTAGGGCGGATAAACCCACGATCAAGTAACTCTTGTAACTGCTCCTTCAATTCTTTCAATTCGGCTGGAGCCATTCTATAAGGTGCCGCCGATATAGGAGTTGTACCTGGAAGCAAGTCTATACAAAATTCGATCTCTCTATCAGGAGGCATAGAGTACTCCGTAGAAAACACATCCGGAAACTCCCTAACAATATTTACCTCTTCCACACTAGAAACCTTTTTCGTAGTATCCAGAACACTGGCCAAAAACCCAACACAACCACGGTTCAACAACTTTCTAGCCTTCACATACGAAATAATATGAACCTTTTTACTCAAAGGAATCGCCTCAAAAGAAAATTCAGGGACATTAGGGGTAGAAAAAGTAACCACTTTTTTAAAACAATCAACAGTAGCATGGTATCGACTCAACCAATCCATACCCAAAATGATATCAAAATCTTGCAATGGCAATATAATCAAATCAGCAAGTAAAACATGCTCACGTATATGCACATCACAATCACGCAATACCTTATCAGTCACCAAACTCTTACCCATAGGGGTAGACACCTCTAACACAAAAGGTAGAGACTCAGGCAACGAAGACAACTGAGATGCAAAATGCACAGACACATAAGAATGCGAAGAACCGGGTCTATTAGTGCACGTGCCCTCCTATGAGACATAGAAATAATACCTCCAATCACGTCAGAAGCATTCGAAGCCTGTTGTTGGTTGATGGCGAAGACACGACCTTGCACCTTGGGCTTGCCCGAGGCATCCCTCTTCTGACCCGAAGACGACCCGGTACCACTACCAACTGACTGATTCTTCGGTTTAGGACAATTATATTGAAAGTGACCCAACTGGCTGCAATTCAAGCACTTACCCTGCTTTTTCCAACACTTCTCCTCGGAGTGTCCTCCCTTTTGACAATAATTGCAAACCCGATTATTCTGACCCCCCGAGGTGTTACCTTGATTCCTATTGCCCTGTTGTCCTTGAGAAGTTCCCTGAAAAGTGAAAAATGTTCTGTGCTCCCCTAGTGTCACCACGATGAGGTTGTGTCTTCCCTTGACCTCCTTGTTTCCACTACACTCGTTGATTCAGTCTTCTTTTTATGCTCTACAATGTCCTGCTCCACCTGGTAGGCACGATCTATGGCATCCTGAAGTCTTGGAATTTGTGGAAGTGAGTTGGTTCTGATCACGTTTTCAACCCTTTGACAAACCTCGAGGTCTTCCTTTCTTCAGTCGAAACCATGTAATTGCAATAGCGAGCCAATTTCGTGAATTTGGCAACATACTCGGCCACCGTCAACAAGTTTTGTTCCAAGCTAAGAAACTCGGATTCCTTCCTATCTTGGTCTACCTTTGGGATGAAATGTTCCTTGAACTTCCTCTTGAATGTCTCCCAGACATGGGTACACGTGCCTCTTCCCAACTAGCTTTCAACGATTTCCACCAATACTCCGCCCCTCCAACTAGTTTGTAGTCGCAAATCTGACCCTATCCTCATCGGAGCTTTGCAAGACCTCAAAGATCTTTTCCATAGACTCAACCCACCTTTCTGCTTTAGCCACATCTGACCCTCCATCAATTCTGTCGGTTTCATCCTCAGAAATTGTTCCAGTCCAGTCCTCGGAGCCAATGGTGCCTCTCTACGATTGTTATCATTCATGGTTTTCAATGCCGCCTCGAATATTCCCTTGAAACATTGCTAGGGCTTCTTCCCTTGCATTTCCCTGTTCGGCAGGTCCACCCTGTTCATTATCAGACCCGACCATGATTACCGAGTACCTGCATAAGACACTCATCGTTACTCACTCCATACTCAATTACCCTCCTAGGTCATTTAGTCACTCTAGACTATCTACAACCTAGCTCTGATACCAACTGTCGCGCCCCGTACCCGTGGTCCTACATGGCCCCACGCTCGGGACGCGCACGGAAGACGTCATAAAACACTTTAACAAAAACTTTTCGAAAACTATCATAAAGATAAATAAAATTCGCTTTTGAAGTTCAAACCTCCACCTTACTTTCAAACAACTTTCACAACGAAAGTACTTGGCACGAAGGCCTACAACAACTATACAAAAGTACGAACACCAACATTATCCAAAAATAGGTGTTACAAGATCAAGTCACGGATACACTACCCATTAAGGTTATACATTTACATAATGTAACCTTTACAAACATACCCAAAAGAATTTACCACCTCGACGCCTTCCTTGTGATAAGTGACCTATCCCGGATGCACGCCCTTATCTAAAACATAAACAAATAAGGGGTGAGATAAAATCTCAGTAAGCTACTAATATGCAACTACATTTCATGCCAACATGATAATCACAAAGGAACAATATCAATAGGCATTCACATTTGCAATAACAAAAAGATATAGTCCACTCATCACATAACACCATATGCGGAAATAAACACTCATAAGTGGATCTGAGCCAAGGTTCTATAAACGGAACACCATCCTTTGAGAAGAGTCCGTTGAGCAGCATGAAAGAGCTGAAGCCGGTTCCGGAACCAAGTAACAACAACAACCAGTAGTGGGGAAATAACACATAGTCATAACCCCAAGCGTGTAGCTAGAATACTCACCATAGGAGCTAGCTCATCCCAACCACGATCACGGGAAGGGGCATCCCACTCAAGGCCACTGAACATGGGGAACTGGGTTACCAGTGAAGTACATTATACTGGACTCGGCTCGTGCCATTATAATATACATCACTGCCCAAAACAAACACAACAATGCCAGCTGACTCTATACAAGCACATAGTAATAATACTCGCTTGAAACAACCAAGGGGCAATGATTCAAAGTAGGGAACCAAGCCAAATTCATCACAAAGGATGCAAACTATTTCTCATGACGAGATCACAACAACACATCAACACATGAAGTTACTCAAAAAGAGCACAATGGTTTACACACCTTAACACATTACAAACATGATCACAACACCAAACCAACACTCTCAACAATACTTAGACATTTCATTTAATAAACCCCTCTCATCTCGAAGTACTCAAAAAGAGCTTTAAAACGATAGCTTACACACCAAAACGGAGTCCGGGTGAGAAAGTTATGACTACCGAAGATTGAACGAAAAACGAGCAATTACCAGAACAGGGGAGGGGGAGCGCGCGCCTCCCACGAAAAGGACGCGCACGCCTCCTACAATCAGAAGGAAATTCAGCCAAAGGGGAAGCGAGGGAGCGCACGCCTCCCTAAAAAGGAGCGCGCGCCTCTAAGATCAGAGGAATATAGACAAAGGGAGAGTGAGGGGGTTGCGCGCGCCTCCCACAACAGGGTGCGCGCGCCTCACATCCGACAGTTTGGAAATCCAAGATTGGTGAAGAGGAGGGTGCGCGCGCCTCATACCAAGGATGCGCGCCTCCAAGAAAATTCAGTGAACCCAGATCTCCTCTGGGTCTTCCACCCGAAAATAAACACAAAAATCACCATTCCACCCCAAATTAACACCAACACTCCCATCTAATTTACCCAAGTGCCAAACAACTTCTAAGCCTAAAATAACTCATCTAGCAACATTTAAAAAACCCAAACCAAAGGATGATTCAAATACCCAAATTTCACAAAAATATGATCAAAGATCAAATCAACATTTAAATTCACAACTAAGCATTAAATCATCATCCAATGTTCACACAAAACATAAATGACAAATTTTAAGCTAAAGGGGGGTTAGTAGCTTACCTCAAAGGAATCCAAACTCAACCAAATCAACTTCTATTGAGCTTCCCACGAACCTAGCGACGATCTAGATGTTGATATACATGAACAATGAGAGGAAATGGGGGAAAGATAGGTAAAATGAAGAGGGAAGGAAGAGGAGAATTTACCTTCTTGGCTAAGGAGAGAGAGAAAAGAAACTGGGTAAGAGGAGGAGTGAGGGAGGGAGGTAAGGTGAGGTGAGGGAGAAGGTTTAATAATTCAAAAAACTTACATTCAGCCCCCTCCCACTACTACTTACACAAAATTAATACTCCCCACTATCAACTAAGACCCAAATATAATACAACTACAACAAAATCAATTAAATGCTAAGCATAAATATTATAACTCACAAAATGCACACGCAATTTATCAATTAAATAAATAATTAAGCAAGTCAATAACTAAATAATTATTAATACTAAGAAAAATAGAGACGGGGTTTCGGGTCGTGACAATCACTCCCCTAAAAAGAAAATTCGACCCGAATTTAACACTTACCAAGATTTTCGAATAACCACGGATACTTCCGCTCCATCTCATCCCGCAATCCCAAGTCGACTCCTCAACTTCGTGATTCCTCCATACCACTCTAACTAGGGAAATACTCTTGTTTCTCAACTCTTGCACTTTAGTATCAATCACTCGAATTGGTTCTCCTCATAAGACATATTCGGTTCAATATCTTCCGGTACTTCGACAACACATGGGTGGATCATACACATACTTACGAAGCGCTGACACGTGAAAACACATTATGTAATCGGCCTAGAGAAGGCGGTAACGCAAGACGATAAGCAAGATTCTAACTCTATCTAATATCTCGAAAGGCCCAATAAACCTTGGAGCAAGCTTCCCTTCTTACCAAACCTTTGGATTCCCACCTTCGGAGACACTTTCAAAAAACACGAAGTCACCGACTGAAACTCGAGATCTCGACTCCGGTGGTCGGCATAGATTATCTCTACTTTGAGCGGTGATTAGACGATTCGAATAAGCTTTACCTTTTCAACCGAATCATTAACCAAATCGACACCCCAAATCTTAGCTTCCCCGACTTCGTCCCAACAAATGGGAGACCGACACTTTCTACCATACAAGCTTCATAAGGAGCCATTCGATACTCGATGAAAAGTTGTTATAAGCAAACTCCACTAAAGGTAAATGAGTGTCCTAAGAATCTGCAAAGTCAACCGAACAAGCCCGTAACATGTCTTCAAGAATCTGATCGTTCTTCCGATTGACCATCGTTTGTGGATGAAAAGCCGTGCTAAACCTCAATTCGGAACCCAAAGCCTTCTGAAACGCTTGCCAAAACTGAGAAGTAAATCTAGGATCCCGATCAGAACACGATACTAACTGGAACCCCATGCAATCTCACGATCTCGTTGATACAAAGTCGCAAGCCTTTCCATTGAATAGCTAATCTCGATGGGTAGAAAATGAGAAGACTTTGTCAATCTGTCTACGACTACCAAACTGCATCATGCCTTCTCCTCGTACGCGGTAATCCGGACACAAAATCCATCGTCACATGTTCCCATTTCCATTCCGGTATCTCAAGAGGTTGAAGTAACCCCGCGGGTCTTTGATGTTCCGCTTTAACCTGTTGGCAAGTCAAAACACTTCGATACATAATCCGCTATTTCCCGCCGCTTCATGCCACTCCACCAGAAATGCTGTTTCAAATCCGATACATTTTGGTACTCCCGGGTGAATAGTATACTTCGACTTGTGTCCTCATCCAGAACTTGGCGCTTTACTCCTTCCACATTAGGAACACACAAACGACCTCTATATTTCAAAACCCCTTCAGAACTAAGAGAAAACCCTTCAAACTTTTTGCCCAATCTTACTCGAAATCTTCATCAACTCGGGATCATCCTTCTGAGCTCCTTAAATTATTGAATTAAGGCAGGTAATACCTTAATGTTCGCAAAGATAGCCCCATGCTTGGACTCATAAGGATCCCAATCTCGAACATCTTCCAACATTTTCCATTCACGCACCATCAATGAAGCTACATAAGATTTCCGACTAATGGCATCAGCGACCACATTTGCTTTACC
>JAOWBW010000210.1:0-266248 GCA_026119855.1 Campanula takesimana
GGCTTAGCGTCTGGCGCTGTCGGGATCCTGTGCTCTACGATCGAGTTGTCGAGCCCGGCATGTCCTTATAAGACCATGCGAACACATCCACATATTCTTTGAGTAGCTCGATCATGCTTCCCTTTCGGTTCCGCTGAAGAAGCTTCCAATCTGCGTTTCCTTAGGCTCGACTTCGGTCCCCAAATTCACGCATGTTAACACCCATCGGCAGCTTGGGCTCGAGATTCTTTTTGATTAATAACCTGTTCTGAGATTTCTTTAATGTATTCGTCATTTAATGTGTCTGTGTCTGCCTCTTCTAATGAATCATTATTAACTAAGTGTATATCGTTAGTTTGATTATTAGCTAATTTATCAGTTAAAAGAGTGACCATGGAGGGATACTCGGAAAGGTCGAGGGTTTCATTGATGGCAAAAGGGAAAATAGTGTTTACAACAAGATCATAGTCTTCGGACGTAAGGTCGTTAGACTGAGAGGAAGACTCAAATTCAAAATGTAAAACACTAGACTCTGGGGACGGGGATTTTGGGCGAGTGACAGGAGATGCTGCGGGAGTGGCGACAGGAGAAGGAGTAAGCCCCAGTGTTCCCATCATAAATTCCGGAGTAGCTATAGGTCCCCCAATGATGCACCAATTCTTGAGCTTGTCCCCCATGGGTACCACCAATGTCCTTGGGTCCACCTTATCTTCAGAATCGTCCCCGATGACGGCAACCATGTCTTCGTGCAGTCCCAGATTACCCAGATGTTGAAGCAGATATTGGCCGTCCACGTCTCAGTCAAACTTGGAGTTTCTGCGGCTTCTATTACTGCTTGTCAAGGGTTGCGGCTTCAAGTTGATCTGCTAAGTCATCTGCAACCTTGGTGGAGTACTCATGCCTGATGGTTCTAACTCTGCCCGTGGCTTTGTCATATTCCATGTAAGTCAGCTTCACATTGGACCGATCGAATTCCACATCTCTGAAAATCTCGAACCCTTTCTGAATTTCCCTGTGTGGTCAATCCATGGCTCGACGAACTCAAACACGAAAACTCCTCGCCTTCCTGACAAAGTAGCTATTCAGGGACAGGCGGTATGGCCGCATTTCAGGCTTTTTGTAGGAAGCTTCATCTTTTTAAGCAATTCTATCCTTTGTTGCTCCATCTTGTCTTCAAGAGTAAGGGTGTATCCTAGACCGAACAAACCTCGATGATTAACCTCTTCAACCAATTCTGTGGGGCCTTGCAAGTTCTTACCTAGCCCCAGCCCCGGTATAAAACCCATGTTACGCAGTATCTTGACAACATGTGCCACTTTGTCCGTTGTTTTGGTGAGGTCGATGGTGCGATCTGTGCTTGAGCGACTATTTCGAAGCCATTGAAGAGTCGGCTCTCTCCCCATGCTGAATCTGTAAGACAGGAACGCCCTTGGTGTCCGTCCCTTTGGCAGTTACGAGATCACTGTAGATGATGGTCACTTCATTACCAGACTGAAACTTCACACACTGGTGCAGGGAAGACGGGACAGCGCCTGACTGATGTAACCACGGCCGGCCAAGGAGGAGTGAGAAGGTCGCGGGGATGTCTATGACGTGGAAGTCGGTCGGCAGGATCTTTGTTCCGATGGTAATGGGCAGGGTGACTTCGCCTATCACAGCGCGGCATGTAGAGTCATAAGCTTTGATGGTTTGTTTGGATGGGCGTAAATCAACACCATGAACGCCAACCACATCCATCATCCTTGAAGGCAGGATATTAATAGCAGAACCTTATCAATGAATACACGGGGAATCTTCTTGCCATTTACTTCGACAGTGATGTATAAAGGCTCATTATGATCAACTCCGAACACTGGCTTGTCTAGCTCTGAGAAGTGATGATGTTTCCATAGTGGATATTACCAATCATGTGGGTGACGTCCTCCGGGGTAATAGTGGATGGTACTATGGTAGCGGCGAGGTTTTGCTCGAGCATGAGGCGATGGGCTAAGGAGGAGGTGAGTAGGGACCATAGTGAAATATGGGCTTGGGTTGTTTGAGTTGAGTGAGGATAGGGTCTTCTTTGTCTAGGTCGGCTTGCTCGGGTTCCTTCCCAAAGACTTTCTTTGCACCCTTCGGGTCGGATTGGTACACTTGACCGGATCTTGTAAGGAGACAAACTTCTGCACGTAGCTCCTCCAAAGACAATGGCGTGTCAGGACAAGGGGGCGAAACTTCGGTCTTTTCGGCCTCCTCGAAGATTTCGGCCCAAGAAAGAGGTTGAGAGGGTTTGGGACTCTCTTCCTCTAGAGATTCGACTTCACTTACTAGTTCTTCTAAAGACAACAAGTAGCAAGAAGATTCTTTATTATTAGTCATTGAAATACAACCCATCTCATCACAGTCCGCCACAACAGGCTTGGCCGGATCAGTGATCTCACTAAGTTCTACCATGAGTACATTGCTAGCTACATAATCTCTAGGGTCTTCGATTACTCCCTTGTGGATGAGCTCTTGCACGGCTTTCTTGAGTTCGAAACATTCTCGGTAGTGTGACCGGTGCACTTGTAGTAGTGGCAAAACTTCGACAAATCGCAACCAAGGCGGGGAAGGTGTCCTTCTAATGGTTTGAGCATTTCTAACGTCACCAATGCATGAAAATCCACCATCGTGAGCCCTATCTTGTCAAAGGCATCCATGAGCTCTAGGATACTAATCTCGCATGTTTGCACCATATTCACCCACCCCCATTGTTGGGAAGAGGTTATTCACCACATTAGGACCCTTCGGCTTCTCAATCTTCTTGTCATTGATCAACCCTTGTACTACGCGCTTCAATTGAATACAACCATCCGTTGTGTGCCCGACGTGCTTGTGATACTTGCAGAACTTGGAGGCGTCCAAATCACTTCTTGGGTAGGCAGGTTGGTAATTCTCTAAAGGCTTGATAAGACCCCTCTTGACTAACACGTCAAAGACTTTCCCCATAGGCATACCAAAATCATCAAAGTGCTCCCTCTCCCTTTGCGGCGGAGCCCCATTCCTTGTTACGGCTTGGACATCTAACGGGACCTCTTTCTGGACCATATTCACTTGGCCGACGGCCTCCTTTCCACCCCTAGGAGGCGCGGCGCAGTAGGAGCCTTGTAGCGGAAGGATTATTGTTGTTGGTCTTCGGGACTTTCCTTTGGCCGCAATCCCAGTGAACCCGCTTCGTACCTCACTCCGGCGTCAACCATTTCCCGCAAATCATGGAAGTAACCATTACTATAGCTGCTTTCATCTCCCAGTAGCAAGCATTTGTAGAAAATCTGTTTCTGCTCCTTCGCTTTTGGTGGGTATTGGACCTCACACAACCGATGGTTTCCACCTCTTGTAAAAATCATAAATAGCCTCGCCGGGCTTTTTGCATAGTGTCTCAAGATCTGTTCGATTCACATGCCAATCCAAGTTAGCTTGATACTTCTCCAGAAAATGGCACTGATTTGATCCCACGTTTGCCTCTCGCATGGTTCTAGCCCCAAGAACCACGCAGAGGGCTATACCATCCAAAGTGCTATGAAATACGCGAGCCATTTGTTCGTTGTGCAGTCACGAGCCCTCATGGCCCAACACATAACTATCCAAATGAGTCTTAGGACACGAGTCACCATGAACATTGCCACCTTAGCATCTTGAAATCCTTGGGGAGCCCCACTTGGCTAGGTTGATTGTCTTGGTAGTCGGTGCACTTTTCTTATCCACGGTCTCGATCAACTTTCGCATTTTGCTCTTGCATGGTCATAACCACATGGGTGATTGGAGATGTCGGGGAATAGTTTCTGACAGAAGACGGGAGGAGTAGTAGAAGCAGTAGCAGCGGCCATCCCAATACTCAGAGGCACGAGGGTGCGGGTAGTTTGCTAGCGGAGAGGTAGCCACCAAGCAGTTCAGGGGAAGGTTCATAGACGGCCTGTTCTTGCTCATGGTAGTGAACAACTTTGTAGGTGTAGAGAGAAGGAGGTGGAACATTGCGGTAGCTTGGGAATGGGAAGTAGTAGCATTGGTGTTGGGGGGACAGTTGGTATTGACCTCTTCATCCTCGACATAAATGAAATTCTCCCCATCGGGCCACCAGTTTAGTCCCTTTTGTTGAATGTGAACCCATTCAACTGTTGGTTCTGGTCTTCCAGCATCTTGTTGCTTTCCTCGAGATTTTTGATCTTGGCTTCGAGACCGGCGGGGAGTTCTGGAGGCTTGGGGGAATATACCATTGAGAGTAGCCTCAGTGTTGAGCTCGGCGGCACTAGCAGGAGGAGCAGAGGCTGAAGCTGAGGCGGGAGTTGACATTGCTGATGACGAGACTGAGAACGTGGACGAGTAGAAGCTTCACGTTGTAGTCGACCACCCGAACGGATCCAAACTTGCTTTGCTGAAAGGTTGAAGGGCAATGAAGCTTTTAGGAGGGGGGAAAGGCTCATGCAAAGTATACCCTTTTAAATTTACAAAAACATACATTATTTACATCCTAATTGGTTGGAAGGGATACCCCTTTTTTCGCAACTAGTTAGTTAATAGTACACTACGATCATTGGCGAGGCCATCACTACGTCTATAGACCCCTCGTTTTTCACCTGTATTGCACACCCCCAAACGGACAATTTGGGCGAGGGTCCTATAGGGCAAGCGGCTTCCACCAACCATCGGATCCTACACTAACCCTCCCTTAAAGGCATTTAACGTGATGTCTATGTTCATCTCTCTACGCAAGTTAATGATGAGCGGAGATCTTAACAACAAACACTCATCTCACCATGGCACGTCCCTTGTAGGGAAATCACTTTTTTGTGCACTTTCTCTCAAAGATCTCGATTCATCATTGACTTGGGGATGACTCGACATAGACAGCACGTTAATTGACTATTAAGAAAAGCTAGCCAAACCAACCGGTCAAAACCTAGGTGTGATACCTATACTAGTGTGGGTTGACACGGGTTAGGTAAAAGGTTCCCACCGCTCGCGGAACGTACACGGTGAGTGGAGTAGACGAGTGACTCGAAAAGAGGGCGACAGTAGCGCACAAATTCCTGCACATCGAATACTCCGGGTAATGGGGACCTGTGCAGTGCTGACACGGACTAGTGGTAGTGTGTGGCAAGAAACTAATTCTTTTTAAGGAGAAAAAGAGAGAAGCTTTTGATGTTAGGATGATGCAATGCGATGCATGAGAGAGGGAGAGAGAGCCATGTACAGGGGAGCATAGCAGAGTTTTGTTTGACCCTAATACTAAAGCGAAGATAACAAGGGTACAGGATACAAGGTATATACAAAGTACAAGTATCAACAAAGTACAAGTATTAACATTGCGGGGTGCATGGGTGCATGTGTAAACATGGCAAGTATGTGAGGTGCATGTATAAACATGGCAAGTATGTGAGGTGCATGTGTAAACATGGCAAGTATGCGAGGTGCATGTGTAAACATGGCAGGTGTGTGCACGTGTAAACATGGCAGGTGTGTGCATGTGCAAACATGGCAGGTATGTGAGGTGCATGTGTAAACATGGCAGGTGTGCATGTGTAAACATGGCAGGTGTGTGATGCATGTGAGGACATGGCAAAGTATGTGAGGTGCATGTGAGGACATGGCAAACATCATGATGTGAACGAAAGTTAGACCCACTAAGTTTGAAAAAGTTTCAAAGCAAGTCCCCAGCAGAGTCGCCACTGTGAATACCCCTTTCCGATGAAGCGACGCATGGGAAGTATCTTGTGATTATTATTATTTACAAAGGGAATATTCTTAACGACATTAAAATTATGAGAGTCGCCACGCCGTTTTAATTAAAGCCAAAACATTGAAAAAAGCATGTTTAATGGGTTCGGGGGTCAAATTACAACAAGAGAAGAATATTGGACGTTATCACTCCTATTGCCCGAATTGATCGGTCTTTCTATCATGATGAATGTGTTAGTAGTGTGTTAGTGATTGAGACCGGATCCGAAGATTGCCTACGTTCCTCTCAGTGTGAGAAGCTCAGGTCAGCGTAGTTCGCAGAGAATTAGAATAGGCAGAAGAATCGGGATCATGCATAATGAGGGGGGAATTACCTAAAGATTAGGGTTTAGAAGTAGTTCCTAGATCATCCTCGGGTTGATGAACCCTCGATCATCATCGGGTATGAAATAACATATAATTATGAAGATCGCAACCCTAAATATAGCATAAATAAGGTTTTAATCTATGAACACGAAGAACATGCGAAGAACATATTATGAACATATGAATGAGCATGCAAAGAATATGAAGAAACTATGAATAAACATGTACGAACATGAATATAAAAGATCTACATTAAAAATAATGCAAGAACATGAAGAAAAAGTTAGAAAACTTACCTATGTTGGCAAGAAATAAACCTTGATCTTCTTGGAGGTTTGAATGCTAATTAGAGAGCAAAATTGTGTTTAAGAACTCCAAAACTCGTACTTTAGAGCTCTCAAACTCGGATCCTTAAACCAATAGCCTGGAGTGGTTTATATAGTAAACTGATGGGAGGATCTGATGGTCCAGATCATCCGGCGCAAGGTTGGCCGCCTGGCCATTGTTGATGCCGGTGACAATAGTGGCCGCGTGGCCAAGATCAACGCGGAGCAATGTTGGCCGCGTGGCCAAGGTTGCCGGCTGACTTGATTTTCAAGCTAGGGTTTCACTGTTGCTTTATGGTAACCCTCAGTTGCCTATTTTGATGGATTTTGTCATAAATGAGATATTTTGGGAATCCAGGACAAGTCTTTGCAAGGTTTCTAATTCCTATAAAGTCCTTGTATATTTGGGAAAGTCCTAATAAACTCATTTTCAGATCGGGTACTACAGAACATCATTCATTTTCTCACGCTCATCTTTTGTCTTAGGACATTGAGTCTTGTTTAGAGAAACTCCATGTAACACGGGCAAGGTGCCTCTCTTAGAATTTTCCATACGGAATCTTCTAATGACCTTGTCAATGTATGTACTTTGGCTTAAACCAAGTAGCCTCCTTGATCTATCTCTATAGATCTTAATGCCAAGAATATATGCGGCTTCACCCATATCTTTCATTGCGAAGCACTTTCCTAACCAAGTCTTCACAGACTGAAGTGTAGGAATGTCGTTTCCAATGAGCAATATGTCATCCACGTATAAAATAAGGAATAGCACTATGCTCCCACTAATCTTCTTGTATACACAAGGCTCATCTTCGTTCTTGATGAAACCAAACTCTTTGACCGATTCATCAAAACGGAGATTCCAACTCCTTGAAGCTTGCTTCAATCCATAGATAGATCTTTGCAATTTGCATACTTTAGAATCTTGTTCAAAACCTTCTGGTTGTGTCATATACACATCCTCTTGGAGTTTTCCATTTAGGAAAGCGGTTTTGACGTCCATCTGCCATATTTCATAGTCATGATATGCGGCAATGGCAAGCAAAATTCTTATAGACTTGATCATTGCTACGGGTGAAAAGGTCTCATCATAGTCAATACCATGAACTTGCCTATAACCCTTCGCTACAAGCCTAGCTTTGTAGGTATGCACCTTCCCATCCATGTCAGTCTTCTTCTTGAAGACACATTTGCATCCTATGGTTTTTACACCTTCGGGCGCATCAATCAAATTCCAAACTTGATTGTCTTGCATGGATTGCAATTCGGATTCCATGGCTCCAAGCCACTTGTCCGAATCAGGAGAGGACATCGCCTCTTGGTAGGTTGACGGTTCATCATTCTCAATGATTTCTACCTCATTACTATCCGTTACGAGAAATCCATATCTCTCGGGCTCGGATCGTAACCTACTAGATCTGCGAGATGCTTGTGTATTTTGAACAGGTTCCACAACTCCTTGTGGTTCTTGTTCTTGTTCCACTATTGGTTCAATGTTATTTTCTGGGTCTCGAATTTCTTCAAGATTTATTTTACTCCAACTGATTTCTTTGGAGAGAAACTCTTTCTCTAGAAAGACACCAGTTCGGGCAACAAACACTTTGTTGTCCTCTCGGTTGTAAAAGTAATATCCTTTAGTTTCCTTAGGATATCCCACGAAAATACATTTATCAGATTTGTGTGCTAGTTTGTCAGAGATAAGTCTCTTGACATAAACTTCGCAACCCCAAACCCTCATGAAAGATAAACTAGGTTTCTTTCCACTCCACAACTCATATGGAGTCTTTGGAACCGATTTAGTTGGAACTTGATTTAGTGTGAAAGCAGCGGTTTCTAGGGCGTAACCCCAAAAGGATATTGGAAGATCAACTTGACTCATCATTGATCGAACCATGTCTAACAAAGTCCGATTTCTCCTCTCAGACACACCATTCCATTGTGGTGTTCCGGGCGGAGTCAATTGTGAAACTATTCCACAATTCTTTAGATGATCATCAAATTCTTGGCTCAAGTATTCACCACCTCGATCTGATCGAAGTGCCTTTATACTTTTGCCAAGTTGTTTTTCTACTTCATTTTGAAATATTCTAAATATCTCGAATGCTTCACTTTTATGTTTCATTAGGTAAACATACCCAAATCTACTATAATCATCAGTGAAGGTTATGAAGTATTGAAATCCTCCCCTAGCATTGCTACTTAATGGTCCGCATACATCGAAATGTATCAACCCCAATAAGTCGCTTGCCCTCTCACCCAGCTTGGTAAAAAGTGTCTTAGTCATTTTTCCAAGAAGACACAACTCACAAGTGTCATATGACTCTAAGTCACATGAACCCAAAAGTCCGTCCCCATGGAGTTTTGAGATACGCTTCTCATTAATATGACCAAGACGGCAATGCCATAAATAAGTATGATTTACATCATTAGGTTTAGATTTCTTATTTACATGATAGACATTATTTTCATTCTTGACATCCAAGATATAAAGGCCATTAAATGAATTAGCAATACCATAAAGCACATCATTTAAATAAATAGAAAATTTCTTATTCTCAATAAGAAACTTAAACCCTTCATTATCCAAACAAGAAATTGAAATAATATTTCTGCTTAAATCTGGAACATAATAGCAATTGTTCAAAACAAGAACTAATCCGGAAGGTAAAGTGACTTCATAAGTCCCTACGGCTAATGCAGCAACTCTTGCTCCATTCCCCACGCGTAGATCTACTTCACCTTCTTTAAGCAGTCTCCTATTCTTTAGTCCCTGCACATTTAGACAAATGTGATAACCACATCCGGTATCCAATACCCAAGAATCAGTGGTAGAAAGGAGAATATCTATCATATAGATACCTGAAGTCGACGCAGCCTTGCTGCTCTTCTTCTTCTTTTGCTCTTCCAAGAAAGCCTTGCAATTAAGTTTCCAATGACCAATTTCTTGACAATGGAAACAGATTGCATCCTTTTGTGAATCAGGTTTTGCCTCAGAAGCCTTGGCAACCTTTGCCTTGCTTATCTTGGGTTTGACAACCTTTGTCTTACCCTTTCCTTTGGCATTAGCCTTCTTCCCATCATGAACCAAAAGCACGGGAGAACCTTTCTCCACAATTTTCATCTCTGCAGTTTTAAGCATCCCATGCAACTCAGAGAGATTCTTATCCATTCCATGCATGTTATAATTCATCACAAACTGATTATAAATTTTAGGAAATGAATTAAGAATGAGATCCGTGGCTAACTCCAATGGGATTGGATAGCCAAGTTTCTCAAGGTGCTCTACATAACCTTTCATTTTAAGAAAGTGAGGACTCACTTGTTGTCCTTCATTCATCTTACAAGTAGTGAATACAACAATGGTCTTGTACCTCTCTTGCCTAGCTTGCTCTTGAAACATGGTTCTTAACTCCACGCCTATCTCATAGGCTTCCAAATGTTCCAAACTTTGTTGGAGTTTTGAACACATAGCAGCAAGCATGAGACAACTTACATCTCTAGAATCATTACGATGTTTCTTGTAATTGTCTCTTTCTGCCCTAGGGGCAGTAGGCGGTGGTTCAGCAGGGAGATGCCCATCGAGAATGTACAACTTATCTTCTTGCCTAAGAACGATTCTTATGCTACGGATCCAATCCATAAAGTTAGTACCATTCTCTTCGAGCTTATCCTTCTCAAGGATCGATCGCAACGACATTGATTGAGTGTTATTAGTCATTATCTACAAATATGCAAAATTTCCAAAATTTAATAAGTACCAATTTTTCATTAAAGAAATAAACAATGTATTTTTCCAAAAATACTCCAACTAAATTACATAACCTTCTTATACATCCAATGTATAATATAATTTAAATGGGTTAAGATCCAACTTTAATTTAATTTCAAGTCCGCTAAGGCGGATTACACAAAATCAAACTAATTAGGTAGACAACTCTTGTCAATCACATCTCATATGACTCTTAGTTCCTTTTATGAGATTCTTTAAGAAATCCAATTTCAAAAAGCATGTTAAACCTCATCTTTGCCTAGGCCCAAAACTGTTTTGACGCCCAATTAAGTCTAACCATTTTAAACGCATAGTTAATGTGTCCCGCTAGGGCGTGCCCACATTATCTATCTTTGCTCATACATAAATAAATTTAAAGCACCTCGCTAGGGCGAATCTACATTAAAATCACTCATGTACTAACAAGTGTTTTAATAATGGCATGGCAATAAAAGACTTAAAACTTTCTTTGAAGGTTCATCACATATAGCATATAACACATTTATGAGCACATAATATAAACATGTTCACATCAAGTTTAGCCACTAAATTAATCTCCATTAATTTAAGCATAATATTTATGTGTCATTAGTT
Source organism: Campanula takesimana (assembly GCA_026119855.1). Classification (NCBI taxonomy): domain Eukaryota; kingdom Viridiplantae; phylum Streptophyta; class Magnoliopsida; order Asterales; family Campanulaceae; genus Campanula; species Campanula takesimana. The sequence goes on from JAOWBW010000210.1 coordinate 10,729, forward strand.
TCTCTATAATTATGAGGATGAGACTATTTGAACTTTGGTTATCATCTCCAAATCAAGACAACAAGAAGTGCGACCGAAACTAAGCCATAGATGGTCTCGATGAACGTAGGCCAATTGCATTCACAATTCCACATGGATCTCCAATCTTTGAATCAAGAACTTTGTTTCTTAATTTTAGCAATTATGAACTCTTCATAATTCTAACTTCGTTTTATCTTTGAAACTTCGATTGCGATCAAGTTTGGGAAACACAATCTCGATGAGCGTAGATTAGCCATCCAAACCTTGAACCAATCTTAGACTCACAAGATTAAAACAAATAGGAAATATAAACCCAAGATCCACATCCAAGACCCAAGCCCTACCCCGCGCCAAACCCTAGGTCCGGCCGGGTCAAGGTATGGGTCCGGTCGGACCCTTCCGAAAATCAAAATTTTAAAGTTCCAAAATTTGTCTCAAAATTGTTTTTCCCGATTCAATAAGGATTTGGTGTTCTTGGTGATCCAATCACCATGATCAACAAAATCTTGAATAAACAATTTATTCTTGAATCCCTAGAATATCAAAAACTTTGATCCAATAAAAAATTGATAATCCAAACAATTTTAAATCCACCATAATTTTTATTGCGATTGAATAGTGCGATTAAAGTTTCTAAAACAATAAACCACATAAAATCACAAAACACATAAACATCATATAATCCAATATTCATATTATGCTTGGCACATAAACAATTTATATACACACAACATGATCCAAGTATTGAATTAATCAACATGAACGGGGCTCTGATACCACTGTTGGGTTTCCAAGTAACATGCGCAGCGGAATTAAGCAATTAAAATTTTAAGAAAACCCAAAGCCATAGATCCGTTTATATGATTAAATCAAATACAACACAATGAATAAAGGAAAAACTAACCCTTGATGATTTTGATCTCTAGCTTTTGAACTTGGTGGAGATTTTGAAACTTGATCAGGAGCGCGAACCTTAAAGATGATGAGCTTCACCCTCTAGCGGTATCCACACCACGAACGAATATCAAGCAACTTCTTGATCTTGGTTGCTAGACCAAATTGTGAAACACACTTTCACAATTGCAAGAACTATATGGAATTATGAATATTCTTGTTCTTCACTTTTGGGATCTTAGAACAAGAAAAATAACCTCTCAAAACCTTATGGAGGCACTCACAATAATCTTGCTAATGGCTGTAAAAAGGATCCTTAAATAGGTCCTAATCCTTAACCCTTAAGGACTTAGGAAACCTAAATCCCGTCACCAAATTAGGCAACAAAATATCCTGGCCGACATGACTGGCACGGTCGTGCTCACAATCTGGCACGGCCGTGCCATCTAGCCCGCGTGAATTTCAGCCGCCCATCTTGGCACGGTCGTGCTTGTTAATTGGCACGGTCGTGCCAAATGTGCCGAGAGGTTGCCTTGGTGAAATTTTGGCACGACCGTGCCACTTAAAGCGCACGACCGTGCCAGAGCCAAAAAGCTGATATTTTCCAAAATTCCAATTTAGTCCTTTACGATTCGTTCTATTTGTGTGTGACCCTCTAGGATTACACTATGTTGGCAATGGGCTCAAATATGAACCCATAAGATATGATTAGGTTCTAGCAAACCGTCATATCTATCCAAATAGTGTAACTAGATACAATTTCGCATTCCTTTAGAATATGTCACAATCCCTTTGTCCACGATGTCATTGAACACAAGTCATGGTCAAACAGTCAACTTGTTTTGTTCAATACTTTCTCGATTCCGAATATGTTGATAATTCAAATGCTATTGATCCAATCAATCCATTTGAGTCCGGCCGAACATTTCATCAACATCATTCCTTCGAGGGGCCCAAGCTTGACATCTCTCCGTGGAGGGACAAATCCATTTAGCTTATTATTCTTCCCAACGGGAATCCGATTATGCCAATCATACCCTTTATAACTACCGTGTTAAGGTAGCGTTTGAATATGTCAAACACAATGTTCATCAAGTGGAAGACTATAATAACTTCATGTCTAACGATTCAAATGACATAACTAATATGAGATATATGTATGACATAGACCATGACATAAATCTCATACAGCGGGTTATGTCCAGTACCTTGTTCCAAACAAGTACCCATAAATCTAACATGATCATCCCATGATCATTTAGCCTTTATACTAGTGCTTAACAAGTACTAGGGACGGGGATTATTATAAGTAAACATGAACAACAATAATAATCAAAACATCTCTTTATTGATATGAAATAAATGATAACAATTACAACGTTTATTAAACGTGCCTAGGGCACCACTACCAACAAATCAGTGGGACCTCATGTTTTGATGATGAAGGCCCATTTTGAGCATCTAGAGAGGCTCAGCTATGACATCCCTTTTGAGTTGGCAACTGATATGATTTTGAACTCATTACCTAAAAGCTATAATCAGTTTGTCATGAACTATAATATGCATGTGTAGACACCCCGCCTTGGACCGCTCACCCCGATTGCACATTTGATTTTGTGTTTCTCCCCATTTTAAGTGTTTCTCATTAGTTTTTGTCACTTCCGTTAAGTTCCTGACTGACTTGGTTAAGTCCAGGGACTAAACTGAATGACAGGGCTGATTCTCTAGTCCATTCTGTCAAAATTGCCTTCTCTGAGTCGCGCGCCTCCGACAGGAGGATCCAGGCGCGCGCGCCTCCCGCCCCCAAAGCAGGAAGCGCGCGCCTCTGGGCGTCAGTTACAGATTTCTGGCCAGGATTCCCTCCCTTGCTCAATTTACAGGATTTTGCCCGGGAAGGATTTCTTGGTGACTGAGTTTTGGCACCAAAAACACCCCTCTTTCACCTATAAAAACCTCTCTTTACCTCCATTTTCAAGGATCGAAACTTAGACCAAAAATTGAACTTACAAAAACAATACCAAAATCACTTTCTAAAGGTTCTCCAAGGATTTCATCAAGCAACGTTTGAAGTTCTCCAAATTGTAGGTAAAAGTCCATCTTTTCCTTTCTTTTTTTTTACTTCATCTCCTCTCTCTCTTTTACTTTAATCAAATGTGCAATCACCCAAATCATTTTGGGACATGACTCTAATGATCACCTCATCTCATTGAGGTTGGTTAAGGAGTTATCTCCTACATTCCAAATCCTATTTTAAATTCCCCCTTTTCATGACTTAAAGAAGAAGAAGAAGAACATTTTTTCATGTAGATTTTGATCAAGCAAGACCAACTTTAGTTGGGCGAGATGGGTGTTTCGGTACTTCCCATCTCGTAATCTAACCCCCGAACCTCAAAACAAAGAATCTCTGTTTTCGTAATCAAACTTAGGCTACAATCAATAGGTTTTTCTTATGTTCCTCAAAACATAGGTGGCGACTCTAAAAACAAGTTAGACATCCTAGGATACAAACCAACGCGCGCTCGAGCCTAAGGCCGTGGTTTCCCCCGGGGTATCTACAGTGGCGACTCCGCTGGGGAGTTTTGAGGGTTAAACTTGCGTTCTGATCGAAATCTACATCTTTTCTGGGCATTCTGTTTCCTGATGGGGGAGGCGCGCGCGTCTGGCCTTTTAAGCCTAAGGCGCGCGCATCCCATATCAAGAACCAGAATCGCCCATTTCTTCATGTTCTTCATCTTCTTCTTCTGTTATTCGGCACTAATCACTTCTGCAGGGGTTACAATATGAACATGGGACCAGGGCAATCCCCTGAGTCCAAAGTCTGACATTCTGACAGGTGTGCCCCAGAAGCGCGCGCCTCCCATGAGCATTGCGCCATGCGCGCGCGTCCCACATCAGTACTCAGAGGCGCACGCTTCTGGGTTGATTCCCAGAACAGAAACAGGTTTCAGTGACTGAGCAGAACAGTGGGGTGTGGGCACAGTTGCTTGCATCAGAACTGAATTGAACCCTCAGACTGTTTTAATTTTGTGTTTTATTTACCGGTCACACGGGTGATTCGGGAGTTGTAATTTTATGTGCTTACGTGTTTTGTGTGTTTTTCTTTCTTTTCAAAAAAAAAAAAAAAAAATTAAAAAAATTTTTGTCACTTGTTAGACCTCACACTACATGCACATATTCCTATGAACTGCTCACTATCGAGTCGCACAAGTCCAACCCCAAACCCGTCGAGGCCCGTCCTAGAAAGTTTCAAGCTCCACCAGACCTTGACTCTTTCGAAGCGGTAAACCTCAGCCCGTGGCGTAGTTCAAGACTACATGCCGGGGGTGACCTTTGAGCCTCATATTCAAGCCGAGCACAAACCACACAATTCTAGTTAGGGTCTAACACTCCGTGACTCAAGTCGGTTTCCATGTACCGAGATTTCCCTAAACTAATGTCTTCAAATCATACATGCCAACTTGTTGAAAGGGACGCAATAAAAATCCGTCCCCAAAAGTGGTTATTTTGGACGAAAATAAAAATCCGTCCCCGCATGTACGCTTTACTACATTAATTTAGTTTAATCCCGATACATGTAGGATTCACAAGCGCGATGGAATCCGATGAGTATATGGGACCGCGAGATGGTCTATATACTAGTGTGACGATTCCATTATTTTCTTAGAAACCCCAAAAGGGATTCAATCCCTCCGACTTACAAAAAAAAAAAAAAAAAAAAAAAAAAAAAAGAGAGTCTTTTCTTATGTGGTTCGAGTCGTGTGCCCAACTGTGTGTTCTAAGCCTCTTCATGGACCGCAAGTGTTACTCAAGACTGACAAGGGCCTCTTCTGCAATATAGGTTCAATTGGTACTTACAAAGTCTACCGGGATTCAGCAAATCGGTTAGTCCGTGAAGAGATCACTCCAACAGCTCCAACACCAACCATGACCGGCAGCAGCAACACCATGTCTCTCGAACAGCTCTCAACTATGGTCCAACTCCTCCAAGAGCAAGTCTCCACCCTTAACAAGGAGGCACAAAGCAAAGACGACATTTGGCAATCCCACCTCGACAGCCAAAGGGAGGCCCACGAGGCCGAAATGGAGCTAATGAAAGAAAAGCTCACCAACCTTGCCAAGGGAAAGAACAAGAACAATGATGATGAATCCGAATGGACCGAGGGTTTGTTCAAGAGTCCTTATGTCAACACCCGCACTAAGAAGATGGGGGAACCAAGTTCCGAGAACAATGAGCCCAAAATGGTGGATTCTATCATGGCCTACATCGACCAAAAATTCAATGGGCTCAACATGGGGAAAGGCTCCGACACAAGCCTTTATCAATCATCCATCCTCATGAGTACTATGGCCGCTCTTCCCGATAAGTTCAAGATGCCCGACATAAGAAAATTCAAGGGCAACTCTTGTCCTATGGCTCACATCGAGACTTATATTTGGGCAATGGTTCCAAAGAAAGTCTCCACCAAGGTGATGGCTCAATGCTTTCCTCTCACTCTCGAGGGGGCGGCAAAAGATTGGTATGCTACTCTCCCGCTCACTGTCCGTCTTGATTGGGACTCCGCCATGCTTGCCTTCAAGAACCAATACCAAGGCAACACCACTCACCGGCCCACAAGGAAAGAGCTAGAGAACACTACTCAACGAGACAATGAGTCCTTCATCGACTTCACAAGGAGGTGGAATGACAAACTCTCCGAAATTGTTGAGAGGCCGAACACAAAAGAGCAAATGGACATCTTTCTCAAGTGTCTCAAGATTGATCTCCGCACTCACCTAAGTGGGGCTTGCTACTCCGACTTCTCCCAAATGTATGAGGCGGGGGTACGCATGGATGACTTGCTCAAGGAGATTAAGAAGACCACTCCTACTTACCGCTACAAGGCCGCTTCCAACTCCACAAAAGAGGCCTCGGTCAACGCCGTCACTATTGACAAGGGGAATTACAAAAAGGTTCCTCCACCTCAAGGGAAAAGGCCCCGAAGTGACCGTGTCTACACGCCTCTCCAAGGCATGACTCAAACCGAAGTGTTCGAGGTCCTCAAGGCAAAGGGTCAAGTCACACCCGTGCAAGGGTACCAACCCAAGACGATCCACGACAATCATGCTCACCACAAATATTGTGGCTACCACCAATATAGTGGCCACACCACCGAGGAATGCTTCGTTCTCCGCAATGTCATTCAAGATCTCATAGATAAGAAAGAATTTGTAGTGACTAATGACGAGCATGTCAATGTAATAGAGATAGGAGAACTTGAGGGGACCACCCATTCAATCCCAATTGTGAATGGGGGCCCCAATGTTATGAATAAACTTGACAATTCTTGTTATGTAGTGACTTATGATGAGGTAATGAGGGAAGTATTAGAAAATAGGAAAAAGAAGCAAGATGGGAACGTCAATATGCTAACTCGATCCGGTCGAGTCATAGCAAGCAACCCTTCCACTTCCGCACCGAGCTCCTCTTCTCAAAGGCCGCAAGCTCACAACACTCCCGAAGATCCTCTACTTGCCCAACTCAAGAAAACTCAAGCCAACATCTCTATTTGGGATCTCATTGCATCCTCAAAGAAACATCGAGATCTTGTCATCCGCAATCTCAATGATACATCAGTTTCTCCCGATACTACTCCCGAGGACCTCACAGCAATGATTGGTCACATTCACTTTGGCAACGTCATCACCTTTGCCGATATGGACCTTCCACCGTTTGGTTCCGACCACAACGAAGCTATTTACCTCAAGGTACGAGCAAGGGGGAGGCCCGTCTCAAGAGTCTTAGTGGACGGTGGTTCCGCACTCAATCTCATGCCTGGTAGGATCATGGGCATACTGGGGCTTAAAGATTCTGATTTGAGGCCTTCTACTCAAGTAATCCGAGGTTATGACAGCACCGCCCGTACAGTCATGGGTATGATCGAAATTGACATTGAGTTTGGGAGCATGGTCATGTCCGTTCCATTCCAAGTGCTTGATATCCCTGCCTCGTTCAACTTACTGTTAGGTCGACCATGGATTCATAGTGCTAATGCCGTACCGTCAACTCTCCACCAATGTGTCAAGATCCGAAACGGTGATGAAATAGTGACCGTAATGGCTGAAAACATTACTATCCACAGAAAAGGTGAGCCCGTCCACCAAGTTCAGCACGGTCTACCAGACTCCACTCTCTTCGGCGTCTCTATCAACGCCATTGACAAAGAAGGGGGAAACGGATCATGGACCCCCAACAATCACAAAGTACTCCGCATGATGAGGGATATGGACTACTTCCCTGGTTTAGGCTTAGGGAAATATCAGCAAGGAATCCTACATCCCGTGCAAGTCCCCTTTGTCAAGAACACATTCGGTTTGGGGTACGAGCCTTCCGAAGAAGACTTGAAGCAAGAACAAGCAATCAAAAACGAAAAGGCCCGAGCTCGTAAAGAAGGCCGTCGTTATGAGGTCCCTAATCTAAGGCCTTACCGCAAGACGTTGAATGGTTATTTTGTCCGCCAAGGGGAAGACGTTCCATACATGATCTTTCCCGAACCATGGGTTAACAATAAGGGTGTCAAAAAGCCTGGCCTCGAAATCTTCTCCGATTGTGAGATCCAGAAATCCGAAAGGGAACCAACTCCCATGTCGCCCCGTGAATGGTGGGGAAGGAAGGTGTCTATAGAGTCCGAGACAGAAATCACCGTGGGGGAAGAATTGACAGATTTAGCCTCCATGTTTGAAGAGCTTGCCGCAATGAATGAATGCCAAGTCAACGCCATCCATGACACCGTCATCATGAACGAGACTATCAGTGAGATCCCGCCAAGCTCCGAGCCGATCAACAATTGGTATTCAACAAAAGGGCCCGTGGTATCCGAAGAATTCTTAGTCCAAGAAATGGGTTGCATACCCCGCACAGCAACAAAGGAAGAGCGGCTTACACCTACTTTCGAGTCCGAGAGTGTCTCTAATACCCTCACCCAAGAGGATTTGGAGGCCATAGCCGAGCGTGTGTTTCCTTTCTTTGCTAATGAAAAATTTGATATTTCTGAGTACCCTGAGATTGCAAACATCATAAATGATGAATTAACTAATAATGAACTTAACAAACAAGTTAATAACGATTCAAATTATGATGAAATAGACCACGAAAACACAACATACTTAAATGAACTTGCTCAACAAGTCCGTAGTCGTGGCGAGAATGGTCCAAAGGCTGACGAAGAATTGCAGGTTGTTAATCTGGGTACCGAAGAAGAGCCAAAAGAAACCAAGATTGGAAGCTTCTTCAAGGGAGACGACAGAGACAGATTGACTGCATTACTACGGGAGTTCGTGGATGTGTTCGCATGGTCATACAAAGACATGCCAGGTTTAGACAGAAAGGTAGCGGAGCACAGGATTCCGATCAGAGAAGATGCCAGGCCAGTAAAGCAGAAGCTCAGGAAGATCAAGCCAGAATGGTCTCTGCAGGTCAAAGAAGAGATTGAGAAGCTCCTCAGCGTGGGTTTCATCAAGGTTATCGAGTATCCGACATGGTTAGCCAACATTGTGACAGTCAGGAAGGCGAACGGCAAGGTCCGAGTTTGTGTAGACTTCCGGGATTTAAACAAAGCTTCCCCAAAGGATGATTTTCCACTCCCTAATATCGACATGCTAGTCGACTCCACTGCTGCCTACGAGGTTCGCTCATTTGTGGATGGGTTCGCTGGGTACAATCAGATTCTCATGGCCGAGGAAGATCAACATAAGACAGCCATCACAACACCGTGGGGTACCTTCTGCTACACAGTCATGCCGTTTGGGTTAAGAAACGCTGGGGCTTCCTACCAAAGAGCCGTGACAGACTTGTTCCACGATATGATTCACAAAGAAATCGAGGTCTATGTGGACGACATGATCATTCACTCCAAAGGGACCGATGGTCAACATTTGACCGATCTCCGCAAGTTCTTCGAAAGGCTTCGTCAACACAAGATGAGGCTCAACCCTGCAAAGTACACATTCGGGGTTATCCGAGGAAAAGTTCTTGGTTATATGGTCACAGAAAGGGGAATCGAAGTAGACCCCTCCAAAATCAAGGCAATCATTGACATGCCTCCTCCGAAGACGCAGAAAGAGATTAAAGGTTTCATGGGCAGACTACAATACATCAGTCGGTTTGTGCACCAACTTACTTCCATGTGCGAGCCAATCTTCAAGTTACTCAAGAAGAATGTGGCTCTAGAATGGACCGACGCGTGCCAAGAAGCCTTCGATCAAGTGAAGCATTACTTGACGTGCCCTCCTGTTCTAGTTCCGCCACACAAGGAGAAACCTCTGTTGCTTTATCTCACTGTCAATGATGAAGCCCTAGGGGCTATGTTAGCACAAGAGCAGCGAGATTCCACAAAGGAGAACGCCATTTATTTTGTCAGTCGCCGATTCCAAGGAGGCGAAAAGAACTACTCTGTTTTAGAGAAGTCATGTGCAGCATTGGTTTGGGTCACTCAAAAGCTCAAACACTATATGGAAGCTTTTCCGATCAAGCTAGTAGCAAAGGTGGACCCGCTCCGCTACATCTTCGAGAAGCCTTTCATGTCAACAAGAATAGCCAAATGGTACTTCATGCTCGCCGGCTATGATATCACTTACGTCACACTAAAATCCGTCAGGGGGAAAGTGTTCAGTGACCAGCTTGCTGAATTCCCGTGTGACGAAGTGAAGGGGGAAGATGTACAGTTCCCCGACGAGCATTTAATTTGTACTACAACCGAGGAAGACAAGTGGCAACTTTTTTTCGATGGCGCCGCCAATAAACACGGTTTTGGTATAGGGGTATTGCTTGTCGATCCAAAAGACACCTACACCCCCATTGCCATACGCCTGGAATTCGAAGCTACCAACAACATTGCCGAGTACGAAGCATGTATAGCGGGGCTCGAAGCAGCTCTCGAAAGAAACGTCACGGAACTAGAAGTGTTCGGCGACTCTTTGCTCCTTATCAATCAGCAATCGGGAAAATGGCGAACCCAAGACCCGACTCTCCAACAGTATGGTCAGCACCTTGAAGAACTGGTTGAACAATTCCAAAAGATCACTTTCAACTACCTGCCGAGAGATAAGAATCGCTTCGCCGATGCACTGGCCACTATAGCTTCATTAGTTGAAATGCCCAAAGGAAAAATGGTGAAGCCTTTCAAAATTGCTCGAAGGAACAGTCCGGCATATTGCATGAGCGTCGAGATCAACGAGGTTCAAACAAACTCTCTGTGGTATTCAGATATCATGAACTTCCTCAAAGACGGCACTTATCCCGAGAACATCAATAAGAAGTCTCAAGCAGCTCTGCAAAGGTTAGCCTCTCGGTACGTACTGATTGGGGACCGAGTCTATAAAAGGCACCACGACGGGATCAATCTCTTATGCGCCAATGAGACCGAAGCTCAAGAGATAATGTGTGAAGTGCACGAAGGAGAATGTGGGCCCCACATGAATGGATTTATGCTAGTCAAGAAGATACTTCGCATTGGTTACTATTGGAGCACTATGGAACGAGACTGTATCGAGAAAGTCAAAAGGTGTGCCAAGTGCCAATTCCACGCTAATCTGCAACATGCTCCACCCTCACAACTTTACAACATGGTCACACCTTGGCCTTTCTCTTGTTGGGGGATAGACATCATCGGTAAAGTTCATCCCGCCGGGAGCAATGGGCAGTCATTCGTCCTAGTAGCAGTCGACTACTTCACAATGTGGGTCGAAGCACAAGCCTATCGAACCCTCAACGCCAAGAAAGTGGCCGAATTTGTAAAGATTAATATCATGTGCCGATACGGCGTGCCTCATGAAATCATTTCCGACAACGGCTCTCACTTTGAGAAGGAAATGGATGCATGGATGCACTTTTGGTAGAATACAAGATCACCAAGCACAAGTCATCTCCTTACCGGCCCCAAGCAAATGGCGCGGTCGAAGCAGCAAATAAGACCATCGAGACCATCGTCAAGAAGATGGCCTCAACAGGAAGGGATTGGCCCGAAAAGCTACCATTAGCATTGTGGGGCTACCGCACATCAATACGATCTACAACAGGAGAAACTCCTTATGCATTGGTCTATGGTTCTGAAGCCGTGCTCCCTATCGAACTTGAAGTCCCATCTCTACGGGTCCTCCTCGAGAATCAAGTCAACGAGGTCGACTGGATGCAAAGTCGATATGAACAACTAGCCTTGCTCGACGAGAAAAGGTTAAGGGCACTCGAACGCACGAGGGCATATCAGCAAAGGATGGCAAGAGCTTTCAACAAAAAAGTGAAGCCTCGAAACATCAATGTGGGAGATTTGGTCTTAAGACAACATCCTCCTAACGCCATGAATCCCCTGGGGAAATGGGGACCCCGATGGATCGGTCCGTACGTGGTCAAAAAGATACTAAGCGGTGGTGCAGTCCGGCTCGTGGATTTAGATGGTGACCAGCTGCCAAAGGAGGTCAACCTCGACAAGCTCAAGAGGTTCTACGCTTAATAAACAAAGACCATTAAAAAAAAAAAAAAAAAAAAAAATCGCTCGCTAGGTTGAAAACCCGCAAGGGCGGCCTAGGCAAAAATTAGAGCACGTGCAAAAAAGAAGCCCGCTAGATTGAAAACCCGAAAGGGCGGTCTAGGCAAAAACAGGGTGCACAACCAAAAAAAAAATAAAAAAATGGTCTTTGTTTGTTTGAACTACGAAGACCTGAGCCTCCCAACTGGAGGAACGTAGGCAACCTTCGGGTGCGGTCTAAAACATATCAAAAATACCCAATTCACTTCAAATAACAAAATGCAATTTTTATTCATTCAATGAATTATTCAAACCATTACAACGGATTTATTGAGCAACAAAAGACATCAAAATATTAAATCCTAAAACAAAGTGGTCTAATTGCAATCTCTTAGGGTACTAAGAAAAATCCAATTTTCTCTTGGCTTTCAAAGGACCGCCCGATCGTCTCTCAATCCTTTTCTTCTTGGGTAACGAAGGAGCACTAATACGCACCGAAACCTTCTGTGCCGCAGCACGTCTCCTAGAATAAAAGTCATCCAAAGGAGTACCGAAAGGGTCAGCAAGAATGTTACTCAAATCAACAGCAGCCTCTCTATATCTCAAAGTGCTGCTAGGCTCAAAACCCTGTCCCAACAGCTCGGCACGAAGCACATCAACCCAAGTGATGCCACGGTAAAGGGTGCCAAATAAATAATCCAAGTAGATCTCGGGAAGGAAGACACTCCCCCGATGCAGAGGAGCGAAAGCCCAACGATTGCGGTCATCTCCCCAAGCCGATTGAAGCTCACTCGAGAAGTCAGGACCCATGTAAGCAACTGGACGAAGCATTCCATCCCTCGGAAAAAGAATTGTCTGTTGGCGACCGAACTGCCGCAGAACCCGCTCTGACTGGTAAAACGAAGAATCTCTCAAACCGGGTACAACCACGTGCTGAAAACCAAGAGTCCATTCCACAAAAGGACGAAGACCCCAAGAAGGAGGACACCACTCAATATCGACGGTCACCCGAGAGGCAAAGAATTTCTTCCAATCCTTTTCAGATAAATCCCGGATCAACAACTTCCTCCTATGAACAGCAAAAGGAGACAAATCACCATCCGGAGAATAAATTCTGAAGTGTTCTCGGAGCCATATGGTCAAGAGCAAAGGGCTTCCCCGACACATCTTGCCTGTCCTGTGTAACTCATCAAGACCATGCAACGTCTCCCCTACAATAAGAGGAATTACACTAAATCGCTGGTCCTTAGCTTGCAAAATAATCTCAGCCAACTGCGCGTCCGCAGTCCCGAAAGGTGTAACAAACAGTACTTCGCTGAAGAGACAAACAGCCATGGCATTTCTTTTGAAAGATTGAACCACCGGGTCCTCCGAGTGCAAACTGAAGAACATCGGCAACTCAGTTACGTCAATCACGGTACCGTGCAACATCTTCCTCACATCCTCAACAGGGAGATTCAGTAACTCAACCCAAGAGTCGACGGCACCACGGTGATATTTGGGGACGGCGATCCGACCGGCCAAAGGCACGCCAAGGATGGCCCCGAAATCGTCAACAGTCGGCACCATTTCATTAGCTGAAAGGTTGAAAGTATGGCTATCGCAATCCCAGAAAGCCGTGGCAGCTCTCAACAAATCCCAATCCGGTTTCAACGTCCGCAAAGTGAAAAGAATTCGGAACCCGAAGTCTTTAATGAAGGCCTTTTTGGGATGGGTCTTGAAAGAATACACAAAAGTGCCCAAGTCCTTTTCATACACACTAACGACCTTGGCGTCAAGAGCAAAAGAATTGGAAGCCATGGAAAATGTTGATCACAAGCGAAGTTAATCAATAATATGATGTTCAAAAATGGCAGAAAGGAGCTGTGAGAATCAAGTGGTCGAACAGAAGATGATATTATAGCTGTTGGAGACTCTTTTGGTCAGCAAATGTCAAGCCCGGAATTCCGCCTCCCAGACGCGCGCGCCACCCGCCAGCAGTATGAAGCGCGCGCGCGTCCCAAGCCTACATAGGAAGGCGCGCGCCTCCCAGGTCTAAATCGCTTGAAGAAAAAGGCCTTGTCAGAGATCTCCAGCCTAAATCAAGACACTGTCCTGATCCTCGGACACCCAGTTGGGCACACCTTTTCTGGTCCGCCCTTAAGGCATGTCAAAAAATCGAAAGCAGGATAGAAACTCCCACTCATAAGTAGGCTGTCCTCTTCAAAAATCCGAACTCCCTAAGTTCTGTCACGGGTGCCACGCCCCCCCTCAAGAGTCAATCTCAACATTTCATCCCCAGCAGGAACTTTTTTCTGGTCGCAGTCAACTGTGCCCGTACCCCACAATTCAAAAGTCAAGTGTGACTCCAAATGGATTCACACGGATTCGTCAACAAGGGTTCACCAACGGACTCATCCAAGGGTTCACCAACGGACTCATCAAATGGATTCACCAACGGATTCGTCAACAAGGGTTCACCAACGGACTCATCCAAGGGATTCACTAACGGATTCATCAAACGGATTCACCAACGGATTCGTCAACAAGGGATTCACTAACGGATTCATCAAACGGATTCACCAACGGATTCGTCAACAAGGGTTCACCAACGGACTCATCCAAGGGATTCACTAACGGATTCATCAAACGGATTCACCAACGGATTCGTCAACAAGGGTTCACCAACGGACTCATACAAGGGATTCACTAACGGATTCATCAAACGGATTCACCAACGGATTCGTCAACAAGGGTTCACCAACGGACTCATCAACAAGGGTTCACCAACGGACTCATCCAAGGGATTCACTAACGGATTCATCAAACGGATTCACCAACGGATTCGTCGACAAGGGATTCACTAACGGATTCATCAAACGGATTCACCAACGGATTCGTCAACGAGGGTTCACCAACGGACTCATCCAATGGATTCACCAACGGATTCGTCAACAAGGGTTCACCAACGGACTCATCAACAAGGGTTCACCAACGGACTCATCCAAGGGATTCACTAACGGATTCATCAAACGGATTCACCAACGGATTCGTCAACAAGGGATTCACTAACGGATTCATCAAACGGATTCACCAACGGATTCGTCAACAAGGGTTCACCAACGGACTCATCCAACGGATTCACCAACGGATTCGTCAACAAGGGTTCACCAACGGACTCATCCAAGGGATTCACTAACGGATTCATCAAACGGATTCACCAACGGATTCGTCAACAAGGGTTCACCAACGGACTCATCCAAGGGTTCACCAACGGACTCATCCAAGGGATTCACTAACGGATTCATCAAACGGATTCACCAACGGATTCGTCAACAAGGGTTCACCAACGGACTCATCCAAGGGATTCACTAACGGATTCATCAAAAGGTTCACTAACGGCCTCATTCAAAACATTCAGCCAGCAGGTTCACCTAACAGATCATGCCACCCCCTCTATCAACAAAAGCCGCTCACACAGGGAGCGCACCACTATCTCTCGCAATTTCAAATTCCTGCTTCCATCGAGTCTTTGCCTTTTCTTGGTGATGTCCTCGGCGGGTGTTTTTAACTTTCGTCGACGCGTTCTGCTTCGCAGTCCACGTCGCCGAGGGGCTCTGTAGACACCCCGCCTTGGACCGCTCACCCCGATTGCACATTTGATTTTGTGTTTCTCCCCATTTTAAGTGTTTCTCGTTAGTTTTTGTCACTTCCGTTAAGTTCCTGACTGACTTCGTTAAGTCCAGGGACTAAACTGAATGACAGGGCTGATTCTCTAGTCCATTCTGTCAAAATTGCCTTCTCTGAGTCGCGCGCCTCCGACAGGAGGATCCAGGCGCGCGCGCCTCCCGCCCCCAAAGCAGGAAGCGCGCGCCTCTGGGCGTCAGTTACAGATTTCTGGCCAGGATTCCCTCCCTTGCTCAATTTACAGGATTTTGCCCGGGAAGGATTTCTTGGTGACTGAGTTTTGGCACCAAAAACACCCCTCTTTCACCTATAAAAACCTCTCTTTACCTCCATTTTCAAGGATCGAAACTTAGACCAAAAATTGAACTTACAAAAACAATACCAAAATCACTTTCTAAAGGTTCTCCAAGGATTTCATCAAGCAACGTTTGAAGTTCTCCAAATTGTAGGTAAAAGTCCATCTTTTCCTTTCTTTTTTTTACTTCATCTCCTCTCTCTCTTTTACTTTAATCAAATGTGCAATCACCCAAATCATTTTGGGACATGACTCTAATGATCACCTCATCTCATTGAGGTTGGTTAAGGAGTTATCTCCTACATTCCAAATCCTATTTTAAATTCCCCCTTTTCATGACTTAAAGAAGAAGAAGAAGAACATTTTTTCATGTAGATTTTGATCAAGCAAGACCAACTTTAGTTGGGCGAGATGGGTGTTTCGGTACTTCCCATCTCGTAATCTAACCCCCGAACCTCAAAACAAAGAATCTCTGTTTTCGTAATCAAACTTAGGCTACAATCAATAGGTTTTTCTTATGTTCCTCAAAACATAGGTGGCGACTCTAAAAACAAGTTAGACATCCTAGGATACAAACCAACGCGCGCTCGAGCCTAAGGCCGTGGTTTCCCCCGGGGTATCTACAGCATGGTATGACTAAGTTTCTATCTGAGTTGCATGGGATGCTAATGACAGCAGAAAAGAAGATCATTAAGGAAGCCTCTCATGTGCTCGTGGTTTCAAAATAAGGAAAGGGCTCTAAGGCCAAAGGAATGGGAAAGGCAAAAGTTGTCAAACCTAAAATAAGTAAGGCAAAGGTTTCCAATACTGTGGTGGCTAAACCCAACTCTTAAAAGGATGCAATATGTTTCCACTGCAATGAAATTAGTCATTAGAAAAGTAATTGCAAGGCTTACATGGAAGAAAATAAGAAGAAGAAGGACGTCGACTCTAAAACCAAACTGAGAAATACCGAAGTTAAAAATTCCATTTGATACCAAAAGGTAATGATCCAAGTTTTACAAATCCAAGTTTGATAAAAACCAATTACAACTATCATAAACTTCCACAAGTTTATGCCCAACAAAATACAAATATACAATTCTTAATGACGTCATTGTTTGGTACAACTATCCCAAAAGGTTACACATTGATATAATGTAAACCAACCTATAACAACCTTCCCCAAAAGAATGTATCCACACTTGACGTCCTCTTTCTCGTGATCAGCGAGACTAATCCTTAGCACCTGGGGGGGTTAAGGAAAAACAAAGATAAAAGAAAGGGGGTGAGATAAATCTCAATAAGTTACTAATGCAACTACATGACATGCTATGATGTAATGTACAATAATAAATCATAGATAGCACGTAGCAGTTATCACATAACAGATAGCAGCGGAAATAAACACATAACAGAGGATATAGCCAAGGTTTTCCAAACCGGTACATCCAAATAAAGGATCGCTGCGCAGCTTCAATAGTCAACCAATCACATCTTCATAATAGCATGAAAGCCGAAGAGAAAGACCCGGTACCGGAACCAATAACCATAAGAGTGTCACAAGGGACGGACACATGCCACAAAGTCATGCTCCAAGTAAAGCTAAAATGCACACAAAGGAGCTAGCTCTTCTCACATCCAAGGCCAATCTGGAGGAGGGTAATAATGGGGCAAAACAATGGTCAACATCACAATGGACTTGGCTGTGCCATCATAATGTTTCGCATCGCCCAAACACACACAAAATACCAGCTGGACTTTCAAATAAAGGCTAAGTAATAAATACTAGCTTAAATAAACAACTTAAGGTTCCAAAGTAGGGAACCAATCCAAATAAATTACCACAAAGGTAAACCATACCAAGAAGTCACCCAGAAAGTGAAATATACCAACAACGCACAATTTTAAAGTGTTCCAACAATCATAACAATGATAACACAATTCCCATATCACATTTGACCACAAAGGATCTAGCTAATTCGAGCACCTTACCAAATTTACTCACTCATAGAAGAGCTTAAGGAGAGCTTTAAAACGATAATTTATACGCCTAAAACGGAGTTCGGATGAACAAGATATGGCCCTCGAAAGATTAGACAAAAAGGGAAATAAATTTTACAACAGGGGAGAGGGTGCGCGCGCCTCCTATGGGAGGGTGCGCGCGCCTCCTAGATCAGTTGGAAAATCCAGTTTGGAGGAGGAGAGGGTGCGCGCGCCTCCAAGGGGAGGGTGCGCGCGCCTCCAAGAGACAGAAGCATTTTTGATCAAGAAGGGCATAAGGGTGCGCGCGCCTCCTATGGGAGGGTGCGCGCGCCTCCTTGCCCGGAAAGGCAAATTCCGACCAAAATTCTGGGTTTCTACCATTTTCAAACCAAAACTCAAACCAACCCAAATCTTTCACCAATTCATAAATACTTGGAACCAAGACTTACAATATACACAACTATGAACCAAAACAACTTAGAGACTTGCAATGGGGCTAAATAACAACATCTAGAAACCCAACTCAAGATTCAAATACCAAATTTCACAAAAATTGAATAAAATGCCAATCACTCCCAAATCAACCCAAGATGCAATAAATAGCATCCATAACATCAAATAAACATGGAGTAGCATTTCTAGCATAAAATAGGGGGAAAAGCAACTTACCCGGATTTCTCAAAGATGACGGAATTCAATTCTTTTTGGTTCTACGCGATCCTATCGACGATCTAAACACATTTCACGTTTTAAGAAATGAGAGATTATGAGAGGAAGAGAAAATAAATGAAGAGAGAAGGAAGAGAAACTTACCTACACCAATGGAGGAGAGAGAGAGAGAGAGATTGTGCTGGGAAGGGATGGAGAGAGTGAGGGAGAAGGTGAGGGAGGTGAGGGGGAGTAGGGAGGGAGTAGGGGAATTATTTCAAACATTTACACATAGGCCCCTTCCCCCATCTACTAACACAATACTACACTCCCAACTAACAATTAAGACCCAACAATACTACACTAACCTAAATGACCCAAATAAAATGCTAGGCATAATTATTATAACATATAAAATGCACACATAAATATTTAAATAAGTAATAATTATTTATTACTAATAAAATAGAGCCTAGATTTCGGGTCGTGACATTCACTCCCCCTTAAAGAAAATTCGACCCGAATTTTAACGAGACTCACCTTAAACAAAAAGCCACGAAAATTTCCTCTCAATCTCATCTCGGAGCTCCCACGTCGACTCCTCGATATGATGATTCCTCCAAAGAACTCGAACCAACGCAATGCTTTTGCTCCTCAACTTTTGGACTTTAGAATCAAGAATCCGAACCGGTCGTTCCTCATAAGTCATATCGGGCTCAATATCCTCCGGTACCCTCGGTAACACGTGAGATGGATCATGAACATACTTTCGAAGCATAGAAACGTGAAAGACGTTGTGCAACCGGTCCAAAGATGGCGGTAAGGCAAGACGATACGCTAGAAGTCCAACCTTTCCCAAAATCTCAAACGGGCCAATAAACCTCAGAGCCAATTTGCCTTTCTTCCCAAACCTACGAATACCCACCTTTGGAGATACTTTCAAGAACAAAAAATCACCGGTCTGAAAACTAAGATCTCACCTTCGGTTATCTGCATAGCTCTTATGTCGACTCTAAGCTGTTCTCAATCGATCCCGGATAACTCTAACTTTCTCAACTGAATCCTGAAGCAAATCAATACCCACGATCTTCGCTTCACCGACCTCATCCCAACAAATAGGCGATCTACATTTCCTCCCATACAAAGCCTCATACGGGGCCATCTCGATACTAGCCTGGTAACTGTTGTTGTAAGAGAATTCCACTAACGGTAGGTGCGAATCCCAAGAATCGGAAAAGTCTATCGAACACGCTCGCAACATATCCTCAAGAATCTGAATAGTCCTCTCGGACTGACCGTCGGTCTGAGGATGAAAAGCCATACTGAATCGCAAATCTGTACCCAAAGCTTCTTGAAATGCCTTCCAGAATCTAGAAGTAAACCTCGAGTCTCGATCTGACACAATGCTAACCGGAACCCCATGCAATCTAACGATCTCATCGATATAAAGGGTCGCAAGCTTCTCCATCGAATATCTGATGTCAATAGGCAAGAAATGGGCACTCTTGGTCAATCTATCCACTATTACCCAAACACTGTCATACTTCCTACGGGTACGAGGTAGTCCCGTAACGAAATCCATAGTCACATGCTCCCATTTCCACTCGGGAATCTCTAACGGCTGAAGTAATCCCGCGGGTCTCTGATGCTCGGCTTTGATCTGCTGACACGTTAGACACTTCGAAACATACTCCGCTATCTCCCCTTTTCATATTAATCCACCAAAATTGTTGCTTCAAATCCTGATACATCTTCGTACTACCCGAATGAATAGTATACCTCGATTTGTGACCCTCATCAAGAACTCTCCGTTTAATTCCATCAACATCCGGAACACACAATCTTCCACGGAAAGTCAACACTCCCACCGGGCTAATAGAAAAATCCTCGAAGTTCTTCTCTTTCAGTTTACCCATTATCTTCACCAACTCGGGATCTTCTTTCTGAGCTTCCTTTATCCTCTGAATTAGGGTCGGAGATACCCTAATATTCGCAAAATAGCCCCATGTCTCGATTCACGAGGAGACCAATCTCGAACATCCTTAAGAATTTTCCATTCCCGAACCATCATCGAAGCCACATAAGATTTTCTACTAATCGGATCGGCTACCACATTCGCCTTCCCCGGATGATAAGAAATCGTACAATCAAAATCCTTCAATAATTCCATCCATCGGCGTTGCCTATTATTCAACTCTTTCTGGGAGAAAAGGTACTTCAAACTCTTGTGATCGGTAAAAATCTCAAACTTCGCTCCATAAAGGTAGTGCTTCCATTTGTGCAACGCAAATACAATAGCCGCTAACTCCATATCATGAGTCGGGTAATTCTGTTCACTCGGGCTCAACTTCCTCGAAGCATAGGCAATCACTTTCCCATTCTGCATCAACACACAACCCAAACCCTCTTTCGAAGCATCACTGTAAATCACTAGGCCATCGCTCCCATTAGGCAAAGTCAAGATCGGTGCGGTCGTCAACCTCTTCTTCAATTCCTCGAAACTCTTGTCACATTTCTCGGTCCACACAAACGGGACATTCTTCCGGGTCAACTGAGTCATCGGAGTAGCGATCCTCGAAAACCCCTCAATAAATCTTCTGTAATACCCGGCTAAACCAAGAAAGCTTCTAATCTCTGTCACTGATTCGGGTCTCTTCCAATCCACTATAGCCTTTATTTTTGAAGGATCCACATAAATACCATCTTTCGAAATAACATGACCCAGAAATGACACCTTCTCGAGCCAAAATTCGCATTTACTAAACTTCGCAAATAGTTTCTCCCTCGCAAGAACGGATAAAACTGTCCTCAAGTGTTGCTCGTGCTCCTCTCGGGATTTAGAGTAGACGAGTATATCATCAATAAATGTCACGCCCCGGAAATCTCAAAAATCCATAAATATAAAATTTTCATAATATACATCTCCAAAATACAAAATACCAAACACGGGCGCGTGAATTCAACTATGAAATCTATACCATCAAGCAACACCTCAACGAGATTATAACTCGGAGACTAGAAACAAACGCGGAAGCAAGAACAACTATTAACAAAAATACCCAAAGTGTAACCGTATATACAAAACACTGAACGACTACGAACCCACAATAATATGCGTAAAGGCTCCGAAGGGCAACTATCCCAAATGCGATCAACCTGCTTAGAAGATTCCCGCTACAACGGACCTCACAACGCTACCACTTGCTTTCCTGGGGGGGGGGTTAAGGAAAAACAATTTGAAACAAGAAACGGGTGAGATAAAATCTCAGTAAGTTACTAAATGCATCTACATGGCATAATATCATGCAATGACCGATAGCAATTAACATAAGATAGATAGCAGCGGAATAATAAGTGACATGCTGTCGAACAGTAACATCCAATAGTCAATCATATAAATAAACATATAACAACAAATTAGAGGCTCCCTATCGCCAACCGTCCCATACCGGTTGGAAATAACGACCAACTCATCCTACAACACATAAAGCTGAAATAAACACTCATAAGTGGATACATAGCCAAGGTTTCACCCCACTGAAGAACCAAATAAAGGTCGCTGCGCAGCTTCAATAATCAACAATCAACAATCAACATCTTCATAGCAGCTTGAAAGCTCGAAGAGAAACCCGGTACCGGAACCAATAACAATGTAAAGTGCCACAAGGGGCGGGAGTCATGCCACAAAGTCATGCTCCAAAATGATTAGCTAGAATACCCACAACGGAGCTAGCTCATCCCAACCAAGGCCAATCTGGATGAGGACAGAAGGACCAATGGGCGATGCTATACTGGACTTGGCTCGTGCCATTATAGCATTATCCATTGCCTGACTCGATACACAATTTAACCAGCTGGACTTTCAATCATGCTAAGAAATAAAATACTAGCACGGTAAACAACTAAGGATTCCAAAGTAGGGATCCATACCAAATAATCACCATAAAGATGCAACGGGTACTCATGAAGAGTTTAACAACAACGATAACAAGAGTTTCTCATGAAGAGCACAACAACGATAAACGGAATTTCTCATAAAGAGCACAACAACATTGATCATTAAAACAAGATGATTCCAAGACAAGGCACGTATCAAATACATCCTAAATATGATACCCACAAGTTAATCGTAAAGAGCACAACCCAAACGGTTACTCACCAATGGCACAATGACTATTACCAAAATGACCCTAAACATTTACTCATAAAGATATACTAGGACAATGAACTCAACCATCTCATCACACCTGGAATTCCAAAGTAGGAAATCAGAATGAATACACCTTAAGGTTAATCAAACCGTAAGTGCCCAAACGAATCCAAAAGGTTACCCTTATTAGAACATGATCACGACTGGACTAAACCCTACACTTTAGTGTTCCAAAACAACCCTCTAGGTACTATAGGATATCACCTAAAACCTAGACCAAGTCTTATTCTAAAATCAATCCGATCAGTAAAATAACTTTCAATTAAAGGGTCTCAAAGTATGAAGTCCTCACTTATATCCCAAAATGATCATAACAACTCAATAAAGTCACTCAATTGGATTTACAAAACTTGTTCGCAATGGATCGATACAACTCCTCTTAACCTCAAACACCCAATAAAATCCTGAAGTATAAAACTTAGAACTTAACTGAACTACCCATCCCATATTTTAGTACTCGAAGAGAGCTTCGAAACGATAGTTTACACGCCTAAAACGGAGTCCGGACGAAGAAGTTATGGGGGAAACAGTTTTAGAAGAAAAGGGAAGAATATATCAGAGTCCCAGCTTGGCACGACCGTGCCTAAGAAAGTGGCACGACCGTGCCAAACATGACGAGAGGCAAGTGAATATTGGCACGACCGTGCCAAATAAAGGGGCACGACCGTGCCAGAAGAACAATGCCCAGATTTCTTCCTGGGTTCACATACCCGAAAATGGCACCCAAACAACCCAAAATTCTTACCATTTCTCAAATACTCAAAATCAAGACTTCCAATAAGCATAACAATGAACCAAAACAACTTATAAACTTGAATAGGACCAAAATAACACATCTAGAAACCCAAATCAAGGTTTAAATCCCAACCTTCATATAATCACCATTTTTAACCAAAAATCCAAATAAATTCCAAACTCAATCAAACTTCAAATATAACAACTAAAGCATTATATAAGCATGATATGAACAATTTAGCATATTAATGGGGGAAAAGCAACTTACCCGGATTTCTCAAAGTTGATGTATTTCAAATATTTTTGGCTTCCAACGATCCTATCGACGATCTAAACATGTTTCAAGTTTTAAGAAACGAGAGATTAAGAGAGGAAGATGAAGAAAATGAAGAGATAAGGAAGAAGATGAAACTTACCCACAATGGAGGAGAGAGAGAGAGAGTGTGCTGGGAGGAGGAAGATGAGTGAGGGAGAAGAGTAGGGAGGTGAGGGAGAAGAGAGGGAGTAGGGGAATTATTTTTTAAAAGTTACATCTAGGCCCCTCCCCTCCTACTAACACAATACTACACTCCCAACTAACCATTAAGACTCAACAATACCACACTAGCACAAATGACCCAAATAAAATGCTAGGCATGAATTATTATAACACATAAGGTGCACATTTAAATTATTAATTAAATAATAATTTAAATAAAGAAACAAGCAAATAATTAAATAATAATTATTTATTACTAATAAAATAGAGCCTAGATTTCGGGTCGTTACAATCTACCCTCCTTAAAAAGAATTCGCCCGCGAATTCACTCATCAAACTCACAATGCGCGGTCATAATGAGGTGACAAAATATCAATTCGCATAAAGCACTCGTAACCCCAAATCAAGTACCTATTAAAGATTTCAGACATCAATTCCATGACTCAAATAAACCCACACATATTGAACACGTACATATTTCAAGCATATTCATATCAACATCCTAAAGTTAACTTCCTCTTTCATCCCGAATTTCACATTCTCAAGACTATCACTTGTTCACCAATTCTGAGACATAGCTGATTTGATCCTAATTAGCATCACGCTCTCTATCAACCTTTAAATCATCAACATCCATAAGTTTTACTTTTCCGGTTCATCTACACGCATTGACGATCTATACATCAACCCACGTAATCATACTACTACCCGAATAAATAAGAGAAGGAATGGGGCTGACGATTACTGTCACCCAATAACTCAATGATATAATCAAAAATCTACTGTTATCAACTATCCGATCGAATGGGATTCCACTACCACACTCACTTTCCTTATGAGATAAAACATAATACAGCCAAAATCTTGAATTTCTCAAACTACTTACATTACCTCATACTTAGTTTTCTAAGGACTTATATCCATTAACTCTTGGTAGTCTGCTATCATAACGTTTCAACTTGGTCCCAAAATAGAATAAAATATATAGTCCGCTGAGGCAATATCAATAAAATCACCATCAATTCCAAGTAATAGATAGTTCTATTTATTAGGTGCTAACCCTCGAAACATATACAAATACTTTATCACTCAAAATCATTACATACCTCCATCTCCCTTTGGAAACATCATTATCGATAACGGGTTGATCACTTTTCACAAAAATGGAGAACCTGACTTATCTCCAAGAAAACATAACACTGGTTATACCTTGCAAGATAACGGTGATACTAGCTAAATCCACGAAACAATATAAATACTCAAATTATCATCAATCTTTATATTAACAATCGAAAGTTGATTGAAATCCCAAAATACGTGTATCTCATTTTACATATTTGTCTACACTTGCAGAGATCAATTAAAACCTGAAGAACCCCATTACAAAACAATAAATCCTCTAACTCATGCTAAAACTTGTGAACCCTTGCTCCTTCCAAGAAATTTTAAATAAAATCCCAAATGGGTATTAATTCTCAGCCCACAACTTGGTGTGTATCAATATAACATTAAGTCATTCACTCCCACAATCAAATTATGATTTAAAAATAATAATCTTTGATAACACTATGCCATTTATCCATCTAAATGATATAACCAAGAATTCATAATAAACAAACCCAATAATAGAATTTGCCTTCGCTATTTCCTCATATTCGACCTTTGACTAACAATAGCCACTTATCAATCAACTCTGATTAAACCACTGATCCACTTCAGGAATTTACTAATTCACCAATATAAGATAACAAGTACTAATTTATCATAATGGCCTATTTGAACTCTCTGAAAATATCCAGAAATACTCACCACCAATCAGTGGCAACCCAAAGATACGAGACACATAGAAAGCTAAACCACACCACTTATCACATCAATAACCCGAATAGGTGACACAACTAAATCAACTTATAGCTTATAGAGTGCTATCGCTCATAATTCTCCCGGGTTTCTTATGTATACCAGTAACAATCCCGAAGTCTCATATCCGAGAATATTCCTCAACATAATTCACGGAATGAGGACCAACATGCGTACATCGTACGAAACATTATACACTCTACAAAATATAAACCCTTAAGTCCTCAAAGACTCGCACTCTCTATTCTCAAACCAACTAACCCCAATGGAACCAACACTATTGCACTAATCCTATACTTGATATACCACAAGAGAAGGAACACTCGACGTCAATATCACGACTTATAACTCAACCAACTTCTACCTTAACCTCATTCTGTCAAGAAAACTTAGTTTCTAAACCACTCAAAATCATAACACCCAAGTATTGAAACCTATTCAATATCAGAGTTCTTATTCTCCTTCAAGATCTAAAACCATTGCTCTGATACCAACTGTCACGCCCCGGAAATCTCAAAAATCCATAAATATAAAATTTACATAATATACATCTCCAAAATACAAAATGCCAAACGCGGGCGCGTGAATTCAACTATGAAATCTATACCATCAAGCAACACCTCAACGAGATTATAACTCGGAGACTAGAAACAAACGCGGAAGCAAGAACAACTATTAACAAAAATACCCAAAGTGTAACCGTATATACAAAACACTGAACGACTACGAACCCACAATAATATGCGTAAAGGCTCCGAAGGGCAACTATCCCAAATGCGATCAACCTGCTCAGAAGATTCCCGCTACAACGGACCTCACAACGCTACCACTTGCTTTCCTGGGGGGGGGGAGGTTAAGGAAAAACAATTTGAAACAAGAAACGGGGTGAGATAAAATCTCAGTAAGTTACTAAATGCATCTACATGGCATAATATCATGCAATGACCGATAGCAATTAACATAAGATAGATAGCAGCGGAATAATAAGTGACATGCTGTCGAACAGTAACATCCAATAGTCAATCATATAAATAAACATATAACAACAAATGAGAGGCTCCCTATCGCCAATCGTCCCATACCGGTTGGAAATAACGACCAGCTCATCATGCAACACATAAAGCTGAAATAAACACTCATAAGTGGATACATAGCCAAGGTTTCACCCCACTGAAGAACCAAATAAAGGTCGCTAATCAACATCTTCATAGCAGCATGAAAGCTCGAAGAGAAACCCGGTACCGGAACCAATAACAATGTAAAGTGCCACAAGGGGCGGGAGTCATGCCACAAAGTCATGCTCCAAAACGATTAGCTAGAATACCCACAACGGAGCTAGCTCATCCCAACCAAGGCCAATATGGATGAGGACAGAAGGACCAATGGGCGATGCTATACTGGACTTGGCTCGTGCCATTATAGCATTATCCATTGCCTGACTCGATACACAATTTAACCAGCTGGACTTTCAATCATGCTAAGAAATAAAATACTAGCACGGTAAACAACTAAGGATTCCAAAGTAGGGAACCATACCAAATAATCACCATAAAGATGCAACGGGTACTCATGAAGAGTTTAACAACAACGATAACAAGAGTTTCTCATGAAGAGCACAACAACGATAAACAGAATTTCTCATAAAGAGCACAACAACATTGATCATTAAAACAAGATGATTCCAAGACAAGGCACGTATCAAATACATCCTAAATATGATACCCACAAGTTAATCGTAAAAAGCACAACCCAAACGGTCACTCACCAATGGCACAATGACTATTACCAAAATGACCCTAAACATTTAGTCATAAATATATACTAGGACAATGAACTCAACCATCTCATCACACCTGGAATTCCAAAGTAGGAAATCAGAATGAATACACCTTAAGGTTAATCAAACCGTAAGTGCCCAAACGAATCCAAAATGTTACCCTTATTAGAACATGATCACGACTGGACTAAACCCTACACTTTAGTGTTCCAAAACAACCCTCTAGGTACTATAGGATATCACCTAAAACCTAGACCAAGTCTTATTCTAAAATCAATCCGATCAGTAAAATAACTTTCAATTAAAGGGTCTTAAAGTATGAATTCCTCACTTATATCCCAAAATGATCATAACAACTCAATAAAGTCACTCAATTGGATTTACAAAACTTGTTCACAATGGATCGATACAACTCCTCTTAACCTCAAACACCCAATAAAATCCCGAAGTATAAAACTTAGAACTTAACTGAACGACCCATCCCATATTGTAGTACTCGAAGAGAGCTTCGAAACGATAGTTTACACGCCTAAAACGGAGTTCGGACGAAGAAGTTATGGGGGAAACAGTTTTAGAAGAAAAGAGAAGAATATATCAGAGTCCCAGCTTGGCACGACCGTGCCTAAGAAAGTGGCACGACCGTGCCAAACATGACGAGAGGCAAGTGAATATTGGCACGACCGTGCCAAATAAAGGAGCACAACCGTGCCAGAAGAACAATGCCCAGATTTCTTCCTGGGTTCACATACCCGAAAATGGCACCCAAACAACCCAAAATTCTTACCATTTCTCAAATACTCAAAATCAAGACTTCCAATAAGCATAACAATGAACCAAAACAACTTATAAACTTGAATAGGACCAAAATAACACATCTAGAAACCCAAATCAAGGTTTAAATCCCAACCTTCATATAATCACCATTTTTAACCAAAAATCCAAATAAATTCCAAACTCAATCAAACTTCAAATATAACAACTAAAGCATTATATAAGCATGATATGAACAATTTAGCATATTAATGGGGGAAAAGCAACTTACCCGGATTTCTCAAAGTTGATGGATTTCAAATATTTTTGGCTTCCAACGATCCTATCGACGATCTAAACATGTTTCAAGTTTTAAGAAACGAGAGATTAAGAGAGGAAGATGAAGAAAATAAAGAGAGAAGGAAGAAGATGAAACTTACCCACAATGGAGGAGAGAGAGAGAGAGTGTGCTGGGAGGAGGAAGATGAGTGAGGGAGAAGAGTAGGGAGGTGAGGGAGAAGAGAGGGAGTAGGGGAATTATTTTTTAAAAGTTACATCTAGGCCCCTCCCCTACTACTAACACAATACTACACTCCCAACTAACCATTAAGACTCAACAATACCACACTAGCACAAATGACCCAAATAAAATGCTAGGCATGAATTATTATAACACATAAGGTGCACATTTAAATTATTAATTAAATAATAATTTAAATAAAGAAACAAGCAAATAATTAAATAATAATTATTTATTACTAATAAAATAGAGCCTAGATTTCGGGTCGTTACAATAAAGACCACCACGAACGAGTCAAGATACGGATGGAAAACTCGGTTCATCAAATCCATAAACACGGCCGGCGCGTTAGTCAACCCAAACGGCATAACCAAGAACTCATAATGACCATAACGAGTGCGAAAGGCAGTCTTCGGAATATCCTCCGATCGAACCTTCAACTGATGGTACCCACTCCTCAAATCAAGTTTAGAGAAAACCACAGACCCTTGAAGCTGATCAAATAAATCGTCAATGTGAGGCAGAGGATACTTATTCTTCACCGTAACCTGATTCAACTTTCTGTAATCGATGCACAATCACAAGGAACCGTCTTTCTTCCGCACAAATAAAACCGGTGCTCCCCACGGGGAAACACTAGGGCGAATAAACCCTCGATCAAGCAACTCTTGCAATTGAGCCTTTAATTCCTTCAACTCTTCGGGAGCCAACCTATAAGGTGCTTTCGAAATTGGAGCCGTACCCGGCAAAAGGTCTATACAAAACTCAATCTCACGATCGGGAGGCATATCATACTCGGTAGAGAAAACATCGGGAAATTCCCAAACTACCCGAACACTATCCAAACTAGGGGATTCCTTCCTAGTATCAAGAACACTAGCCAAATACCCCTCACAACCACTATGCAATAATTTTCTCGCTTTCAAATAAGAAATTAAGCGAACCTTTCTACTCAGAGGACTAGCCTCAAACACAAATTTAGGCATATCGGGAATAGAAAAAGTAACAGTTTTCTTACGGCAATCAACAGAAGCATGAAACTTGCTCAACCAATCCATACCCAAAATGACATCAAAGTCTTGGATAGGAAGAACTACCAAATCCGCACAAAGGACACGACCACAAATAACCACATCACAAGCACGAAAGACTCGATCAGAAATCAAGCATTCTCCTATAGGGGTCGACACCTCTAGCATGTACGGTAAAGATT
Organism: Campanula takesimana; assembly: GCA_026119855.1. NCBI lineage: Eukaryota > Viridiplantae > Streptophyta > Magnoliopsida > Asterales > Campanulaceae > Campanula > Campanula takesimana. The sequence continues at coordinate 40,260 of JAOWBW010000210.1, forward strand.
CGAATGCAGCATTTAACATGGAAGCAAAATGCACAGAAATGTATGAATGAGATGATCCTGGATCTACTAACGCTCGTGCGCTCACATTAGACACAGAAACAATACCTCCAATAACCGAAGGATCATCGGTCGCCTGTTGTTGATTCATGGCATATATCTTTCCTTGAACTTTGGACTTCCCGGTAGCATCCCTTTTCTGACCTTGATTATTACCAACTCCTGACCCGGATGCTTGTCCTCTACCTCTCGGGCAATCTTTTACAAAGTGACCCATTTGACCACAATTGGTGCACCTTCCCTGCTTCTTCCAACATCGGTCCTCAGAATGACCTTCCTTTTGACAATACGAACAAAGCCTCCTAATTTGATTCCCTTGGTTCCCGGAAGTGGTACCCGGGTTCCTTGGGATCGGTTGCCCTCGGAACTGAGATTGTCCCCCAAAGTTACCTCGGTTATCGGAATGGTGTTGAGGTTGAGACTTAGCATGGCTTCCTAGTTTACCCGTACCCACAACCTCGGTTTTCCTTTTGTGCTCCCCAATATCTTGCTCTATCAAGTAGGCTCGGTCTACCGCATCTTGGAATGTCACAATCCGTTGAGCAATAAGTTGAGTACGAATGGAGGTCTTCAATCCCCGAATGAATCTCATAGCTTTTTGTTCCTCGGTCCTCACCAAATAGTCATAATACTGGGCTAATTCTATGAACTTAGCCGAGTATTGTGCTATAGACAACAAACCTTGCTCTAGGTTGAGTAGCTCAATCTCCTTCCGGTTTTGATCAACAACCGGAATGAAATGCTCTTTGAATTTGCGCACAAACAACTCCCACGCATACACCGTGTGAGTATCATCCCAACTAGCTTTAACACCCTTCCACCAATGCTCGGCGGCTCCCACAAGTTTGTAAGACGCGAACCGGACCTTGTCCTCATCCGTGCAACCAAATACCTCATAAATCTTCTCCATCGACTCAATCCACAACTCAGCTTTCCGAACATCGGGTTCCCCATTGAATTCAACCGGTTTCAGTTTCAGAAATTGCTCCAATCCGTAGCGGGGTGGTGCTTGTTCTACCCTCGGACCTTGATCATGTATGGCCTTCATGGCCGCCTCGAACATGCCTTGAAACATAGCACGGGCTTCATCCCTTGTATCATTCTGATTTGCATTACCGGTACTACCTTCACCACTCCTTCTACGAACCATTGCAAACAAGTACCTGCATAAAACATCAACCGTTAATTACTCCGCACACTACTACCCTCCTAGGTCAAACTAATCCACCTATACTTATACATAGAGCTAATGCCATAGCTCTGATACCAACTGTCGCGACCCCGGACCCCGCGGGCCCGAGACCGCGAGCTGGACGTCGACTCTAAAACCAAACTGAGAAATACCGAAGTTAAAAATTCCATTTGATACCGAAAGGTAATGATCCAAGTTTTACAAATCCAAGTTTGATAAAAACCAATTACAACTATCATAAACTTCCACAAGTTTATGCCCAACAAAATACAAATATACAATTCTTAATGACGTCATTGTTTGGTACAACTATCCCAAAAGGTTACACATTGATATAATGTAAACCAACCTATAACAACCTTCCTCAAAAGAATGTATCCACACTCGACGTCCTCTTTCTCGTGATCAGCGAGACTAATCCTTAGCACCTGGAGGGGGGGTTAAGGAAAAACAAAGATAAAAGAAAGGGGGTGAGATAAATCTCAATAAGTTACTAATGCAACTACATGACATGCTATGATGCAATGTACAATAATAAATCATAGATAGCACGTAGCAGTTATCACATAACAGATAGCAGCGGAAATAAACACATAACAAAGGATATAGCCAAGGTTTTCCAAACCGGTACATCCAAATAAAGGATCACTGCGCAGCTTCAATAGTCAACCAATCACATCTTCATAATAGCATGAAAGCCGAAGAGAAAACCCCGGTACCGGAACCAATAACCATAAGAGTGTCACAAGGGACGGGAGACATATCACAAAGTCATGCTCCAAGTAAAGCTAAAATGCACACAAAGGAGCTAGCTCTTCTCACATCCAAGGCCAATCTGGAGGAGGGTAATAATGGGGCAAAAAATGGTCAACATCACAATGGACTTGGCTGTGCCATCATAATGTTTCGCATCGCCCAAACACACACAAAATACCAGCTGGACTTTCAAATAAAGGCTAAGTAATAAATACTAGCTTAAATAAACAACTTAAGGTTCCAAAGTAGGGAACCAATCCAAATAAATTACCACAAAGGTAAACCATACCAAGAAGTCACCCAGAAAGTGAAATATACCAACAACGCACAATTAAAGTGTTCCAACAATCATAACAATGATAACACAATTCCCATATCACATTTGACCACAAAGGATCTAGCTAATTCGAGCACCTTACCAAATTTACTCACTCATAGAAGAGCTTAAGGAGAGCTTTAAAACGATAATTTATACGCCTAAAACGGAGTTCGGATGAACAAGATATGGCCCTCGAAAGATTAGACAAAAAGGGAAATAAATTTCACAACAGGGGAGAGGGTGCGCGCGCCTCCTATGGGAGGATGCGCGCGCCTCCTAGATCAGTTGGAAAATCCAGTTTGGAGGAGGAGAGGGTGCGCGCGCCTCCAAGGGGAGGGTGCGCGCGCCTCCAAGGGGAGGGTGCGTGCGCCTCCAAGAGACAGAAGCATTTTTGATCAAGAAGGGCATAAGGGTGCGCGCGCCTCCTATGGGAGGGTGCGCGCGCCTCCTTGCCCAGAAAGGCAAATTCCGGCCAAAATTCTGGGTTTCTACCATTTTCAAACCAAAACTCAAACCAACCCAAATCTTTCACCAATTCATAAATACTTGGAACCAAGACTTACAATATACACAACTATGAACCACAACAACTTAGAGACTTGCAATGGGGCTAAATAACAACATCTAGAAACCCAACTCAAGATTCAAATACCAAATTTCACAAAAATTGAATAAAATGCCAATCACTCCCAAATCAACCCAAGATGCAATAAATAGCATCCATAACATCAAATAAACATGGAGTAGCATTTCTAGCATAAAATAGGGGGAAAAGCAACTTACCCGGATTTCTCAAAGATGACGGAATTCAATTCTTTTTGGTTCTACGCGATCCTATCGATGATTTAAACACATTTCACGTTTTAAGAAATGAGAGATTATGAGAGGAAGAGGAAGTAAATGAAGAGAGAAGGAAGAGAAACTTACCTACACCAATGGAGGAGAGAGAGAGAGAGAGAGATTGAGCTGGGAAGGGATGGAGAGAGTGAGGGAGAAGGTGAGGGAGGTGAGGGGGAGTAGGGAGGGAGTAGGGGAATTATTTCAAACATTTACACATAGGCCCATTCCCCCATCTACTAACACAATACTACACTCCCAACTAACAATTAAGACCCAACAATACTACACTAACCTAAATGACCCAAATAAAATACTAGGCATAATTATTATAACATATAAAATGCACACATAAATATTTAAATAAGTAATAATTTAAATAAATAAATAAGCAAATAAACAAATAATAATTATTTATTACTAACAAAATAGAGCCTAGATTTCGGGTCGTGACAAAGAAGAAGAAGAAGAAGAAGAAGAAGAAGAAGAAGAAGAAGAAGGGCAATGAGATTGCTTCTACTTCAGGTATCTATGTTATAGATATACTCCTTTCTACTTTTAGTATTGGGTTTTGCACAATCATGCGCAAAGGAATGAACCCAAAAGCCTAGATCCGTTCAAGATGATAAAATTAATATGGGGTTGAATTTAGAATACTAACCGTGATGGAGCTTTAAAATTTTCGGATCTTGAAACTTCGTTCTTCAAGATTTGATCTTCTCCAAGATTTTCTTCAAGTCTTGATCCGCATGAAGACGAACTAGAAGATGATTAAGCAATCACCCTCTATGGATATCCACACGCGAATGAATATCAAGAACTCTTTCTTAATCCGGACTGCTAGATCCAAAATAGGCTATATGAATTTAGGGTTCTTGATTTTTGATTCTCAATCTTAGATCAAGAATATTGTTTCTCCAAACAACTAGGTTTCATTTGTTTAATGGCTGGTGAAAAGATGTATTTATAGTCCCTAGTTCTTAACCCTTAAGGACCTAGGAAACCTAAACCCCGTCACCCAATTAAACTACAGAAATTTGACCCAGGCACCTTTGGCACAGTCATGCTTACAAAGTGGCACGGTCGTGCCATTTGGTGCGCACCAACGTTCCCCGGCTAATGATTATTGGCACGGCCGTGCTCGTTAACTGTCATGGTCGTGCCACTGTCATGGTCGTGCCAGACCAAAATTCTATCTTTTTGCCTTTTTAACAATTCGTTCTATTGTGTGTGACCCCATAGGATTATATCAAGTTGGCAATGAGTCCAAACACATTTATTCTCATAAATCATGAGCGGACCCTAGCAGGCCATCATGATTACCCAATTGATAAAACTTTGTTAAAGTTCGCTTATCCTTTATAGAACATATCACAATCCTTTTGTCCATTATGTCATTGAGCGTAAGCCATGGTCAATTGTCAACTTACAATGCCCAATGCTTTTCTCGATTCCAAATAGTTGATAATACAAATGGCATTGATCATATCAATCAATTTGAGCACGGCCATGCATTTCAGCAATACTATTCATCGAGGGACCCAAGCTTGACATCTCTTACAAAGAGGGATAAATTTCATCTTGACTTATTATACTTCCCTACATAACTTCGATCATGCCAATCATTTCCTTTATAATTACTTGGTTAAGAGTAACGTTTGAATATGTCAAACATGATCTCCACTATGTGGAAGACGGTAATAATCTCAGGTCTAAGGATTCTAATAAAATAACTATTTAGAGGTTTAATTGTGACATTTTGACCATGACATAAACCTCATAGATGGGTCATGTCCAGTATGTGTTCCCCAACACATACTCATAAGTTTAACTTGTATCCCATACACATAATCATCACATGATTATCGAATTAAACTTATACTAGTTCTTCATAAGTTCTAGGGACGGAGATTATTATAACAAAACATGTAACAAAAAATAATAATCTAAAACATCTCTTTATATAAATGAAAAGTGATAACAAACATTGTCAAACAACGTGCTAATAGCATGCCTAGGGCATATACACCAACATCTAGTTCATGGGTATTGAACACCGGATGTGAATCTCACATTTGTCTAAATGTGCAGGCACTAAAGAATAGGAGGCTACTCAAAGATAGCGAAGTAGACCTACGTGTAGGGAATGGAGCAAAAGTTACTGCATTAGCCGTATGAACCTATGAAGTTATTTTACCTAGTGGTTTAATTCTTGTTTTGAACAATTGTTACTACGTTTCGGATTTGAGTAGGAATATTATTTCAATTTCTTGTTTGGGTAATGAAGGTTTTAAATTTCTTATTGATAATAAAAAGTTTTCTATTTATTTAAATGACATGCTTTATTGTACTGCAAATTCATTTAATGGCCTTTACGTCCTTGATGTTGAGAAGGGAAATAATGATAATATCTATAATGTAAATAAGAAATCCAAACCTAATGATGTAAATCACACTTGTTTGTGGCATTACCGTTGTGGTCATATTAATGAGAAGCGTATCTCAAAACTCTATGGGGATGGACTTTTAGATTCACATGATTTTGAATCATATGAAACTTGTGAGTCTTGTTTATTTGAAAATATGACTAAGGCACCTTTTACTAAGAGTAGTGAAAGGGCAAGTGACTTATTGGGACTCATACATACTGATGTATGTGGACCATTAAGTAGCAATGCTAGAGGTGGATATCAATACTTCATAACATTCACTAATGATTTTAGTAGATATGGCAATGTCTACTTGATGAAAAACAAAAGTGAATCTTTTGAGATATTTAGAATATTTCAAAATGAAGTACAAAACCAACTTGGCAAAACTATTAAAGCACTTCGATTAGATCGTGGTGGTGAATATTTAAGCCAAGAATTTGACAATCATCTTAAAGATTATGTAATTGTTTCACAATTAACTCCACCTGAAACACCACAATGGAATGGTGTGTCTGAGCGGAGAAATAGGACTTTATTGGATATGGTCCGCTCAATGATGAGTCAAGTTGATCCTCCTTTATCCTTTTGGGGACATGTACTAGAAACTGCTGATTTCACACTGAATAATGTTCCAACTAAATCGGTTCCTAAGACTCCATATGAAATGTGGAATGGAAGAAAACCTAGTTTATCTTTCATGAGAATTTGGGGTTGTGAGGTTTATGTTAAGAGACTTATCTCTGACAAACTTGCACCAAAATCTGACAAATGTATTTTCGTAGGTTACCCTAAGGAAACTAAGGGATATTACTTTTACAACCGCGCGGAAAACAAAGTGTTTGTTGTCCGCCATGGTACATTTCTAGAGAAAGAGTATCTCTCTAAAGGAATTAGTGGGAGTAAAATTAATCTCAAAGAGGTTCGAGAACCCGAACTGGTAGGATGTGATCCGAACCTAAGAGATACGGATTTCTCATGACGGATAGTAATGAAGTAGAAGTCATTGATAATGATGAACCTACTTCCTATCAAGAAGCGATGTTCGCTCCTGATTCAGATAAATGGCTTAGAGCCATGGAATCTGAAATTAAGTCCATAAATGACAATCAAGTTTTGAACTTGATAGAAGCACCCGAAGGTGTAAAAACCATAGGATGCAAATGGGTTTTCAAAAAAAAAATGACACGGATGGAAAAGTGTATACTTATAAAGCTAGACTTGTAGCGAAAGGCTATAGTCAGATTCATGGTATTGACTATGATGAAACATTTTCACCCGTAGCAATGAGCAAGTCTAAAAGGATTTTAATTGCTATAGCCACATATTATGACTATGAGATATGGAAAATGGATGTCAAAATAGTGTTCCTTAACTGGAACTTACTTGAGGATGTGTATATGGCACAACCTGAAGGTTTTGTAAATCAAGAAAATTCTAACAAAGTATGCAAATTGCAGAGATCCATATATGGATTGAAGCAAGCCTCTAGGAGTTGGAATCTTCGATTTAATGAATCGGTCAAAGAGTTTAGCTTCATCAAGAGCGAAGATGAACCTTATGTATACAAGAAAATTAGTGGGAGCGTAGTGTTATTTCTAGTGTTATATGTTGATGACATAATTATCATTGGAAATGATATTCCTGCACTTCAGTCTATAAAAACTTTGTTAGGAAAGTGTTTTTCGATGAAAGATATGGGAGAAGCCGCTTACATCCTTGGCATAAAAATCTATCGCGATAGATCTAAGAAGTTGATTGGTTTGAGTCAAAGTACATATATTGACAAAGTTATTAAGAGATTCTGCATGGAAAAATCTAAAAGAGGAAATTTGCCAGTTTCACATGGCATAACTCTTAGCAAGAATCAGTGTCCTAAGACAACTGATGAGCGTGGGAGAATGAATGGAATCCCATATGCTTCTGCAATTTGATTCATCATGTATGTCATGATATGTGCTAGACCCGATGTCTCTAATACTTTGAGCATGACAAGTAGATACTAATCGGATCCTGGTGAGAGTCATTAGATTGCTGTCAAGACGATTCTTAAGTACTTGCGAAGGACTAAAGACTCGTTCTTGATATATGGAGGTATGGAAGATGATCTCGTTGTAAATGGTTACACGGATGCAAGCTTCCAAACCGATAAGGATGATTCAAGATCACAATATGGATTTGTGTTTATGCTTAATGGTGGTGTTGTAAGCTGGAAGAGTTCTAAGCAAAGTACCGTAGCTGATTTTACAACTGAAGCTGAGTATATAGCTGCATCCGATCCTGCTAAAGAGGCTGTTTGGATTAAGAAGTTCATTGGAGAACTAGAAGTGGTTCCTAGCATTGCTAATCTAATAGACCTTTATTGTGATAATAATGGCGCTATTGCTCAATAAAAGGAACCTAGATCGCATCAGAAATCCAAACACATACTTAGGAGTTTTCATATTATTCAAGAAATCGTTGATAGAGGAGACTTGAATATATGCAGAGTACCAACTGAAGATAACATTGCTGACCCATTGACAAAGGATCTTCCGCAAGCGAAGCATGATGGTTATGTTAGGTCTGTGGGTATTCGATACATTAATTAGGCCTAGTGCAAGTGGGAGATTGTTGGTGTGTATGCTCTAGGCATGTTATTTGAATGATTAATGTTATCATTTGCTTTACGCTTGAATAAAGATATTGAATGTTTGATTATTATATCTTTTGCATGTTTATTATAATAATCTCAATGCCTAGTAATTATGATTAAATACTAGTATAAGTTTAATGGATAGTTATATGATGATTATGTGTATATGATACAATTAGACTTATGGGTATTTGTTGGAGAACAAATACTGGAATGACCCCCCTATGAGATTTATGTCATGGTCAAATGTCATAATTAAATCTCATATAGTTATATCACTTGAATCGTTAGACCTGAGGTTATTACAGTCTTCCACATGATGAACATTACGTTTGACATATACAAACGTTACCCTTAACCGGATAGCTATAAAGGATATGATTGGCATAATCGGAATCATATAGGAAAGTGTAATAAGCCAAGAAGGGATTTGTTCCTCGTCAAGAGAGATGCCAAGCTTCGGCCACTCGGTAAATGGTATTGATGAAATTGTAAGTACCCCAATCTGAAATCGACTTACTTTAGAGGAATTCTTGGTACCATTTAGGGATAAACCAATGGGCCAGGACCTCACTAGGATAAACCTGATATTCCAGGAATGAACTGGAATTAAACTTAGAAAAATCCAGAAGCTCGCCAAGTCGAGTCGTACGGATGGTTTGGGTGCATGAGGTCCCTAGCCGTACGGCTATGTTGGGCACCCTCAGCCTCTATAAATTGAACCCCATCCTGATCAATTCAAGGGGGAAGAAAAACATTTGTGAGTTGAAACTCTGCCAGTTTAAGAGCAGAAAGTGAGTGATATACACCTTTGAGTGATTAGAGAAGAAGATAGGCCATAACCACAATAGGTGAGGCCTCCTTCTCCCCATCTTCTTCTTCATCTCAAACTCTTTTTATCTTTATTAATATTACATGTTTATCTTGCATTACTTCTTCTTGTTCTTGCAAAGCCTTGTCCATTTCAAGCACTTTATATTTCTTGCAAGTCTTGTCTATCTCAAGCCATATATCTACATATTATACAAGTCTTGGCCTTTCCAAGCTATATATATTATGATTACATATGTATATGATCCAAATCATGAGGTGATTCAAGGTGCCCTTCACACCTAGTGTGTGATTTATGGTATAAAACCTAGGATGATCATGATTTGTTACATTTCATGTTGATGTTATTCTTATTTGGCCATAAGAGTCATGATTGGGGATAAAGTTTCAATCTTTATCATCCCAACCATGGCCTAGCCATAAATCACCAAATATGGGACATAAAGATTTGATCTTTATGTTATATTTGTGTCCCTAAAGGTTTAATCTTGTGTAATAAATCCATTTTGGTGGTAAAGTTGCAATCTTTATCCACCAAATGGTCATTTTGGTTTGAATGTCATGTTCATCAACTTTTCATAAATTTCTCCAATGATTGCCTTTGATCACACCCAAATCTTTGTTTTTGGGGCTCCTTTGATGATCAAGGTGCATAGGAATTAACTCTTCAAGGTTTTGTTGTTAATCATAAACTGGAAATCAGCATTCCAGTCCAGTTTCAGCAAAGATCCTCTGTTTTGACTGAAACTGGACTGTCTTTCTGATAAACTGTAAAAATACCATGGGAGCCCTCCCCATCCGTACGGCTACTTTGGCTGGGGAGGTAATCTTCCATTTTTCTCCTTTTCTGACCAAAAGGTTTGCAAAATAAACCCTTTCTGTTAAATAACTAACTGGATTTGCTAAGCAGTCAGTTTCTCCCCTTTTAAAATACACACACACACACATGCACTTTCGTTAACTAACACAAGGGAGACTCGGCTTTGCCCGAGGCGGCTTGGGTGATGTGAAACTCTTCCTAAGACGTAACCTGACCTCCGAACTAAGAGAATCTCTAACCTTTTCTTTTGTTGGGTTAAATAATTAACGAAAGTGGCGACTCCGTTATCTTTGGCGTGTTAACCGTGTTTGGCATTTCGCCCCCGTGAAACCGCGTCGCGTTTCCTCTCGCGCGGGGTTGGATCCTTACAGTGGCGACTCCGCTGGGGAGAAAAGTGTTTGCAAACCTCTTTTTAGAAGCTTTGAGGACACTTTTGTGTGGGTCAAACTCCCGTCCCCCGTTTCCGTTAACTTTTGTGCTTGTTTTGTGTCTGCTGAGTTTCTGTTTAAACTTTCTGGAGTGAAAACTGTCCTGGATGAGCAATAAACTGGGGCTTGATGATCAGAAGATGAAAAACTGCAAAAAAATAATTGCCAGCATTCTATAGCCGTACGGCTATGTTGGGCAGGGAACAGAATGTTCCAAAATTTAACAATTTTGTGCAGGGCAGGAACATTCTGTGTCCCTTTGGCTTCTGCTTTTCCAGGTTCCATTTACTGCTTGGTTTGTGCACATTACCTTCCTCTTTTCTAGCCAAAACTTGGTTTTTGAAGCTTGGTCATGCACAAACTTTTGGACATAAATTTGGATTTTCAAAACCTCTTTGTGCATAACCCATTTTGTAAAAGATTTTTGAATTCTTTGTTGTACACAACTTGTTTTGCAAATGATTTTCAAAAGAATTGTTCTTCTTGAAAGATGTTGATTTCAAAGGATTCTTTGGTTGTGCACAACTTGTTGTACATGCAAGTTTTGGCTTTGTTCATATGACTCTTGCTTGATTGCTTGTATAAATAGCCCATTCATGATTGTTCATATTTGTTCATTACGTTGACTATGCATTGCTCATAATGTCAAAACGGATTGGAAAATTTATATTTTGACTCAAAAGGGAACATAGAAGGCTTCACACTACGCGCACTTGACCTTGCACGTTCCAAATACCCTTCAAACCCGGGATGGATGCCACGATGCAGCTTGATTGGTGCTCTTGTGCCCTTCTAGCGCGCACGGGTCCATTCCACCTCCCCTTCCGGGCCGAGTCAACCACACTTGTTCGTGACACACAAATACCGTGACTTCGGTTGGTTTTTGGTCTAGCTCACGTTGCCACATCATTAATGCATGTCTAAGATTAATCATGGCCAAGTTAATGCCCGAGTCATGACTCCTTGTGAAAGCAAGTGTGACCATGGTCGACTTTGACCCGGTCCTTGACTTACGCGTTGATGTCGACCGTAATCAACCTAGGTCAGGTATTAAGGATAGGGTGACACCGTGTTGTCGAGCCCTAATGAATGGTCCATACTAATCATCCTTAAGCCTAGGGATAAGGCTCGAGAGCCCTCATCAAAGATGAGGTTATACCGGAAGTCCCTTAAGTCCCTAAGACGAATCTCGATCTTAACCGGGGCTTAATCATGATTGGAATGGCCCACGCATTGGGAATCTTGCGATGCACTAGACCCTAGGATCGTTCTTTCGGTCGGTGGAAGCCGCTTGCCCTATAGGACCCTCGCCCGGGACAGTCCATCCTTGGGAGTGTGCAAGGAAAGTGAAAGACGAGGGGTCTATAGGCGTAGTGATGGCCTCCACTGATCCAGGATTTAGAGTAATTGCGAAAAATAAGTGGAATCTTTTCCAACCATTTAGGAATAAAAAAGTGTTTTAAGTAAAGTTGAATGAATAAATAATTGCACGTGGCATGAGCTTGCTCCGTTCTTTGTTTCTTGTCTTCGACACATTCTTGCGTTAATAACTGTCACTTTGTTAAGTCTTTGGACAGACCCCCGTTGTCCTCCAAGACCTCCGTTATGTGATTTCATTAAGTCTTTGGACAGGCCCCCGTTGTCCTCCAAGACCTTCGTTATGTGATTTCGTTAAGTCTTTGGACAGACCCCCGTTGTCCTCCAAGACCTCCGTTATGTGATTTCGTTAAGTCTTTTGACAGACCCCCGTTGTCCTCCAAGACCTCCGTTATGTGATTTCGTTAAGTCTTTGGACAGACCCCCGTTGTCTTCCAAGACCTCCATTATGAGATTTCGTTAAGTCTTTGGACGGACCCCCGTTGTCCTCCAAGACCTCCGTTATGTGATTTCATTAAGTCTTTGGACAGACCCCCGTTGTCCTCCAAGACCTCAGTTATGTGATTTAGTTAAGTCTTTGGACAAACCCATGTTGTCCTCCAAGACCTCCGTTATGTGATTTCGTTAAGTATTTGGACAGACCCCCGTTGTCTTCCAAGACCTCCGTTATGTGATTTCGTTAAGTCTTTGGATGGATCCCCGTTGTCCTCCAAGACCTCCGTTATGTGATTTCGTTAAGTCTTTGGACGGACCCCCGTTGTCCTCCAAGACCTCCGTTATGTGATTTCGTTAAGTCTTTGGACAGACCCCCGTTGTCCTCCAAGACCTCCGTTATGGGATTTCGTTAAGTCTTTGGACGGACCCCCATTGTCCTCCAAGACCTCCGTTATGTGATTTAGTTGAGTCTTTTGGACGGATCCCCGTTGTCCTCCGAGACCCCGTTAAGATTCCCGTCAAGACCTTAGGCGTTGTCCCCTAGGTCCCCGTTAAGATTCCCGTCAAGACCTTAGGCGTTGTCCCCTAGGTCCCCGCTAAGTTTCCCATTAAGACCTTAGGCGTTGTCCCCTAGGTCCCCGCTAAACCCCTAGGAATAGTTCCCTCGGAAGTCAAGTCTTTGAATGGATCCCTCGTTGCCATCCAAGAAGTCTGTTACAACCTTGTAAGTAGACCCCCGTTTGAATCTCGGATGGATTTAAGATCCCATTTGATCCTGTCCACTTTTTTTTTTTACCCCATAGGTCTAAGCCTAGCGGTCATTCCCCATCAGTAGCATGAGCATTCACCCAGTGTTTACCCGAGCCTAAAGCTACCTTTTGTCTTCCCCGTAGCTCAGATGAAGTGGAAGAGAGCATCATGTCGCCACCTAGTGCGTGTAGAGTTAGAAAGTTCCCCTGTCACTACAACTTCTCCGATCCGGTACCTCAGAAAGACCGCATTGATGGATGGTAGTTTGGGAAACGACGTTACAGACAACCCGGATAGCCTGACGAAAGGAGAGCCGCTCCAAACTCTAGAAGCCTCCGGGGCTACGGAGGAAGTAATCACGAAGAGCCACAAGGAAACACAGAACCCGTTCACTGAATCGATGAGACAAAGAGATGTCACAACTGATGGGCCCTTCACCAAAGTGACCAACCACAATGAAAGGGTGGAAGCTACCCGACCTCCGGATTGTAACCGAAGATTGCCCCCTCCATCTCACCAAAATACCGAGGCCTCCATTTCTTCGCCCCAACACGCCGTCATCCACAACGAGCCTCTCAATCAAATCTTCCTCACTCCGCCTCATCCCAAATCCAACACCTCCCATGAGACACTTCCTATAAAACCCCAAACACAATCCATTCAAAAGGCCCACAAACCATTGTTCACACCGGTTACGCCCCGAGCATCATACTCACAATACCATACCCTTCGGTTTAATGCCATCAACCAAGTCACCGGAGCTCAGTAACTGTTTACACCATATGTGGATACCGAACCATGCATCACTAACCGACTTCCACCAGATTTCCCGATAAGAATCCATGGTGACCCGTATCATTTCTACAATCGGAGACCTCTTGGACCACAAGTTCCTTGCATGCCTCCAATGTATATTACTGCAAGAAACCAAGGTTATGGGTATGCCTACACCCATACACTTCCACATAATCCTCATGTTGCACCTCTGTCGGGTACGTTGTTGGGAAAGACAAAGCAAATGGAAGCTAAGTTTGAAAGGACACTCGATGGGCACCCCTTTGCATTGAGTAGCGGTGATTCTCATCCCCACCACACTCCGGTCAACAATGAAAGAAAAGTCAAAGGCCGAGCCAAGCTCCATTTCACAAAGTTTGAGGATTTCGGAATGCCCATAAGCAAAGTGTTTGAAGGATTGGTCAAACAAGGCCTCATGTGGCCCCTCGAAGATTTCCGGCCAAAGAATCTTGAAAAACGTCGCGACAAGACCATAAGGTGTGCCTTTCACAACTACCATGGCCATGATACCAATGATTGCACCGCCATAAAACACATCATCTCGAAGCTAATCGAGAAGGGAAAGCTTGGACGCCCCCACGCCCCCGACACAGCCAATGACCCGAGCGTCAAAATGCTCGAATTTGTGACTTCCCCGATGGTCGATAAATGGAGTGATGTCCGCCCCAAGGAAAATGAGTCCCTGATTGATGAAGTTGTAAATCCCGAAACGGGAGAGCCTGTTTTGGAAAAGTTGACAAAATCAGTGTCGAAGGTGGTGGTTCCTAAAATCAGTAAAGCCGAAATGGCGGAAGGTGTTTGGAAAGGATCAGTGGCACAGAAAATGTCTGAAGGGATAAATGCCCGGGTTGGGAAATGAATGGTGACGTGGTTGCCATAACAGAGGATGAAGTTTCAAAACCCCTTCAATCAACCTCCCCTTAGGAAGAGTCAAAGTACATTGCTAGGATGTGTGATAAGCCCTTAAGAAAAGAAAAGGTGTCTGTTAGGTTTAGTTGGAGTCTTGACTTCCCGGTTGATGCCATGTGGTGACCATTTTAAATCCATTGTCAGTTTTCTTAGTAAGATTATTATTATTATTGCTTTGTCAAAAGTTTGCCTAAAATGTGTGTGAGTCTTTCACTCAAAACAAAAGTGCGTCTTTAAAAAAAAAGAGTTTTCTTAAAATAAAAGATCAAGTTTTTCCTAAAAGGATAATCCGCTAATGAAGCATTCTTCCCAAATCATGGTTATAATTTCACCTTGAGGTTTAATATGCTAAAGTCCTTTGCGGCCTTGTCCATTGGAAACATCGACCAAGGAGCCCACGTCTGAATTGGCGTCCGAGACAACCGTCCACGTGAACAACAAGGAGAAGCCCGTGCTTCGGAAGTCCAAAGGCGGCTACATCAAATGAAGGTCTGTACCCTCGTCGAGTGTCATGCACAAAGGTTGAGCGCCTCGGAAGGAAATCACCAAAAGGAGATGGCCAAAGCAAACTCCCAACTCATGAGTAGACGAATCCGGCAATTACAACGCCAAGCCAAGTGGAGACCTCGCGACATCTTTCCCGATGACACGGAACCCGAGTTCCACATGGAAGACATGGAATATGCCGCCGAAAACCCCTCCAAAAATTGAGGAAGAAAACAGATCATCATGCCTCATGGGAACCCATCCCTAAAAAAAAAAAAAAAAAAAAAAAAAAAAGAGTCTTTCAGCCTCGTAGGATCTAGACTTTCACCAAAGTCCGTCCCAGACTATGTCTTTTTATTTTTACAAAGGTCCATACTTGGACATGTATGTACAAAGTTATCTAAATAAAAGAGTCATTTTCATTCTCTTCTCTCTAGACTTGAGACATTATTTGCAATATACATTTACTCTTGAAATTGCCTTGCTTGTTATTATTAATTGATTGCTACGTCCCTAAAATGATGAATTGACTTCTAAGCATACTAGTCAATGACGACTCATGAAGGACGAATGGACCTAACACAAATAAAAAATGCTAAATGTAAGTAATTAATCTTGATGTGAATAAATGTTGTGATCAATTGGCATGAAGCTAGAAACCGTTAATGGCAAGCCTTCCCTGATACACATCCCCGATACACTTTCCCCGATACACAACCCGATACACCTTTCCGATACAAAAACATCCCGAGACAATGAAAATGCAAGGATGTTGTTGCTCAACCACCAAGATTCAACCGCGATCGCGAGTGCGCGACCAAGCAAAGGACTTCCCGGATCTTCAAAGTCAAAGCGAGAACTAACGGACATTCCACCAAGGGGCTACAGATGAGCCAATGTCCAAGATAGCAAGTTGGGGCTAATGTTTCTCCTCTCTCTCTCTCTCTCTCCCAAAAAAAAAAAAAAAAAAAAAAGATGATAAGAGAGAAAAGAAATGAACAATGGAAAGAAGGAAAGGAAATGAATACATGAGAAGAGGAAGTCTGCCTCAAAAGCTCACCAAGTTCACTGCAAAAGTCCACCTCAAAGAATATCCCGAGGAGTTCACCGCAAAGCGAAGCGATCTACATCAGCAAAGCAACAACATCCTTCAAAAGGACACCAACTTCAACAAAAGACGATCCATGGCCGAACTACGGCGACCTGAGCTCCTCAAACTGAGGGGAACGTAGGCAACCTTCGGGTCCGGTCACAGCATGAAACAAAACCATCAAACCGTGGTCTTCTCAAAATGACCAAGTTCTCGTCCCTTGGTCCCTTCAATGACCAATTTCCCAGACAATGACCAATTCCACCTTCTAAACCAATTCTCCTCCCGATATTTCCATTGATCGAATCTTAATCTTAATTGATCGCAACATTTATACATGTTAAGGCTAATTGCTTGCTATAATCCTGACTTAATGACAAACATGGTCCATTCAAGCAATCATTTGATGATATTAACTAAGGCAAATTTCAAATGTCTCCACAAGTCTTCTTTTCTCCATCTTAGGAAAGAGCTAAACACTTGTATTCTGTCAAGCAAGGGCTTCCTCCCATTTCATGATATATTGCTCAAAGAGCTCACCAGCATAAAGGGACTCTCTCCAAAATAAAATGCCCTTGGATGTTTCCTCCAAGAAAAATACTTTAAAGTCCCCCGTTCTATCGAGTCGGCTGGATCACTCATAAAAAAAAAAAAGAGAAAAAGGCACAAAAAAAAGTAGCCCGCTAGGTTGAAAACTCGTAAGGGCGGCCTAGGCAAAAAATAAGGTGTCCATAAAAGACGCAAAAGAGATGCCCGCTAGGTTGAAAACCCGAAAGGGCGGCCTTGGCAAAAGAAAGGGTTCGTCATGAAAAGGGATGGGTTCTTAACCTCACATCAAAAGCCGAAAGACGACAACGGGTCCACATCAACATAAAAAGTCGAAAGACAACATTGGGGCTACCTCCACGCCAACGACAACAAGGACAAGGGGTTACCCCGACATCGACGACAACGATGACAATGGGGCTACCTCCGCGACAACGAGGACATTGGGGCTACCTCCACATCAACGGTCAGGATGACATTGGGGCTATCCCCACAACAGTGACGAGCAGATTCCCTACCATTAGTAACTTCTCAACGAATGGACAAAATCCAAAGGGCCTTATGCATAACAAACCTCACGGTTAAGTTAAAATAAAAAATTTGACTAAAATTCTTTGTTAAAAGATTTGCCTTTAGGAATAAGCATTTCCAAAATTTGCCCATTTGGCGTCATTTGTCAAAAACGATGTTTCAAGCAAAATGCTTTTGAATGATTTTCCAAAATCTTGGACCTTTTCGTCCACAATGAGTCTTGAAGGTCGCCCCTAGGCTCTCCCCCAGTGTCAAGAAAGAGTGTCAGTCATCCCGTAGAGTTGATTTGACCCAAGTCAAACCTTGACTCAGAATAGTCATTATAGGTTCAAGCCTTCGCCCTTGGCCGTCCAGCGCGACGTAAGACCATTAGGTTTCGTTAGATTTTCCCTTTGGCCGTCCAGCATGACGTAAGACCATTAGGCTTTGTTAAACTTGCCCTTTGGCCGTCCGGCGTGACGTAAGACCATTAGGTTCTGTAAAATTCGTCCTTGGCCGTCCAACGTGACGTAAGACCATTAGGTTTTGTTAGATTTGCCCTTTGGCCGTCCAGCGTGACGTAAGACCATTAGGTTCCGTAAAATTCGTCCTTGGCCGTCCAGCGTGATGTAAGATCATTAGGCTTCGTTAAACTTGACCTTTGGCCGTCCGGCGTGATGTAAGACCATTAGGTTCTGTAAAATTCATCCTTGGCAGTCCGGCATGACGTAAGACCATTGGGTTTTGTTGTCCTGGCATTCCTTCATAAGTCCGACCGTTTAGTCAACCCTCTCCCATAGAGCCAAGTTGACCATGTCCCGGCAATCCTCCGTAAGTCCGACCGTTTAGTCAACCCTCTCCCATAGAACCAAGTTGACCATGTCCCGACATTCCTTCGTAAGTCCGACCATTTAGTCAACCCTCTCCCATAGAGCCAAGTTGACCATGTCCCGGCAGTCCTACGTAAGTCCGATCATTTAGTCAACCCTCTCCCATAGAGCCAAGTTGACCAATTTTCCAGTTTGTGTAGTCAACCCTCCGCCATGAGAAAAGTTGACCAAATGTGTCACGGCAGTCCGGAGAGACGTAAGACCAGCCTTGTAGTCGACCCTCCGCCATGAGATGAGTTGACCCATTTTTATAGTCGACCCTCCGCCATGAGATAAGTTGACCAAACTGACCATGTGTCACGGCAGTCCTCGGTTGGACGTAAGGCCAGTTATCCTCGAATCGACCCTTTCCTAATAGAGCATAGTCAATCGAGCCCAGCCTCTAAGCCATGCCCACCATTTGATCCTCTGAGCCATGCCCATTCCTTAGTCAACCCTCTCCGAATAGAGTCAAGTTGACCAAGTCCGGCCTTTAAGCCATGCCTGCTTAGGAAGGGATGAATGGATATCCACCTAAGGCCCATAGGTTTGAGTAGCCTTAAAATATCTCACCCGAACTACGTTAGGCTTGATTCCCTCGAATAGGAATACGTAGGAATCCTATACCTCTAGGTTCATCCATAGAACAAATCGGCTAAGCCGTCCTCCCATCAAAATGGGATGCTTATAGGTTTGAGTAGCCTTAATTTCTCTCACCCAAATCGGCTAAGCCGTCCTCCCATCAAAATGGGATGCTTATAGGTTTGAGTAGCCTTAGAATCTCTCACCCAAATTGGCTATGCCGTCCTCCCACCAAAATGGGATGCTTATAGGTTTGAGTAGCCTTAGGATCTCGCACCCAAATCGGCTCTGCCGTCCTCCCACCAAAATGGGATGCTTATAGGTTTGAGTAGCCTTAGAATCTCTCACCCAAATCGGCTATGCCATCCTCCCACCAAAATGGGATGCTTATAGGTTTGAGTAGCCTTAGAATCTCTCACCCAAATCGGCTATGCCGGCCTCCCACCAAAATGGGATGCTTATAGGTTTGAGTAGCCTTAGAATCTCTCAGCCCAAATCGGCTATGCCGTCCTCCCATCAAAATGGGATGCTTATAGGTTTGAGTAGCCTTAAAATCTCTCACCCGAACTACGTTAGGTTTGATTCCCTCGAATAGGGATACGTAGGAATCCTATACCTCTTGGTCCAGGCATAGAACAAATCAGCTATGCTGTCTTCCCATCAAAATGGGATGCTTATAGGTTTGAGTAGCCTTAAAATATCTCACCCAAATCGGCAAAGCCGTCCTCCCATCAAAATGGGATGCTTATAGGTTTGAGTAGCCTTAGAATCTCTCACCCAAGTCGGGTATGCCGTCCTCCCATCAAAATGGGATGCTTATAGGTTTGAGTAGCCTTAGAATCTCTCACCCAAGTCGGCTATGCCGTCCTCCCACCAAAATGGGATGCTTATAGGTTTGAGTAGCCTTAGAATCTCTCACCCAAATCCGCTATGCCGTCCTCTCACCAAAATGGGATGCATATAGGTTTGAGTAGCCTTAGAATCTCTCAGCCCAAATCGGCTATGCCGTCCTCCCATCAAAATGGGATGCTTATAGGTTTGAGTAGCCTTAGAATCTCTCTGCCCAAATCGGCTATGCCGTCCTCCCATCAAAATGGGATGCTTATAGGTTTGAGTAGTCTTAGAATCTCTCAGCCCAAATCGGCTATGCCGTCCTCCCATCAAAATGGGATGCTTATAGGTTTGAGTAGCCTTGAAATTTTCTCACCCAAATCGGCCAAGCCGTCTTCCCATCAGATTGGGATGCTTATTTTATCGACAACCCCGCTTTCTTCAAAAGCGACGTTGCAAAGGGGCTCTGTAAGTACCCCAATCTAAAATCGACTTACTTTAGAAGAATTCTTGGTACCATTTAGGGATAAACCAATGGGCCAGGACCTCACTAGGATAAACCTGATATTCCAGGACTGAACTGGAATTAAACTTAGAAAAATCCAGAAGCTCGCCAAGTCGAGTCGTACGGATGGTTTGGGTGCATGAGGTCCCTAGCCGTACGGCTATGTTGGGCACCCTCAGCCTCTATCAATTGAACCCCATACTGATCATTTCAAGGGGGGAGAAAAACGTTTGTGAGTTGAAACTCTGCCAGTTTGAGGGCAGAAAGTGAGTGATATACACCTTTGAGTGATTAGAGAAGAAGCTAGGCCATAACCACAATAGGTGATGCCTCCTTCTCCCCATCTTCTTCTTCATCTCAAACTCTTTTTATCTTTTATTAATATTACATGTTTATCTTGCATTACTTCTTCTTGTTCTTGCAAAGCCTTGTCCATTTCAAGCACTTTATATTTCTTGCAAGTCTTGTCCATCTCAAGCAATATATCTACATATTATACAAGTCTTGGCCTTTCCAAGCTATATATATTATGATTACATATGTATATGATCCAAATCATGAGGTGATTCAAGGTGCTCTTCACACCTAGTGTGTGATTTATGGGATAAAACCTAGGATGATCATGATTTGTTACATTTCATGTTGATGTTATTCTTGTTTGGCCAAAAGAGTCATGATTGGGGGATAAAGTTTCAATCTTCATCATCCCAACCATGGCCTAGCCATAAATCACCAAAGATGGGACATAAAGATTTGATCTTTATGTTATATTTGTGTCCCTAAAGGTTTAATCTTGTGTAATAAGTCCATTTTGGTAGTAAAGTTGCAATCTTTATCCACCAAATGGTCATTTTGATTTGAATGTCATGTTCATCAACTTTTCATAAATTTCTCCAATGATAGCCTTTGATCACACCCAAATCTTTGTTTTTGGGGATCCTTTGATGATCAAGGTGCATAGGAATGAACTCTTCAAGGTTTTGTTGTTAATCATAAACTGGAAATCAACATTCCAGTCCAGTTTCAGCAAAGATCCTCTTTTTTTACTGAAACTGGACTATCTTTCTGATAAACTGTAAAAATGCCATGGGGAGCCCTCCCCATCCGAACGGCTACTTTGGCCGGGGAGGGCATCTTCCATTTTTATCCTTTTCTGACCAAAAGGTTTGCAAAATAAACCCTTTCTGTTAAATAACTAACTGGATTTGCTAAGCAGTCAGTTTCTCCCCTTTTAAAATACACACACACACATGCACTTTCGTTAACTAACACAAGGGAGACTCGGCTTTGCCCGAGGCGGCTTGGGTGACGTTAAACTCTTCCCAAGACGTAACCTGACCTCCGAACTAAGAGAATCTCTAACCTTTTCTTTTATTGGGTTAAATAATTAACGAAAGTGGCGACTCCGTTATCTTTGGCGTGTTAACCGTGTTTGGCGTTTTGCCCCCGTAAAACCGCGTAGTGTTTCCGCGCGCGCGGGGCGGGATCCTTACAAAAATGCATGGTCATGCTCAAATGAATTGATTGGATCAATGTCATTTGTATTATCAATACATTCAGGATCGAGAAAGCATTGGACAAAGTAAGTTGACCATTGATCATGGATTACATTCAATAGACATCGTGTAACAAAGAGATTGTGTTATATTCTTTTTTAGGAAAATTTGGGATTTCAAAGTTATATTAATTGGGTAGTCATTATGGCTTGCTATAGTCCGCTTATGACTTACATGTTCTGAATGGTTCGGACTCATTGCTAACTTAGTATATTCCTATTGGGTCATGCACACAGGGCGGATAATTAAAAGGAATGAAAAATGAGGCAGTATGGAATAGGAACCGTATGGCTCCTTGAGAGCCATACGGATGGTACGGCGCACTAGAGTTTATTTTAGGATTTTCTTGTTGGAGAAAAAGTCCTAAACCCTAAAGGATCTTGGAGACCTCTTGTATATAATATGTACGGCCGGAATTCAGTCCCATATCATTAATTTGTGAAATCACAACTTCTTTCTTGGAGAGAGAAAAATACACATATTATACGAGGGTTATTAGGTTTGATTATTTTCAATCATCAAACCATAATACTCAAAGGGAGCAATTGAAGAATCGTTCTTCATCAAGTTTTTCAATCCAAAGAACCTAGCAGTCTAGTCAAGAAGAGTTCTTGAATCCATTCGACGTGTGGACACTACAACAAAAACAGTCATTTACAACGTTTTTTAACAACATTTGCTAATAAACGTTGTAATAAAGCTATAATACAACGTTTTAACAACAAACGTTGTAGTCTATCTTAAATAACAACGTTGCACTTAAGCAAACATTGTGACATGTGCGAGGGACGACGTTTTCTGAGGTAAACGTTGTAAATAGGACAACATTTTAGATATTAAACGTTGTAAAAATTTCTTATTACAACGTTTATTTTAAATATTGTAAAATTCATTTAATACAACGTTTACTAATTGGCTTAAAATAAAGAGACTAAAGAAAAAACAATTAAAAGTGAAAATTTTAAACGGGCGCCCAAAATTTCACTCCGCACCCTTACTTCCCGCACTCTCCCACAACTAAGTATCAAACAAAGTTAACCCTTCCCCTAAAAATTCCACACAGAATCACCCCCCCCCCCTCTCTCTCTATATATATCTCGTGCCCTAACCCTTCCACCAAAGAGTTGGGCATTGATTTGCACCTCCGGCGCCTCTGCACAACGAGAAGGGTAGCGTTGGAGCACTCTGTACAACGCGAGGACGGACCAACAAGGAGCTGGGCATCGTCGCCGGCATTTCACCTCCCTTGGAAAAAGGTCAAACAACTCAGATCCCACTTCGCTCTCGAAGACTCGCCTTCACCATGGCCATCGATAGAAGCAAAGCTCCTCCATATCCTTAAGATCGAGAAGGTAAGGTTTAACTCTCAGTCTCTCGGGTTTTTCATGATTTCACATCAATTTCACACAAGCTTTTTCTGAATTCAAAATTAGGGACTAAATTTAGGGCTTCAATTTGTATTAAAAAAAAAATCAATTAGTTAGTCTATGGATTTGATCTGCATTGATTTATTTATTTAGGGCCAATAGTTATGTTTTAGCCCAGGCCCCCCGTAATTATTGAGATGGGCCTGGGCATCGATTCTCCACAGCGACGAAGAACCAACAAGCAGGTATTGTCAGTGTCGTCTTCTTCTTTCCTTCTCTTTTCTCTGCTCTATTGTCTCTTCTAAGGTTCTCTTACCCCCTTTCCCCGCTCCCTTTCTGTCAATCTTTCTCTTTGGCTCTCCAAAACCCAAACCCTTTTCGGTTGCCTCAGTTTATCTTTGATTTTCTTCAGGGAGCAACTATTGGACTGCTCCTATTGGAATGCTCATCAATATAAATTAAAAGTATCAATTTATTTATTTAATCATATATTCTTGTTCTTGTTTTTCTTTTTTTGATAAATTGGTTTTTTGACTTGATTAAATCGTGTTGGATTTGTACTGCATTTCGTTGATGGGATTTAGTGTGGTGCATTGTAAAAGAGGGATACTTGTGCTTACTTGGTTATTATTATGTAATTGCTTTTGGGAGATACAAATCCCTTTTTAACTCCGCCAATGCGATTGCTATATAGCATTGCATTGCCGGTCCCAAGCCCGGATAAAGGAGGAGGGGGAAGGGAAAAAATACCGCTCATGTATTCCCGTTAAAGGTAATGATCCACTCATGTATTCCCGTTAAAGGTAATGATTCAGTTTGCTTTGATATTGACTTCTCTCTTATTATCCCCTGTCCCCCCCCCCCCCCCTTCCCTTTGACAGGGTTAATTAACATCTTCGGTCCAACTCTTAGCCTATGGACAGATAGATGGAGCCATTACAATGCTAAAGGTATACTCCCTCCGTACCTATTTTATTTACAATGCTAAGGTATACTCCCTTCGTCTCTCTTGTCATTTCATTGTGACAGGGGAAATGGGGCAGAAGGAATGTGATTCTTCATTTTGGGACAGATGAAGGGAGTATTAAAGAGATGTTTTGCTAATTTTTTATGAGTTAGGTTGGGACAGTTGGGGGAGGAACTCAACTAGCTTCACAGTCAGCATGTTTGAATTACTTAGGTTAACAAACTTGTTCAATTACTACCTAAGCAACTGATTTCCGAAATCAGAGTCATGACTCGTGTATGATTTGTAACTCCTAATTGGATAATAACTAAATCTGCTACTGAAATACATGGTTACTTACTGCTAATATCGGAGAAATGTGTACTCTCAAGCTGGAATGCAGGTTACTAACCTTAGGATTGCTGCTCTAAGTCGTGGAGCTACTAGAATTTTTTGTAGCTGGCTATGCTTATGTTTCCACTTCTGTTTCAACTGTAATTTTCACAAATTATGTGAACATTCTCTTTGTTGGTTTCCAAAGGGCCTAACTCTATAAGTTATCCTTGCATGCATTAAGTGGATTATCAAGTTGTTTTCTTTTCTTTTTTTCTTTTATAGAACTCCGCCCTTTTACCTTTCCCTTACTATGAGAACAATAAAAGGACCATAGTGTTTATCGCTTCTGGTTGAAATCCTATACATATTTACACATGGCTACATACATACATGCATGCATACATATACATACATACACACATAAGTTTGTTTTATTCTATGATGTGCAATGGCCTCATACGGGTGTTCTTTGACACTAAGTTTGTTTTATTCTATGATGCTCGGACTCTTGGGTTTATTCCGTTGGACACTTCTCAACAACACTAAACTATAAGTGTCAGACACGGGTTCGACGGGGTAAACTAAAGAGTCCGAACATCAGAGGTTTTATTACTCATTGATGCACTCTTTAATCTCTGTTATCAGGTTTGGGGAATCATTTAAGTGTTAATCACCCTTGGGTGGTGCTGGTGCTTAACAAGTGGACATGATATTCCCTCGTCACGGCTTTTAGCATTTTCTCAAGAGGTATGCTTCGTAACAGTTATAGAAAATGTCCCTTGGCATTATAATGTAAACTCCATGTTAGTATTAGCAACATAACCCATGAATCTATTTGATGAATCTATTTGCATGCCTGTTTCCCGGTGTCTCCCTATTTCTTTACATTCGCTTTGCAGGAATACAAGGAAAGGTGCTCCTTTGTTTAGCTCATCTTTTTGGTAGTAAAATTCAATATATTTGATGAATGCATGTACTTATAAACCTCTTTCATTTTGTAAATATAATTGAGGTGGTCTCCCATGAGAACAAGGGGATCCGTCTCATGCATGAGACGGGTCGCCCCATGACCCATGGGCCGAACCCGCCACGTGGCAACCCACCATTGGCCGAAATAAAAAAAAAAAATAAATAAAAAAATTTTTTTGTTTTTTTTTTGTTTTTTTTTGAGTTTTTATATTTTTTTTTCGGCTTTTCAGTGGTTTAGCAAAAAATAATAGTTACCATCTCTTAAAGTAACATTGTTCATAAGTAAACGTAATACTTGTTTTAAAAAAACAAAAGCTCGTTTTTACCCATTTGAAAAGTAATAACTTATGTATATGAATGTAATAGTAAGTTTATACAAATAAATGTAACACTTTGATTGACGAAATTGTAACAGATTTCTATAGATAATGTAATACTTTTACATGTATCATGATAAATTTGACCCCATTGTAACTTATTGTTTGAAAACAAATAGATATCTATACATATGTATTACAATTATTTACAAATACTATTACATATAAATAACACGTTTGTTACATTTTAGTTATAATAAGTATTACTTTTGGCAAACGAAGAAAACATAGGAATAACACTATTACTTTAAGAGATGGTAACTATTACTTTAAGAGATGGTAACTATTACTTTTCACAAACCGAAAAAAAAAACCAAAAATAAAAATATAAAAATTTAAAAAAAAGCAAAAAAAAAAAAAAAAAAAAAAAAATTTTTTTTTTTTTTTTTTTTTTTTTTTGGGGCCAATGAGGGGCTGCCACGTGGCAGGGTCCCCCATGGGTCCTGGAGCAGGGTTGTGGGTCGGGTAATGGGTCAAAAAAATGACCCGTCTCACCCATGAGACGGGTTGGAGTGTTCTCACACAAGTTTTTGTCAATATAATTAGGCTAGTGAAGGTGCTAACCATTGACCAAGGTTGAACTCAAGAGAAAAATGGTAAGTGCAATATTCTTTGATTTTTACTCACTGTTACTAAATAGCGTGCTTATTAGATGCACAATACCAACTTAGCTCTTGTCATTTCATTGTGACAGTGTGATATGTATAAAAAGTATCTTTGTTCTCCATCTTGCATAACAATATTCATTTCATACTCCCTCCGTCCCGGAAAGTTAGTCCCTCTCTAAAATCAATTATGTTGTTTCTGTTTGGTTAATAACTGTGATCAGAGTTTCAAAATTGTAGATGCATGACACTTAAGTCTTTTCACACTCCCTCCGTCCCGGAAAGTTAGTCACTCTCTAAAATTAATTATGTTATTTCTGTTATCTTAATTTGTTTCAGTTTTTTTTTCTCAAACCTAATTTTTTGAAGTGTAAATATCAAATTATCAGATTCTAGACGTTCGCTGTGTTCTTAATCAGGTATTTTACTTCTTTCTCTGATGGTGCAGTATTTGTTACTCCTTTTGTCCCAAAATAAATATCCAATTTGCTCGTATTCATTTTGGGGACGGAGGTAGTTCTTGGTTTCAATGTTGGTTTTAGTCCCTCTGTGATATGTATAAAAAGTATCTTTGTTCTCCATCTTTCATAACAATATTCATTTCATACTCCCTCCGTCCCAAAAATTTAGTCCCTCTCTAAAATCAATTCTATTATTTCTGTTTGGTTAATAACTGTGATCAGAGTATAAAAATTGTAGATGCATAGTTTAAAAATTGTAGATGCATGACATTTAAATCTATTTTAGTAGTTCTAATTTTATGAGGCCACACCACTACAGAATAGGGCTCTGAGCTGGCTCGAGCTCGGCTCGGGCTCGGCTCGTGAAAGCTCGAGCTCGAGTGAGCTCGAGGTGAAGCTCGAGTCGAGCTCAAACCGATTGTCAAGCTCGTTTTTGTTATCGAGCCGACCGTGTTCGGCTCGTTTAGCTCGTTAAAAGCTCGAGTTCGGCTCGATAAGCTCTTAAAATTGAATTTTTGTTTTCGAGAGGCTCGAACTCGGCTCGAATTTGGCTCGATAAGCTCGTTAAGACCATATTTTTCTTAAAAAAATGTCTAAGCTCGAGCTCGGCTCGCTAAAACTCGAGTTCGATATCGACTCGAGTTGTTCGCGAGCAGCTCGCGAGCTCGATTCAACTCGAGCTCGAACAAGCAAGTGGGCTCGAGCTCAAGCTCGATAAAAGCTCGAGCTCGATAAGTTTTATACGAGCTCGACACCCCAAAGCTCGACTCGGCTCGGCTCGTTTACAGCCCTACTACAGAATATTTTCAAATTAAGGATTGACAAGCAATGGCTTTGGGGTTTGAGATTTGAGATTGTGACAAGATTTATGGGAGGACCAAGAAGGATTATACATAAATTGTTTGTGTTACCTTATTTTTTTTGACTTCGTTCAACCTTATGGTGATTTATTTTCTGACATGACAGGTACGTTTAATGCTTGTACTTGCTCCAGCAGCATGCATATTGTCTGGCTTTGCCCTTTCTGGCGCTTTTGATGTGTTTACTCGATCAATAAAGTTTCAGCTACCTAGTTTATCCGACAACTCCTCAACTAATGTAAGTAAGTATGCCATCTCGTTATTTTAAATTTCTCCAACTATTTGGAAAATGTCATTGTCTATGTTCTGGACTAAGATTTCTTTTGGACATTGACCACTAAGGTAGGGGATACTGGCTCTAGTAGCATTCCTCCGTCACAAAATGGTGCGGAGAAGACTAAAAAAGTTGAAGAGCTGGACTGTTCTAGGCTAGAGTATTTGGTAATAGAATTTCACTTTATTGAAGCAGTAAAGATTTATTTGAGTGCTAATTAGATCCTGTTACGTTACTTGATGTAATGGTTTTTTTTTTTGTTATGGGTTGTGTTAACACAATGATTATCATCTACTATGAATTTTCTGGAGCTTGTTTATATTGTTTATACAAAGTAGTTCTGAAAAGGGATGTAAAGACCCATCAAATACCCCATAGGGGATGGGGATGGGAAAGGACAAAACTAGCTGGCATGAATTTTTTTTTATAAATTAATAATAGCACAACGTTTTTTGGCAATGTTGTAAACTCATTACAACGTTAACAAAAAAACGTTGTACGCAATCTGTTACAATGTTTGACAAGAAGTTGTAAGAACAATGTTACAATGTTTGTAAAACATTGTAGAACAATAATTACAACGTTTAGCTCAAGCTTGTAAAAATTGATTTTACAACGTTCAAACGTTGTAGAAAAACGTGTAGTACAACGTTTATCCAAACGTTGTAAAGTGATGTTACAACGTTTCAAACGTTGTAGAAAACGTGTATTACAACGTTTATTAGAGGTTGTAGTAGTCTGGGACCTATTACAACGTCGGCTGTAACAACGTTTAGCCAAACGTTGTAAAACGTCTATTACAATGTTTTTCAAACGTTGTTAATGAGTTTTTTTGTTGTAGTGGGATCACCGGTAGAGGGTGCTCATCTTAGCATTTAAATCCAATGTTTCACATTTCGATCTACAATGGTTAGTTTCTTTCATCTTACATATTATGAATTATTGATCATAACGGATCTAGCCTTTGGGTTTCTACATGTAATGTCTTCCGCTGCGTATGATTGCACGAAACCCAACAAATATTTACCCAAATATATGATGAACACAAAATCTTAAAAGTTAAGGCTTCAGCTAATTATTACTTAGAAGTTAAAAGTTAACCAGTTATTTTAACTCGGGTATGAGATTTAAAACTCTCCGTTTATATGTTAAAACTCATAGTTGACTACTCCCACGTCCCATATTTATTGCTACTAAATGGGAGTGCATGAAGATTAAGAAAATATGCTGGAAAAGTAAGTATAGTGAGTGGGTAAGAGAGAGAAAATAAGTTAGTGGATAGTTGTTGTGAGTGGATAAAAGAGAGAAAAATGAACATTTTGGGTAAGTAGCTATAAGTATGAGACGCTCAAAATATAAATATGTAGCGATAAGTATGGGAAAGAGGGAGTAATTAGTATGAGTAAAGAAGGTGAACATAAAAGGGCAAATTGCATTACATGTAGTTGCAATGTGGGACATAATGTACCAAAAGTAACAATTTAGTGCACAATGTTCACATAAAGTTGCAATCTTAGGCAATTTTAGATGTCTGTTAACTAAAGTGGATGGTGGTTAACAAAATTTAACCAAATAAATGGAAAGTTTAACGTGATTATTTAGAAATTGCAGCGATCACCCTTAAAATTTTATAATGATAATGGATTCTTTTTTGAATAAAAACAGATTTTTTTTTTGAAGAAAATGGATAATGGATATTAAAATATTAAAAAGATATCTATATTTATGTATGTTAAAAAAACAGTATATTTTGCTTTCAATTTTTTTTGTTGTTGGTATATTTCATAAATTTTCCTTTTTTGAAATCGTATATTTTATAAATTGGTAAGATTGTTGCAAAATAAAATGGAAAGAAAAGCAAGTATATAATTTAAATAGAAAATCATGAATTTACTTAATAAGAAATAGATAATGGATTTTTGATAATGAATATACTATGGCTGAATAAATTTTTTGAACTAGTATGTAAATTTGTTAATAAACATATTTGTTTTATTATTTTGAACGTGTGTCCTTTACGGATCATAGTTAACGTAATTGTGACAATGACTTATTTTTTGAATTTTGGGGGTCGTAAATGCATTTTTAAATAGCTCAGTTAACCTTGTCATTTGTTTCATTAATTTTGTTAATGGCCGTCCACTTCAGTTAACGGATATTCAAAATTGTATACGATTGCAACTTTAAGTAAACATGGTGCACTAAATTGTAACTTTTGGTATATTATATCTTACATTGCAATTACATGTAAACTTAATGGTATGGTGCAATTTGCCCAACATAAAATAAAATGAATAAAATTTAAGTTATTCTTATTAAAATTAATGTATCTCCTTGTGAATGCAGGCCACTTAATTTTGTCGTGTGCATGTCTCCGTTAGTACAATGCATTTGAGTTTAGTAAGAAAAACATGTTAACTAATCAAACCTGCAGGAATGGAATAATCCCATGATTAGATTCTTCTATAGTGATTACCCTTCTTCTCCATTTTTAAATAACTGCTTCTTTATAATCATTTCACTAAAATGCTAAAGAAATTAAATTTTGATAAAAAAAAAAAATCACGGCTGACAGTTAGTTCTTGACAGATTGTTTCATTAAGTAATGACATAACAAACAATTTATTTAACCAACTAGGAACTATCAACGATAATTTTAGTACTAAAATCTTATGATATGTATACCTTTTTTAACTCTAGCACCGTCTAATATTGTGCATGTCAAAATATTCAATATTACATATATATATATATATATATATATATATATGAAAATGTCAATGGCCTTGGGTAAGTGATATCAAAAGTGTTGTCACTGCAACGATATCACTTCTGGCAACACTTAACACACACGAACAAAAAACTGTTTCTGAAAAGAGTTTGCAGCGGAAAATCAACACAAGAATTATTTTTCTCAAGATATATAAATTATATATCTTGAGGGATGCCTCAAAAGGCGAGACCTTTACTAAATAATATGAAGTGAAGTACAAGGCCGAGAGTTCCCTAATGCTATTACAATGAAAGCTTTGTGGAACGACTAAGTCTAATACACAGAATCCTAACCTAGCCAAGACACTTATAATACTCGATACAAGAATATAAATGTGTTTGGGAATTTATAAGGAACTAAGGAATGTGTAAGACTTTCTTGTGAGGAGAGTGTGTGTTCTTGCTTCAAGTGTTGTGTTTGCCGTGCTTTCATCTTCACCTCCTCTTGCTATTTATAGTGCTTCTTGGACTTGGGAAACACTCCAATAATGGTAGAATGGCTGTTAAAAACGTGGAGAGGGAGTGGATGAGTTGGCCGAGCCTTTAGGGGCATTATCCCCACATTTCTTTTTAAATAGGAACCGACTTTCTTCTTGGCCAAGTTCGTGCTTCACCTTCTTGTACCTCCCAGCTTCTGCATCTTGTACCTTATCCTCCCTAAGATCAGCCGTTGAATGGGTCAAATTTCCCATTTGTTTGTTATGCTTAATTCTGTCACGACCCGAAAACCCGTCTCTATTTTCTAATAAAAAAATATTTAATTATTTATTTATTTCTTATTTAATTGTTTAAATTATTATTTAATTAATAAATTATGTGTGCATTTTATGTGTTATAATAAATTATGCCTAGCATTTTATTTGGGCCATTTGTGCTAGTGTAGAAGTGTTGAGTCTTAATTGTTAGTGGGGAGTTTATTTGTAAAGGGTAGTAGTAAGGGAGGGGTCTAAGTGTAAATGTTCAAATAATCATCTTCCTACTCCCTCTCTTCTCCCTCACCTCACCCTACTCCCATTCCCAGCTCTCTATCTCTCTTCCATAGCAAGAAAAGGTAAGTTTTTCTTCTCTCCCTTCTCTCTTCATTTTCTACCTCTTCCTCTCATCTTTTCTTATTACTCATTTTATGAAATGTATTTAGATCGTCGATAGGATCACGTAGAACCAAAAATAATTGAATTCCGTCATCTTTGAGAAAATCCGGGTAAGTTTACTTTCCCCCATTTTTATGCTAGAAATGTTCATCAATGGTTGTATGATGTTATTATTGTTGTTTATTGCAATCTTGGATGAGTTTTGAATTTATTTCTATTTGTTTGATAATTTTGTGAGAATTTGATGTTGGGTTAGAAATCTTGGATTGGGTGGTGTAAATGTTGTTAGATGAGTCTCTCTCCCACTTATAAGTGACTTTGGTTCGTTTGTATGCTTATTAGAAGTTGGATTTGAGTAGTGTTAGAAATGGTGATGAATTGGGTTATAAATGGAGGAAACCCAGAATTTTGGCCGGAAATTGCCTCTCCGGGCAAGGGGGCGCGTGCACCCTTTGGGAGGGGGCGTGCGCACCCTTATGCCCTTTGTGAACTAAACCTTCTGTTGATCGAGGGCGCGCGCACCATATTCAAGGGGGCGTGCGCTCCCTCCATTGTTTCAAAAGCTCAAAACCTTCTGATCACCTAGGGCGCGCGCACCATTTCCTAGGGGGCGTGCGCTCCCTTGTTGTTTCAACAATTCGAACCTTCTGACCCCAAGGGCGCACGCACCCTTTATGCGCGGGCGTGCGCCCCCTCCTCTCTACAAGCCCTGAGCTTCATCCTCTTGTACCTTTTGCAGACAATCTTCAATAGTTCATAACTTTCTCATCCGGACTCCGTTTTAGGTGTGTAAATTATCGTTTTAAATCTCTCCTTGAGCCCTTCGAGATGAGTGAGTAAATTTGGTTGAGTGATCGAATTAACTGGATCCCTTGTGGTCAAGTGTGATATGGGAATTTTGTTATAATTGTTGAGATTGTTGGAACACTTTAATTATGTGTTGTTGGTTCATTTCACATTCTTGGTGACTTCTTGGTTTGGTTCCCTACTTTGGAATCATTAGTTGTTTATCATGCTAGTATTTTATTACTTAGCCTTTTCTTGAAAGTCCAGCTGGTATTTGTGTGTGTTTCGGGCGATGCGAAACATTATGATGGCACAAGCCAAGTCCATTATGATGTTGACCATTGTTTTGCCCAATTATTACCCTCCTCCAGATTGGCCTTGGATGTGAGATGAGCTAGCTCCTTTGTGAGCATTCTAGCTGTTCGGTTTGGGGATATGACTTTGTGTCATATTCCCTTGCTATTATTGGTTATTGGTTCCGGTACCGGGGGTTTTCTCTTCAGCTTTCATGCTACTACGAAGATGTTGATTGTTGATTATTGAAGCTGCGCAGCGACCTTTATTTGGTTCTTTCAGTTGGGAAACCTTGGCTAATATCCTTTGTTAATTGTTTACTTCCGCTGCTATCTGTTAAATGATAATTGCTATGTGCTATGTGATTTATTATTGATTATTGCATCATAGCATGTCATGTAGTTGCATTAGTAGCTTATTGAGATTTATCTCACCCCCTTTTCTTTTGTCTTTGTTTTTCCTTAACCTCCCCCCAGGTGGAAAGGATTAGACTCGCTGATCACGAGACAGGACATCGCGAGGGTTGAGCTTTTGGGGCAAGTTGTTATTGGTGGGTTTACATTACATAAATGTGTAACCTTTTGGGAATAGTTGTACCAAAGTTGACGTCATTAGAATTTGTATATTTTATTATTTTGGATGTGAGCTTATGGAGCTTACACTAGTTTATATGTTGTTGTTTAAGTTAGATTTCAAAACTTTGTGTTATCATCTTTTGCTATAAAAGGAAATTTTTATCTTCATTATTTTAGAGTTTATTGTTTAAGTCGACGTCCAGCTCGCGTACTCCGGGCCCGCGGGGTCGGGGTCGCGACAGTTGGTATCAGAGCTATGGTTTAGCTCTAAGTATAAGTCTAGGTGGACTAGTATGACTTAGGAGGGTAGTTGTGTTCGGAGTGAGTAACGGTTGATGTTTTATGCAGGTAATTGTTCTCAATGGCTAGAAGAAGAACGGGTGAAGGTTCTAGTGGGGCTCAGAATCAGAATGATCTTCGGGAAGAGAACCGTGCTATGTTCCAAGGCATGTTTGAGGCGGCCATGAAGGAAATTCATGACCAAGGGCCAAGAGAGGATCATGTGGCTCCTCCACGTTACGGGTTGGAGCAATTTTTGAAATTAAATCCAAGGGAGTTCGATGGTGAGCCCGATGTGAAGAAGGCCGAACTATGGATTGAGTCTATGGAGAAAATTTATGATGTATTTGGGTGCACGGACGAGGATAGGGTCCGGTTCGCGGCTTATAAGCTTGTGGGTGCCGCCGAGCATTGGTGGAAAGGAGTCAAAGCGAGTTGGGATGATACCCATACAGTGTATGCATGGGAATTGTTTGTGCGGAAGTTCAAGGAGCATTTTATTCCGGTAGTGGATCAAAACCGAAAGGAGATCGAGCTTCTCAACTTGGAGCAAGGTTTGTTGTCTATAGCTCAGTGCTCGGCTAAGTTCACAGAATTAGCCCGGTATTGTGACTATCTTGTGAGGACCGAAGAACAGAAAGCTATGAGATTCATCCGCGGTTTGAAGACTTCTATCCGTACTCAGCTTATAGCCCAGAGGATTGTGACATTCCAGGATGCGGTAGACCGTGCCTATCTTATAGAGCAAGATATTGGGGAACATAAGAGGAAGACCGAGGTAGCTAACCCGAGTAAGCAAGGAGCGCAGATCAAGTCACAACCAAGGATTGACAACCGAGGTAATTATGGGGGACAATCTCAGTCCCGAGGGCAACCGATCCCAAGGAACCCGGGTACTACTTCCGGGAACCAAGGAAACCAAAATAGGAGACTTTGCTCCTATTGCCAAAAGGAAGGCCATTCAGAGGACCGGTGTTGGAAGAAACATGGAAGGTGTACCAATTGTGGTCAAACGGGGCATTTTGCAAGGGATTGTACTAGAGGCAAGGGTCAACCGACTGGGGTAGGAAGCGAGACTCCACAGGGTCAGAAAAGGGATGCTACGGGGAAGCCCAAGGTCCAAGGAAGGGTATTTTCCATGAATCAACAACAAGCTACCGATGATCCTTCCGTTATTGGAGGTATTGTTTCTATGTTTAATGTGAGCGCCCGTGCGTTAGTAGATCCAGGATCATCTCATTCTTACATTTCTGTGCAATTTTCTTCTTTATTAAATGCTGCATCTGAGTCTTTGCCCTATGTGTTAGAGGTGTCGACCCCTATAGGAGAGTGTTTGGTGACTGATAGAGTCTTTCGTGCTTGTGATGTGCTTATCTGTGGTCATGTCTTGTGTGCGGACTTGGTAGTCCTTCCTATTCAAGACTTTGATGTTATTTTGGGTATGGATTGGTTGAGCAAGTTTCATGATTCTGTTGACTGTCGTAGAAAGGTCGTTAATTTTTCCATCCTTGATGTGCCTAAGTTTACTTTTGAGGCTATGCCTTTGGGTAGGAATATTCGTATTATTTCTTATGTGAAAGCTAGGAGATTGTTGCACCGTGGTTGTGAGGGGTACTTGGCTAGTGTGCTTGATACTAGGAAAGAATCCCCTAGTTTGGAGAGTGTTCGGGTAGTTAGAGAATTTCCCGATGTTTTCTCTTCCGAATATGATATGCCTCCCGATCGTGAGATAGAATTTTGTATAGATCTTTTGCCGGGCACAACTCCGATTTCGAAGGCACCGTATAGGTTGGCTCCCGCAGAGTTGAAGGAACTAAAGGTTCAGTTGCAAGAGTTTCTTGATCGAGGGTTTATCCGCCCTAGTGTTTCCCCG
The DNA here is from genome assembly GCA_026119855.1 of Campanula takesimana. NCBI lineage: Eukaryota > Viridiplantae > Streptophyta > Magnoliopsida > Asterales > Campanulaceae > Campanula > Campanula takesimana. The sequence continues at coordinate 75,670 of JAOWBW010000210.1, forward strand.
AGGGAGCACCGGTTTTGTTTGTGCGGAAGAAAGATGGTTCTTTGAGATTGTGTATCGATTACCGAAAGTTGAATCAGGTTACCGTGAAGAACAAGTATCCTCTACCTCACATTGATGATTTGTTTGATCAGCTTTAAGGGTCCGTGGTGTTCTCTAAACTTGATTTGAGGAGTGGGTACCATCAGTTGAAGATTCGATCGGAGGATATTCCGAAGACTGCCTTTCGCACTCGTTATGGTCACTACGAGTTCTTGGTTATGCCGTTTGGGTTGACTAACGCGCCGGCCGTGTTTATGGATTTGATGAACCGGGTTTTCCATCCTTATCTTGATTCGTTCGTGGTGGTCTTCATCGACGACATTCTTGTCTACTCTAAATCTCAAGAGGAGCACGAGCAACACTTGAGGACAGTTTTATCAGTTCTTGAGAGGGAGCAGTTGTTTACAAAGTTTAGTAAATGCGAATTTTGGCTCGAGAAGGTTTCATTTCTGGGTCATGTTATTTCAAAAGAGGGGATTTCTGTGGATCCTTCAAAGATAGAAGCCATAGTGGATTGGAAGAGACCCGAGTCAGTGACCGAGATCAGAAGTTTTCTGGGTTTAGCCGGGTATTACAGAAGGTTTATAGAAGGGCTTTCGAGGATTGCTACTCCGATGACTTAGTTGACCCGGAAGGATGTACCGTTTGTGTGGAGTGAAAAATGTCAAAGTATCTTTGATGAATTAAAGAAGAGATTAACTACGGCTCCTATTCTTGCGTTACCAAATGGGAATGACGACTTAGTGATTTACAGTGATGCTTCGAAAGAGGGTTTGGGTTGCGTTTTGATGCAGAATGGGAAAGTAATTGCTTATGCTTCGAGGAAGTTGACCCCTAGTGAACAGAATTACCCTACTCATGATATGGAGTTGGCTGCGATAGTCTTTGCGTTGCATAAGTGGAAGCATTACCTATATGGAGCGAAGTTTGAAATTTTTACCGATCACAAGAGTTTGAAATACCTCTTCTCTCAAAAGGAATTGAATAACCGTCAGCGTAGGTGGATGGAGCTTTTAAAAGATTATGATTGCACTATTTCGTACCATCCGGGCAAAGCAAATGTAGTAGCTGATGCGATCAGTCGGAAGTCTTATGTGGCATCAATGATGATTCGTGAATGGAAATTGCTAGAGGATGTTCTAGATTGGTGTCCTCGCGAATCGAGACGTCGGGTGATTTTTGCGAATATTAGGGTATCTCCGACCCTAATTCAACAAATAAAGGATACTCAGAAGGAGGACCCAGAGTTGAAGAAGATTATGGATAATGCTCGGGACAGACAGTATGTGGACTTCCAGCTTAACTCCGAGGGAGTGTTGACTTACCGTAGCAGATTGTGTGTGCCAGATATCGGTGGGATTAAACAGCGAGTTCTTGATGAGGGTCACAAATCCCGGTATACCATTCATCCCGGGAGTACGAAGATGTATCAGGATTTAAAACAACGATTTTGGTGGATTAACATGAAGAGGGAAATTGCAGATTATGTATCGAAGTGTTTGACCTGTCAACAAGTTAAAGTAGAGGATCAGAGACCCGCAGGTCTACTTCATCCTCTTGAGATACCCGAGTGGAAGTGGGAACACAATACAATGGATTTTGTAACCGGGCTACCCAAGACTCGAAGGAGGTTTAATGCAGTTTGGGTGATCGTGGACAGGTTGACTAAATCTTCTCATTTCTTACCCATTGACATTTCCTATTCGATGGAGAAACTTGCGAATTTGTATATTCACGAGATTGTCAGATTACATGGTGTTCCAGTTAGTATTGTGTCAGACAGAGATCCCAGGTTTACATCCCGATTTTGGCAAGCGTTACAGAAGGCTTTGGGTACCGATTTGAGGTTTAGCACATCATTTCATCCTCAGACTGACGGTTAGTCTGAGAGAACCATTCAGATTCTCAAGGATATGTTACGTGCTTGCACAGTTGACTTTCCAGATTCGTGGGATACCCATCTACCGCTTGCAGAGTTCGCCTACAATAATAGTTATCAGTCGAGTATTCAGATGGCACCGTATGAGGCTTTGTATGGGAGGAAATGTCGGTCGCCTATTTGTTGGGACGAGGTTGGGGAAGCAAAACTTTGGGGTGTTGACATGGTTCAGGACTCGGTGGAAAAGGTTAAAATTATTCGGGATCAATTGAAAACAGCCCAGAGTCGACAGAAGAGCTACGCCGATCATCGGAGACGAGATCTTAGTTTTCAGACCGGAGATTTTGTGTTCTTGAAGGTGTCCCCGAAGGTTGGTATTCGCAGGTTCGGGAAGAAGGGTAAATTGGCTCCGAGGTTTGTTGGACCGTTTGAGATTTTGGGGAAAGTGGGACTTCTAGCGTATCGTCTTGCGTTACCATCTTCTTTGGACCGGTTACATAATGTTTTTCACGTTTCGATGCTTCGGAAGTATGTTCATGATCCATCTCACGTTTTACCGAGGGTACCGGAGGATATTGAGCCTGATATGACCTACGAGGAACGACCGGTTCGGATTCTTGATGCCAAAGTCCAAGAGTTAAGGAGCAAAAGCATTCCGTTGGTTAGAGTTCTTTGGAAGAATCACAATATTGAGGAATCGACTTGGGAGCTTCGAGAGGAGATAGAGCGTAAATATCCGTGGCTTTTTAATTCGGGTAAGTCTCGTTAAAATTCGGGTCGAATTTTCTTTAAGGGGGAGTGAATGTCACGACCCGAAAACCCGTCTCTATTTTCTAATAAAAAATATTTATTTATTTATTTATTTCTTATTTAATTGTTTAAATTATTATTTAATTAATAAATTATGTGTGCATTTTATGTGTTATAATAAATTATGCCTAGCATTTTATTTGGGCCATTTGTGCTAGTGTAGAAGTGTTGAGTCTTAATTGTTAGTGGGGAGTTTATTTGTAAAGGGTAGTAGTAAGGGAGGGGTCTAAGTGTAAATGTTCAAATAATCATCTTCCTACTCCCTCTCTTCTCCCTCACCTCACCCTACTCCCATTCCAAGCTCTCTCTCTCTCTTCCATAGCAAGAAAAGGTAAGTTTTTCTTCTCTCCCTTCTCTCTTCATTTTCTACCTCTTCCTCTCATCTTTTCTTATTACTCATTTATGAAATGTGTTTAGATCGTCGATAGGATCGCGTAGAACCAAAAATAATTGAATTCCGTCATCTTTGAGAAAATCCGGGTAAGTTTACTTTTCCCCATTTTTATGCTAGAAATGTTCATCAATGGTTGTATGATGTTATTATTGTTGTTTATTGCAATCTTGGATGAGTTTTGAATTTATTTCTATTTGTTTGATAATTTTGTGAGATTTGATGTTGGGTTAGAAATCTTGGATTGGGTGGTGTAAATGTTGTTAGATGAGTCTCTCTCCCACTTATAAGTGACTTTGGTTCGTTTGTATGCTTATTAGAAGTTGGATTTGAGTAGTGTTAGAAATGGTGATGAATTGGGTTATAAATGGAGGAAACCCAGAATTTTGGCCGGAAATTGCCTCTCCGGGCAAGGGGGCGCGCGCACCCTTTGAGAGGGGGCGTGCGCACCCTTATGCCCTTTGTGAACTAAACCTTCTGTTGATCGAGGGCGCGCGCACCATATTCGAGGGGGCGTGCGCTCCCTCCATTGTTTCAAAAGCTCAAAACCTTCTGATCACCTAGGGCGCGCGCACCATTTCCTAGGGGGCGTGCGCTCCCTTGTTGTTTCAACAATTCGAACCTTCTGATCCCTAGGGCGCGCGCACCCTTTATGCGCGGGCGTGCGCCCCCTCCTCTGTACAAGCCCTGAGCTTCATCCTCTTGTACCTTTTGCAGACAATCTTCAATAGTTCATAAGTTTCTCATCCGGACTCCGTTTTAGGTGTGTAAATTATCGTTTTAAAGCTCTCCTTGAGCCCTTCGAGATGAGTGAGTAAATTTGGTTGAGTGCTCGAATTAACTGGATCCTTTGTGGTCAAGTGTGATATGGGAATTGTGTTATAATTGTTGAGATTGTTGGAACACTTTAATTATGTGTTGTTGGTTCATTTCACATTCTTGGTGACTTCTTGGTTTGGTTCCCTACTTTGGAATCATTAGTTGTTTATCATGCTAGTATTTTATTACTTAGCCTTTTCTTGAAAGTCCAGCTGGTATTTGTGTGTGTTTCGGGCGATGCGAAACATTATGATGGCACAAGCCAAGTCCATTATGATGTTGACCATTGTTTTGCCCAATTATTACCCTCCTCCAGATTGGCCTTGGATGTGAGATGAGCTAGCTCCTTTGTGAGCATTCTAGCTGTTCGGTTTGGGGATATGACTTTGTGTCATATTCCCTTGCTATTATTGGTTATTGGTTCCGGTACCGGGGGTTTTCTCTTCAGCTTTCATGCTACTACGAAGATGTTGATTGTTGATTATTGAAGCTGCGCAGCGACCTTTATTTGGTTCTTTCAGTTGGGAAACCTTGGCTAATATCCTTTGTTAATTGTTTACTTCCGCTGCTATCTGTTAAATGATAATTGCTATGTGCTATGTGATTTATTATTGATTATTGCATCATAGCATGTCATGTAGTTGCATTAGTAGCTTATTGAGATTTATCTCACCCCCTTTTCTTTTGTCTTTGTTTTTCCTTAACACACCCCCCCAGGTGGAAAGGATTAGACTCGCTGATCACGAGACAGGACGTCGCGAGGGTTGAGCTTTTGGGGCAAGTTGTTATTGGTGGGTTTACATTACATAAATGTGTAACCTTTTGGGAATAGTGTACCAAAGTTGACGTCATTAGAATTTGTATATTTTATTATTTTGGATGTGAGCTTATGGAGCTTACACTAGTTTATATGTTGTTGTTTAAGTTGGATTTCAAAACTTTGTGTTATCATCTTTTGGTATAAAAGGAAATTTTTATCTTCATTATTTTAGAATTTATTGTTTAAGTCGACGTCCAGCTCGCGTACTCCGGGCCCGCGGGTACAGGGTCACGACAAATTCCCACATGTTTGAATGGATAAAATCCCATTTTATCCATAATTCTCCTTTTTATCTTCCTTGCAATATCCTAGCTTGTATTATACCTGTAAATTGGACCAACATAATAACAAACCTTGCAATAATATTAGATATTAGTCCAGCAATTATTTAAGAAGCAAATATACAAATATAATAAAGTCTGCCCGTCGGCAGCACTAGGAAGGTGTGGTTATCACTTCTGGTATCACGACATTCTGCACTTACAATCTCCCCCCTTAATTGTATATTTCTTCACAAACTAAATAATGCTGCGACCTGCAAGACAAAGTTAGTCACAAGTCTAGAATATACATGCACTCTTCTCGAAAATAAACTCCCCCTCAAAGAGGCGAGTCAACCAAAATATCAATGACAAAAAAATGGTTGTATCTAAACCAAAGTACTAAACATAAGTACTAAAACGACCGAAAAAGTCTACGGTCAATATCCAAAACATGCAAATGTTATGAAGTGCATCTCACACTTCACAAAACCAACCAAAACATAAATTGTTTTACAACCAAACAACCAAAGAAAATTGTTTAAAACACCACCACCACAAAATAAAATTGTTTAAACACCATCACCACAAATTTTAAACACAATCTTTAAGCAAATTATTTTAAGAAGTACCCAGCTTCCAAAATCAAGAATTTCAGAAGGACCATCAATCTTCTTCCTCCTCGTCCTTGGCTTCGGCTTGTTCAGGATCATTGTCTCCAGCACTTCTCCTAGCGCTTGTGGCAGCACCTGCAGCAGCATTTTCTCCCCCTGTTTGTGGAGAAATCTGAGTTATGAGAGCTTGCAAGTCTGACTGAATATTCAGCCATGACTGAACCTGAACCTGAACCTGTACATTTTCCATAATCCTGTGTAACATCTTATGGACAGCAATTTGAGAGGTCATATCGAAAGTGCTACCGGAGGTGTGGACTCCACTTTGTGAAGCACTGCCGGCTATACCTGTAGGAAATGGAAATGTGAAATCTGGAACAGGTTGTTGAGCTCGAGAGGGTGCTTTCGGAGGAGGTGGAGGTCGGGTGACTGAAGGTTTAACCCATGCTAGATCCTTGTACCGATTTCCTCTTTTTAGTTGATTATCGATGGTATAAAAAACAGGACCGGGAGTAAACATAGCAGAGCCTTCAATAGGAAGCTTTTGAAATGTGAGGACTCGAAAGATCAGAGAGGGAAATGGGAAATAGGTTGTGTCTTTTCGGGTTGGCCACGAAGCAAGATGCTTAAAAACTAGATTCCCAAAATTAATAGGCTTGTTTTTCCCGAGTTTGAATAAAACTTTTGCTTGTTCCATGGTCAAATTTTGGTCACTTTTAGAGGGAAGCCAATTGAATAAGCAAAGTTTATGAAGGGCAGAGTAAAGCGATGTAAGCTTAGAAGCAGGAAATTTAACCTTGGAATCATTAGGCCATTTTCGGACTTCATGATGAGTAAGAAAGTCGGCCATAACGTCTTTGTTGTAATTAATACTCTCCTCTTGAACATGAGGAAGACCTAAGGCTTTGTTGATGATTTCGGGGTTAAAGAGATAAACTTTTCCCCTAACAAAAACCTTTCCAAAGGCGGGAGAGTTGACATTATCCAAAGACGAACTCAAATTGGCATAGAAATTGCGGACAACCTTATCAACATACGGTTTGGCTTGGGTATTGGGAATCAAAAATTACGGTCCTCTAAAAATTGATAAACACCATTATTCCTTAAGTCCACTTCATCAATGTTCTTCTCTTCTAAAAAAGGAGTGTTTGAATGTTTGAGTAAGAATTCCATATTTTCCTTTTTATAAAATTCAAGAGAGAAGTGTTGAAAGGGAAAGGCACTATTTTCCTCTACGAAATTTGTCTCATCATCATAAGCAGCATCAGATTCAGAGATAAGAGGAGAAGAATGGTGTACCTCCTGTGTTTTGGACCGGGTTTGACGAGCTTGAGGTGCTATCGAAGGTGCTGTCGCCTTCTTGACAAAACTACTGTCAGCACCTTGAATTCCTTTACCCTTAGCCAATCTTTGTCCAGCAACAGCCAATGTCTCAGTATCTTCTTGATCATCAACCCATTTATCAAAGTCGTCTTCAGAGGCTTCTTTCTCCACCGAGTAATTCTCGTCGGATGCATGGGGAGATGAAAAACTTTGAGACTCACTTTCTGAAAGATCAACAGGATCATCAAGAGTATTGGAGGTTGACTTTCTGAAAATTGCCTGAAGTCTGCTTGAAGTCCTCTTTTTGGGTGCTTGAACTGGCGGTGGTTGAGGCGGTGATTTCCGCTTTTTCTTGACGGCTTTGGTGGTCGGAGCAACTGGTTGGGAAGGAACCGAGCTTGGACGGGCTTGTGCAACCGGAATGGGAGGCGGATTGGACACCACAATCGCCAAATTCGGCGGTGATGTCACCGGTGTTGTCGCCGGTGATGTCTCCATTAGAGAGAAGAATCGAGCCTCTGTTGCATTGGGAGAGACCTCCATTGGTTCTGAGGATGATTTTGGCGGAGAGGTCATTGATGAATTGAGAAGAAGAAGAAGAAGAAATTGAGAAGGGAAAAATGTCTAGGGTTTTTCGGCAATTGAAAGACGAAGCAGAGGGATAGAGAGATCGGCTAGGAGGAGGGAGGAAGAAGGATTTTATTAAGGACGTTTTAGGAAGAATGCAAATGGATAAATACACGTCTTTAATTTTGATAACTCTTCCTATTCCTATAAACCCTCAACTCCCCCTAATTTTTAGCTAGTAGTTATCATCTCTATCACTCCCCCATTTTTAAATAACCAACCGGCCATTATCCCAAAAAGCCTTTTTTTTTTTTAAATAAATAAAACGAAAAATAAAATAAAAAAATAAAAGAAAATAAATTCGGCCTAGGTGACTACATCCCTAATTTTTGAGTTTGATTTACTTTTAGGGATGAAGTTACTTAACCAAATTCACCAAAAATAAAATAAAAAGGAATTTAATAAAGACTTTTGGAAAATCAATAAACTCCACAAAATTAAGGGACTTTCGGACTTCCCAAATTTAATTATTAATTCCAAAAATAAATAAATAAAAAAACTAATGTGGCACATACTAATGTGTTATCGGCAATGATGGTAACACTTTGGAAAACATATAAGTCAAATATCCCCTTGATAAAATTTTCACTTTAAAAAACTTAAGGCAAAACAATCCTCATAATAAACACTTGAGGCAAATTGTTAGGCTTCTTTATAATAAGCAATTGAGGCTAAGAAACAAGCTTTTCATCTTCAAACATTTGATGCATAGCAAGCCTTAATTACATGTTTGAAGTTAACACTATATAAGCTTGTTCTTCATCTTTAAGCACTTTAAAATATAAGCATAATTTACACTTCTTTATCTACAAGGAAGCATCGTAGTAGCGAGCTCTGTGCTCCGAGTCCTTATAAAGTGTAAAAAATACTTTAGTGATTGTACCTTTCAAGTGGGATACACTGTAGTAGCGAACTCAATGTTCCCAATACTCAGTACTAAGTCACTAGAAAATATCTCCTTTTGGCAAGAGTGCATCGTCGTAGCGAGCGCCGTGCCCCGAGTTATTAAGGAAATATTATAAGTGCTTTTTGCCTTTAAAATTTATTTTATCACCAAAATTAGTGACTTTGTCACTTTTGAGTACAAAGGGAATTTGATAAACATGTTAACCAAGTATAAATCTACCAAAACAAAAAGGTCAGCATGTGCCGCGAGGGCTTTAAACAAAAACAAAAAAGATTTTTTTTTTTTTTCAAAAATTAAAATATTGTACAACAACAAAGATAATCCAAGGGGTTTAAACAAGAAATGAAACAAGAGACTTCTTCAAGTTAGAAAGTCTCTTATGGTTAAAAACTTGAATCAAATATTCATCTTCCAAAGTATTTTCAGATTCAAGCTTAGAAAGAAAACATGAATGGTTTACCTTAGCATATCTCACCATGTCTCGATAATTATCCGGTTCCTTATTTCTAGTTTGTATCCATTCGTCTAATCTCCCTATCACTTGGGATATAGGATGATTCTTTTGAATTCTCAAAGGGGGATCTCTTCTGACGGGATCATCAACTCTAATGGAGTCCTCATTAGTTTCATTTTCTGCAACTGGTCTGACTTCTGGTGTTATCTCTGGTGTTGCCTCATGTGTGGTAACACTGGGGCCGACATCTGGTCCAACATTTATGTCAACACTTGGTCCAACATAAATGTCAAATTCACTTTGAGGTTGTTCCAGCAGTATCGAACGAGGATAAACACCTGGTTCATCTGCAACACTTGACAGATCATCAAAAACAATGTTTATAGATTCTTGAATAATTCCAATTCTCAAATTATACACTCGATATGCAAGATTGTTATGTGAATATCCAAGAAAAATGACTTTATCATTCTTAGAGTAAAATTTAGCTAAGCGATCCCAGTCTTTTAATATATAACATACACACCCAAACACATGGAAGTAATGTACATGTGGTTTCTTCCCATTCAAAATCTCATAGGGTGTCATTGTTAAACCAGGTCTTAAAAAGACTCTATTAGAAATGTGACAAGCCGTGTTCAAAGCTTCAGCCCAAAATCTTTTTGAAATTCTTTTTGAGAATAAAATAACACGGGCCATATCAAGCAATGTCCTATTTTTCTTTTCAGCCACACCATGTGGTTTAGAGATCGAAAAATCATGGTGTATATCTTACAAAAATTATAAAAGGAAACATTTGCAAATTCTTTTCCATGATTGGATCTTATACAGAAAATAGAAGCACAAAACATGTTTTTGATTTTGGAGTGCAAGAGTTTAAATTTATCTAAAGTTTCAGATTTTTCTCTTAGGAAATATACCCAAGAAAACCTAGAGAAATCATCAACTATAACAAAAACATACCTCTTACCTCCCAGGCTTTCTACCTCAATTGGACCTATCAAGTCCATGTGCAAAAGCTGAAAACAATGTGTTGTCCCAAAGTGTTGCTCCTGGTGTTGGGTAACACTGCGGGTAACTGTTAGGCCCAATTGGTAGGAAAATAGGCTAGAGGGGGGGGGGTGAATAGCCTAATTAAAACTTTTTCAAAGAAACACTTTTATAAATGCAAAGTCACTTATCAGATTGCAAACTATTATCAGTAAGCGCAGCGGAGAAGATATGACTTGTTTTAACTCACACAAAATCAGTTTATAAAAAGGTTTTGAGAGCTTGGTTTAAACACAAAGTAGTTTCTAAAAGTTCAATGCAGTTTCAAGAGATTGGTCAATGGAAATGATGTTGAGTCAGCAAGAACAGCAATGATTTGCCGGTGATAGAGTTCCAACCGGCAAGGACAGTAAGTAACAGAGGACACAGAGATTTGGAGAGGTTCACAGTGTAAATACTGCTACGTCCTCTACCAAGTTTGGTCAGAACTTGGATTTGGGTTAAGAGCACTATTAAATATCCCTAGTCTATTACAAGAGCGGCTTTGCCGGATACAAAGACTAAATTCTAGAGATAGTTTAATGAATCGTAAAACAAATATCTGACCAAGTGTATTTGAGCGGCAAGTTCAAAAGAACTTATCTCACTCAGGTGGGTGTGTGAAAACTCAGACAACGTATTCCTTAAAATAATCTAGTTCGGGAATACTAACAGTGTTGTAGAGTTTGTGCACAAGTGTATGTCCTATTAAATGATCTAATGATTATCTGGACAAGGAATGTTTGAGCTTCAATGAATGCTGCAAACAACCAACTCTCTTCAATGCACTAAAATCACCAACCTTCTTCAATGCACTGAGTCCTCTATATATAGGAGGAGTTAATGTCTTAGCTTGTTGAAGAAGGATAACATTTGAATTTCCAGCTGGGTAGGTGAGGAGCATTTAATGCAGTATCCTTGGCATTAATGGCGAAGATACGCGTGCCTTAAAAGTCTGATGGGTAAAGACCCCTTTGTCTCAACCGGTTACCTGCAAAAGCAAGTAGAGACAGAGTATAGTTAAAAGTAGCTATGTGTCAGACGGCGTAGAAATCATTACAGAGTAGGTAAACTACTTTATAATAAAACAGTATAGAGACAATCAGCAAGGTTGACTTTAATGAAATGATGTCACCTGACTGACAGCGTAGACTGTCTATTATATCGGCATGTTGTGAATCGAGTTGATCGGCAACTTCTTTAATAAGTTGATCGGCAACTTCTGTAGCAAGTTGATTGGCAACTTGTTTACTGGTCTGCTGATTTGCTTCCTCTTGCTGGTTTGTCTTGTTGAAGAGTTGAAATACACCTGTGCTGATCACAAAGGATCCTAAGGGCACCTTAAAAAGGTTCTAATAAAATTGGGGGACCCTAAGTGTAGACATGATTGGGATTAAGTAATTCTAGGACCTAGGTATCTATTTGAACAACAATCTCCTCCTAATTACTTAAGTCCAATCACCCTTAAAGCTAAAGACATCACTTATCTTAGGGAAAAGATTTCTAAGGATATCTAGGTATAACCAAATCCTAAGGTAAGTCACACTAGATGTCTAATGCAAAAGGTGGATTCACCAAAATAAATGGTGAAGCCGGTTCAAGGAATCGGCAAGAGTGATGATCTGCAAAAGGAAATAGCACAGAATAATGCAGATAACAACACAAATATAAGAAAAACATATTAGCACAATAAAAATTTTATAAGCAAAGAAATTTGTCTGCGAAGGTCTTCAATAAGATATCTACATCATAGGCTATGTGACTCAAGGATCAGCAGCTGGAGGATCAGAAATCTTGGGATCTGCTGCTGGAGTTGAGTCCTTTGTAGATTCAGTCTTCCTAGCCTTCTTCCTTGCTCTTTCTTCTTTTCTTTCAGCTTTCCTCTTTGCTTTGCTCTGTCTTCTCTGCGCACTTTCCAATCTTTCAGACAGCATCTTGTTGTTGGCTTCAAGAGCAGCTATCTTCAGATTAGCTTCGGCAAGGGCAGCTTTGGTCTTAGACAATTCTGCTTCAAGTCTTCCCATATCTCTTATCTGCAGCCTCTGATTATCAACAAGATTCTGTTGAATGTTATGAGTTGTCCCCAAGGATTCAGAAAGAGCCATAATACGCTCGTCTCTGTCAGCAAGGAGAGCTTTCAATTCTTTAACCAGAGTATTCTCCTCCTCCTGATTGGACTTACGTAGACGTTTAACCAGGTCTTTATGAACATCCTTAACCAGGTCACCAACAGAAAGAGCCATATCACCAACATCAGCACGAGTGGCAGGCACTTGCTGATTTGTGAAATCGCCTTCACTAAACTTCAAATACTCATACAGACTGTTGACGATGGTCGGCTGGAAAATACTGGCAGACGTCGGGAGCACAATTGAAGGGATAAAATCTTCATTATTCAGATCAGCATCTTCAATAAGCACATCATCAGTCATCATCTCATCATCAGAGGAGATCAAGATCGGCTGAGATGGAGAGGGAGGAACAGGAGCAGCCGGAATAAGTAAGAACCATTGAAGGGCAGCATCATCAGCAGAAGAGAAGAAATCGGCAGGGACAAAAGTTGAGACAATGAGATCATCAGAATCATCGGCACGACAGATCGGCAAAGGAAAAGCAGGATGAACTATAACAGCACGATCAGTCGGCAGATGAAACATACCACCGTCTTCAAGTGAAAGGAAGGTAGCCAAGATTAAGTTCAAGTAAGCACGACCTTCAAGAATCATAGTCATTAACCCGGCATTCATCAGCCTTGAGGTATAGACTAGATGATCGGCACGAGCAGCAACAGGATCAGCTTCATCAGCATGATCTACATCGGCATGAGCAGCAGCAGGAGCCGGTAAGAGAGGGATGATAACGGACGGCAAGCTGAACAAAGGCTGATGAAGAATCTCTTCAAACTGTAGACTAGCAGCAATGTCAGCATCCATATTAGGAGTACTATCATCAGCACCTCCTCCCAACTCCACAACCTCCTTGATTCCAGTAGGAGGAACAATCTGAATTTCAGGGGTGACAGATATTAACTGAGTGTCAGCAGTTGTCTCAGTAGTCACTTTTTCAGCAAGTTCTCCTCCTGAAACAGATACATCCAACTGTTGAGTGTCTATAGTTGTCTCAACTGGAGCAGGAAGGTCGGCAGATAGACCCATCAGAGGTTGAGTGTCTGAAGTTTGCTCAACATGAAATTCCACTATAGAATCACCGGAATGCCTTCCTTCAACACTACTATCACCCTCAAGTACAGATTCTGCATAGACTTCAGCAGTGGAAGCTTTAGCCATGACAGTTCTGATTGGCATCTTGTCACTATCTGTTGTAACTGAAGTGGAAGGAGAGTCAGCAGTGTTTTTGTGAGCACAGACCAAATCACCAAACAAATCAGCACCATCATCATTATCGGCAGAATCACGATCGGCAGAATCATCTGAACCATCATCGGCAACTAAGGAATTAACAGCAGTATCTACATCATCGGCAGAATGAACATCGGCATCAGATAAAGTCTTGCTGCTGCTGGGAGAAGGAGCTTGAGCAGATGGATCGGCAAGATTTTCGGCAGCTAGGCGATCGGCATCTTGCTTCAGCAGAAATTCATTGGATTTGTCAATCAAGTCCATAGTGACTTTCTTGACTGATATGAAGAAGTGTGCATTGAGAGGACTGTCAGCAGGAGCCTCGTCATCATTGTAGGTCAGAAGATCTTCATTATTCTCCATTCTGCCTATCTGATAAGGATCAAACTCTGTGAATTGAGAGAGCTGATTGAAAGTCCTGGCGTAGATAATCCATACATCCTGAACCATCATATCTTGTCTAATTCTGTCTTGAAAGAGATAGATCTGGTTCCAGGAAAGTGGTAGAAATTCAAAATACCGACCAAAATTGAGCTTTAGTTCAGCCTCTTTCAACTGCTTGAACTTTGATAGAGGTACAAACTTCTCTTTCCACATATCAGTCCGTCTGTCCAAACTCCTTTGATCAACATAATCAGCAGGATTTCCGGGAGTGACAGTGTCTTTCATCTCTTCATGAAACTGAAGAAGACGACGAATAAAGGGAGGCAGATGGTCAATCGGAAAGACCCATTTCTTGATCAAGACCTTGTTGGTGAAGGACCAAGGATTCTTGTAGAAGGTGTGGAAAGTTGGGTTTCTGATTGGAGCGCATTTCCTAGGAGTCTGAGACTTGAGCTTCTCAATGACATCCTCAATACTTTTGCCATCAGCAAAGTCATCAGTGAATTCTTCATCCGGAATTTCAACCTTGACAGCAGGATCGGTAGTTAGGGAAGCACCGGCAAGATGAGCAGGGGCAAACCTAATTAGCTTGGCTCTTGGATCAGCAGGAGGAATAGTGGAAGAAGGAACTTCATCGGCAAGCTTCACCTTCTTTATCACCACTTGATCGGCAACCTTTACCAGTTTCCTTTTCTTTGGAGCACCAGGAGTAGAATCGGCAAGAATCCTATCAGTTGAAGGAGCAGGAGTAGAGACTGCTACTGATTGAGAAGCAACTGAAGGAATGGTCTTTGCCTTTTTCTTCCTCTGAGTTACAACAGGTGCAGGAGCAACAGAGGGGGCATCGGCACTGGAAGCATTCTTTGAAATCCTTTTCCAATCCTTAGCATCAAAGAACTTCAACCTATTGAAAGGCAAGCTGGATGGAAAGCTATCGGCAGCCACTATATTGGCATTTCTCCTCAGAATCATACTTATCAACAGATAATGGCATCCTTTTCCAGGATTGGCCTTGTTCTTCAATCTGTCAGAAGCCCACTTATCAGCAGCCGTAGCGATAATCCTGAATATGTAGGCACACCAGTTGAACTCAATCTGCAGAACAATGGCGGCCATAGCTTCAAACTGCACATCAGTGATATTGCTGTGGGATCCAGATCGGCAGATGAGACATCTATCAACTATCTCAGCCAAAGCATAGTATCTTCGGGGATAGTGAATCTTCAGATGATTAGTGCCACTAAGCCTTGTGCCAGCACCTCTCATGATAATCCAAGCCCTATCCAGTTCCTGCTCATCAACTAGAGCACTCAACCCTTCATTCCCAAGATTGGGAAAAACTTCAGAGATAGAAGAGGGAGTAAGAGAGATCTGCACGCCCAAAACAGTAGAATTGATGGAGACGATAACGGAGGAGTCAGCACGAGAGCGGACAACAGAAGAGTTGGAGAAGAATTCTCTGACAAGATCCACAAATACTGAACTAACTCCTGATGGAGTGATGAACGAATCAAGCAAGGACCCAATAAGAAGATTCTTCAAGAAAACCCCGTCGGCTTCGTCGTTGAAGTAGTCGGAGTCAACATAGCCTCCATAGATATCTTTTTCACCGGACATTGTCTGCAAAATTACTCAAACAACTCTCAATGTTAGAAATAAAGACAAATCAAACCATAAATGATTTGAAATGAGTAGAGTATAAACATTAACACTTACCAGATTATGAATAGATGAACTAATAAAACGATGAACTGATAATCTGGAAAGAGGAGAGATAGAGAGAATAGAGAGCAGAAAAAAAAAATGGCGGAGAAAAAGCTTAATGGAATTTTGAAAGGCGTTATATATGTTATGGGGGAGAGAGAGAATATGAAAGGGCAAGGGAGAGAAATAACTGTACCTTTTGTCTCGGAGACCGTGCGCACGCAAAAATTAATGCGCACACAAATCGGTAAGATGAACAGTTAAAAGTAAGAGGGAGAAAGGGTAAATTAGTCAAAAATAAAATAGAAGTGATGATGACCTGTTTACCTGCTGATGTATCGCATTAAATGGAATACATCTTGACACGATTTTGGATAAGAAAGGTACACACACGTGTCAGGGAGATGGTGTGACCGATGTACCTTTGATTTGATTGCTTACGTCATGTGTCAGGAATCTTAACTTTTGCAGAGACGTGCTGATTTGATTTCATTAATCGGCAAGATAGCTTGAATCGGCAAAATGATTGAATCGGCAAGATATTGAATCGGCAAGATATATAGATAGAATCGACAAGATGATTTTGACAAAATTTTCGATCGGTAAGATTTTGTCGGCATGTTCGTAGTCGGCAAGATAATTTGATGCTCTGCTGATTTGATCGGCAGACTAACACAAGTAGCAAAGTTAGCACAATTTTAACCATAAAAATCAATCATACCTAATTCACCTCTGAGGAATTCAAATCTTTTCTGATCCAAGGGCTTTGTTAGTATGTCTGCTCTTTGGAAATCGGTATGGACTTTGAGCAGCACAACATTCCCTTTTTCAACATGTTCCTTCAGGAAGTGGTATTTGATGTCTATGTGCTTGGTTTTGGAATGCATGACCGGATTGTTTGATACTGAAATTGCTGATTGGTTGTCACAATAGATGGGACAAATTTGAGATGGAACTTCATAGTCAACCAGCTGCTGCTTCATCCATAGAATCTGTGAACAGCAACTGCCTGCAGCTATGTACTCAGCTTCAGTAGTGGAAGTGGAAATTGATGCTTGCTTCTTACAGGACCAAGACACCAATCTATCACCAAGAAATTGGCAAGTTCCACTTGTACTCTTTCTGGTCACCCTACAAGCTGCAAAGTCTGCATCTGAATAACCTATAAGATTGAAAGATGAATCTCTTGCATACCATAATCCAAGGTTAGCAGTGCCACATAAATATTTAATAATACGTTTTACAGCCTGCAAATGGGATTCCCTAGGGTCAGCTTGAAACCTGGCACAAACACAAACAGCAAACATAATATCTGGTCTACTGGCAGTAAGATAGAGGAGTGAGCCTATCATACCTCGGTAGACAGTCATGTCTACTTTCTTACCAGACTCATCCTTATCTAAATGAATGTTAGTGCCCATCGGTGTGCTTTGAGAGTGAGCATTGTCAAAGCCAAACTTCTTGATAAGTTCTTTGGCATACTTGGCTTGACTGATGAATATTCCTTCATGGGTTTGTTTGACTTGAAGTCCAAGGAAATATGTTAGTTCACCCATCATGCTCATCTCGAACTTGCTCTGCATCAGTTTCTCAAATCTCTTGCAAAGTGATTCGTTAGTGGAACCAAAAATAATATCATCGACATAAATTTGAACAAACAATGAATGACCCTTATGCTTGGCAACAAATAAAGTAGTATCGATTTTACCTCGAGTGAAGCCTAAGCCATCGCTAAGTAAGAACTTAGAAAGGGTTTCATACCATGCTCTTGGAGCTTGCTTTAAGCCATAGAGTGCTTTCTTCAATCGGTAGACATGATCAGGCTTCTTGGACTCCTCAAAACCTGGTGGTTGTTCAACATAGACTAGTTCTTGGAGTTCTCCATTCAGGAAGGCACTTTTCACGTCCATTTGATATAGCTTGAATTCCTTGAAGGCAGCATAGGCTAAGAAAAGTCTTATAGCTTCCAATCTTGCAACAGGAGCAAATGTCTCATCGTAGTCGATTCCTTCCTCTTGACGGTAGCCTTTAGCAACTAACCTTGCTTTGTTTCTAATGATTTTCCCAGCTTCATCCAATTTGTTCCTGTAAACCCACTTAGTACCAATAACTTGCTGAGAAGTTGGTCTTGGCACAAGTTCCCATACTTTGCATCTTTCAAACTGATTCAGTTCCTCTTGCATGGCTTCAACCCAACCAGGATCGGCAAGAGCTTCTTCAGTCTTCTTTGGTTCTATATCGGAGACCATAGCAGATGAGAAAAGGCTTTCAGCAAATGCTCTACTAAGGTTCCTAGTTAATCTGGGACCAAAGACATCACCAATCACATTTTCTAATGGATGATCACGAACAGTTCTGACTTCTCTCGGCACATCTTGTCTTACTGATTCTTGTTGTAAGGATTCTAGAGGAGGATCAAGATCAGCAGATGGTGTAGGAGAAGAACTTTGAGTGAGAGGTGGATGAAAGCTTGGAGGATTAGGTCTTATAACAGAAATTGGTTGAGGGCTAGATCTGTCTTCAGGATGATCAGCAGAGTTTGCATCGGCAAACGGATTATGAAATTCATCAGCAGGTTCTGGTTCTGCTGATGAAGGAAAATACGGAGCATCCGCTGATTCTTCTGCTGAAATGACTGGATCAGCAGCTGGTACTTGATCTGCAGGATTAGTATTGCTGGATTCACCTGTCTCATGAGCACTAGACACATTAGTACTATTTGGAGCCTTGTCAGACTCTAACAAATCAAATTCATCAAAGGTTACATGAACAGATTCAACAATTTTCAAAAGTTTCTTATTGAAAACTCGAAAGGCCTTACTGTGTTTAGCGTATCCAACAAAGATTCCTTCATCAGCTTTCTCATCAAATTTACCTCTGTGCTCTTTTCCATTGTATAGCACGTAACATTTGCAGCCGAATATCTTGAAGAATCCAATGTTGGGAATTCTGCCTCTCCAGAGTTCATAAGGAGTCTTGTTATGGAATTTGTTGATTAGAGATCTGTTCTGGGTGAAGCAGGCTGTATTGATTGCTTCAGCCCAAAAGTACTTCGGCAGCCTGGCTTCGGCAATCATGGTCTTACCAGCTTCAATGAGAGTTCTGTTCTTCCTCTCAACAACACCATTTTGTTGTGGTGTACCGGCAGCTGAGAAGTTGTGGTCTATACCATGATCATCACAGTACTGAGCAATACCATTGTTCTTGAATTCAGTGCCGTTGTCTGATCTCATACTGATGATATCGCTTTCTTTCTGAGTTTGTAGTAGTCTGAATAACTTGGTGGCAACAGCATAGGTGTCATCTTTGTGACTGAAGGTTTCCACCCAAGTATATCTAGAGAAATCATCTACTACAACCAAGGTGTATCTACTTCCCCCGATACTTGCTGTAGATGTGGGGCCAAATAGATCCATATGTAGCAATTGGAGGCACTTAGAAGTTGACATGCAGGGCTTGCTTCGGAAAGATGACTTATGTTGTTTTCCAAGCTGGCATGCCTTGCATTTCTTTGCTTGATCAGCAGACACTTGAGGCAGACCGGTAACAACATTTGAACCGGCAAGTTTGGATAGATATTTGAAGTTCAAGTGACTGAGTCTCTTGTGTCATAGCCATGAGTTCTCACTGATGTTCTTAGCTACAAAACAAACATTAGCAACACCAGTAATAGCACTTAAGTCTACTGCATAAATGTTACCTTTACGTTTGGCAGTGAGAAGAGTTTCATTGGAAGCAATGTCTTTCACATAGCAACTGGAAGTAGTAAATACGCATTGCATTCCTTTATCACAGAATTGTGATATTGATAGAAGGTTGTGTTTCAGACCATCCACTAGAGAGACCTTCTGTACAGTAACTGCACCTCTCTTGATGGTACCTATACCGACGATTTTTCCTCTGGCATTATCACCAAACACTACTGGGGGACCTGATGCTTCGATAGTATCGGCAAGAAGATCTGCAAATCCTGTCATATGTCTTGAGCATCCACTATCTAGAATCCACAAATCCTTGCTTGCACCAGTTGAGGCCATGAAGCATTCCTGAAATAAAACAGTATGCTTATGGTCCCCCTTATTCATGGGTCCGAGGGTTAGTTCCTCTTTGGCAACCACATCTGGCCACCACTTGAGGATGAAACCTCAATGGGTCCAGATAGGTGCTTCAAGAGGCATTCATGAGCCTTGTGACCATAATCAAAACAATTAGAACATCTCACTTGACTGATAGGCTGTGGAGTCGGTAGAATATCATTCTGTTTAGTCGGTGCATCGGCAGAACTAGGGAATTGAGCAGGCACAAACTTAGTATGTTTAAAGGTGCCAGTGTTGCCTTTCTTTCCATTCTGTTTACTTTTGGCAGTTACCTTTTTAGGCACTTGTCCATCGGCAGCAGAGGAGGTCAGATCGGCAGCACTTGCTCTGCTGATGTATTCACCAAGAATACCGTTATAGGCAGACTCAGTATCAGCAACCTTAACATATCTTTGTTTGTGCTTATCATTCCTTTTGTTCTGGTTCTTAGGATACTTCATTGCCACAGCACTGTATATTGGCTTAGCATCCTTATGCACTGAGTTAACAGGACTACATTCAACTTTCTCATCCTTTTTCTCGGTAGCACAAGTTTCAGTAGAGCTACTGCTGCTGGAATCAAATCCTAACCCAGATTGGTCCTTATATGACATTTGGGTTTGTAGGATTGTTTCAACAGCAACTCTAGATTTTGTGTAAGAATCAACAATCCTTGAGAGATGATTGTTTCTTTTCACAAGATCTTCGATCTGAGCTATCAATACTGCTACTTGGCATTTGAGATCCAGGTTTTCTTTCTTTAAATAAGTAGACTCAAGCTCGTGTCCTTTGAGAACTGAAAGTTCAGACATAAGCGAGCTATTCTCGTTAGAAATTCTTTTGAAATCAGCAGCCATCACTTTATGAACGCTACTCAGCTTCTCATGATCGATAAAAAGTTCATCCATTGTCTCTATCATTTCATCTTTGGATATTTCAGGACAAGGATCAGCCAAAATTTTAGGAGCAGAGGCAATGGGTCCAGGAGAGAAGTCAGGTAGGGAAGAGATAGGTTTTGATATGTTTTTGGCAATGCTAGATTGTTCATTGAATAATAGTTTTCTGGTCATCGGTAAGGATTTTGATTTGTTGGTGGTGAATTGAGAAGAGTTACACTGGCCATAGAGTGAGGTTCCCACTTGGTGTACTTTGTATCCATATGGGTTTTCAGCTTTGACACTTATTTCTTTGAAGTGTGGTTGAGGTCTTCCAGCATATTCTTCTTTGACTGGAGTTCTTGGTGGAGATGGATCTCGGTAGACTGGAGTCGGCAAGGATGATACATCGGCATCTTCCAAATCTAGGGCGACAAAACTTACATCGGCATCTTCATCTTCATCGGCATCTTCATCGGAATCAGTTTCACACCAAACCGGCAAGGCCTTTTCTGTGCTTTCATCGGCAACAAAGCTTCTAGACTTAGGATGTCTCTGGTTGAATGACTTCCTCATGTATTCATATTTTGGTTGAGGACATTTAGAAGCAAAGTGACCAGGTTTTCTGCAGTTGAAGCAGACCAGATCACCTTTGTTGTTCTTTCCATCGGTAGCACTAGTAGAGGGTTTATTGTAGCTTGCTGGTTTCTGAAATGGTGGTGTGAAGGATTTTGGTTGCTGGTAGTTTCCTTTCTGCATCCTTTTGAAGTCTTTAAACCTTTTGTAGTTCCTAGCGAAGGCGGCAAATTCGTCTTCTTCCATAGGTTTTTCTGAGGTTATTTCATGGGTATTGGAACTGCAGGATGTTTGAGGTGGATCTATAGGAGGGAATTTGTTTGAAGGAAAGGATATCTGTGACTGAGCTGATAGAGACAAGTTTTTGAAATTTTTGTCGAGAACGTTAAGTTTTTGCAGTTCTCTCTCATACAGAAATAGACTAGACACAAGATTCTGAATAGAAGTCTTGTTTAAGTCTCTCACTTCTCTAACAGCGGTGACCTTAGTATGATACTCATTTCCCAATGAACTTAGAAAACGAATATTAAGATCTTTCATAGTATAAACTTTACCTAATGAAGCACATAAATTACTTACCTCGCAAAATCTGTCGTAGGCACTCCTTAGTGATTCACCATCTTGTTTCTTGAAGGATTCAAACTCAGCAATGCAGTCGTAGAGTCTGTTGTCCTTCACCTGCTCGTCACCTTCAAAGTATGCAAGGAGCTTGTTCCAGCATTCTTGAGCCGTGGAGCACAAGTCAATAAGTTTGTATTGCTTGTCATCCAATCCACATGAGATAATGTGGCATGCTTTTCCATCTAGGGCAGCAGAAAGTTTGTCGTCGTCGGTCCATTCCTCTATGGGTTTCTCAATCAAAGTTTCATCAATCTGAACATGGGTTTCCTGTTCAGTTTCTCGATCAGCATGTTGTGTCAGCGGAGTGGAGGGAATAGGTCTGTAGGTGGTTGAAACTTTTAACGGAATGATTGGGCCACCTTCTATGACCTTCATCAACCAGTCATCGATTGAGTTCATATACTTTATCATACGAGATTTCCAGACACCAAACTCGTTGACATTCAACAACGGAATGGTGGTGATGTTGAATGACTGCATGATTTTTCCTGCCATGGTATCGGCAAACAAGCTGCAAAGCTTGGAAATTTCTTTCAAAATTCCAAGCTCTGATACCAATTGTTAGGCCCAATTGGTAGGAAAATAGGCTAGAGGGGGGGGGGTGAATAGCCTAATTAAAACTTTTTCAAAGAAACACTTTTATAAATGCAAAGTCACTTATCAGATTGCAAACTATTATCAGTAAGCGCAGCGGAGAAGATATGACTTGTTTTAACTCACACAAAATCAGTTTATAAAAAGGTTTTGAGAGCTTGGTTTAAACACAAAGTAGTTTCTAAAAGTTCAATGCAGTTTCAAGAGATTGGTCAATGGAAATGATGTTGAGTCAGCAAGAACAGCAATGATTTGCCGGTGATAGAGTTCCAACCGGCAAGGACAGTAAGTAACAGAGGACACAGAGATTTGGAGAGGTTCACAGTGTAAATACTGCTACGTCCTCTACCAAGTTTGGTCAGAACTTGGATTTGGGTTAAGAGCACTATTAAATATCCCTAGTCTATTACAAGAGCGGCTTTGCCGGATACAAAGACTAAATTCTAGAGATAGTTTAATGAATCGTAAAGCAAATATCTGACCAAGTGTATTTGAGCGGCAAGTTCAAAAGAACTTATCTCACTCAGGTGGGTGTGTGAAAACTCAGACAACGTATTCCTTAAAATAATCTAGTTCGGGAATACTAACAGTGTTGTAGAGTTTGTGCACAAGTGTATGTCCTATTAAATGATCTAATGATTATCTGGACAAGGAATGTTTGAGCTTCAATGAATGCTGCAAACAACCAACTCTCTTCAATGCACTAAAATCACCAACCTTCTTCAATGCACTGAGTCCTCTATATATAGGAGGAGTTAATGTCTTAGCTTGTTGAAGAAGGATAACATTTGAATTTCCAGCTGGGTAGGTGAGGAGCATTTAATGCAGTATCCTTGGCATTAATGGCGAAGATACGCGTGCCTTAAAAGTCTGATGGGTAAAGACCCCTTTGTCTCAACCGGTTACCTGCAAAAGCAAGTAGAGACAGAGTATAGCTAAAAGTAGCTATGTGTCAGACGGCGTAGAAATCATTACAGAGTAGGTAAACTACTTTATAATAAACAGTATAGAGACAATCAGCAAGGTTGACTTTAATGAAATGATGTCACCTGACTGACAGCGTAGACTGTCTATTATATCGGCATGTTGTGAATCGAGTTGATCGGCAACTTCTTTAATAAGTTGATCGGCAACTTCTGTAGCAAGTTGATTGGCAACTTGTTTACTGGTCTGCTGATTTGCTTCCTCTTGCTGGTTTGTCTTGTTGAAGAGTTGAAATACACCTGTGCTGATCACAAAGGATCCTAAGGGCACCTTAAAAAGGTTCTAATAAAATTGGGGGACCCTAAGTGTAGACATGATTGGGATTAAGTAATTCTAGGACCTAGGTATCTATTTGAACAACAGTAACACGAGTCTCCTTACTTTTAAGGCAGTCCCCACACATAATTTTGTTCTTCAGATTCAGATTGGGGACTCCTTTGACAGCCTCAAACTGAAAAAATTTCTTCAAGTTTTCATAAGGGGCATGTCCCAACTTTTGATGCCACAAAATTGTGTCATCCATATTGACTAAATTGCATACTTGTTTATCAACAAGATAGCAATTGTCACTTGATCTAGTTCCTGACATTACACAAGTGTTAGTGTTATCAAAAACCTCACAAGTATTTTTATTAAATTTTACCTCCAAGTTGTCATCGCACAATTGGCCAATGCTAATTAAATTAGCAACCAATCCATCAACGTGCAAGACATTCTTTAAGGTAGGAAATCCGGAAACATCAAGTGTCCCTTTCCCTATTATATTGCTCTTTCCTCCACCTCCATATTTCACCGTTTCTCCTTGGATAGATTCATAGTCTTTCAAGAATACTTTTGTTCCCGTCATATGATGTGAACAACCACTATCAAAGTACCATGAACCTGAAATGTTAGTATTCAAATAGGCAAATACAACATTGCATTTATGAATAGTTTTTAAAAACCAGACTTTCTTTTTAGACTTTTTAATTTTCTGATCACCAGTGTTGTCTTGAGTGTTAGGTAACACTTGAGATAACACATGTGAACTTGAATTTTTCTTTTTGAGTGTAAAACAATCAAATTTACTTTGTCCAGTTGTGTGACAATATTCACACACACACGGTTGATCAGAAATATCACTTGATGAACTACTTTTTACTTTTTCATGTTCTTTTACAAAACATGTTTCATTATTTTCATTCATTATAGTAGAAGTGATTTTGTCAAGAGAGTCTTGGAACCCAATACCTGCTTTGAGTGACTTACTCAAGTCGAGTATTTCATCCAATTTTGAGAACGTCGTGTTGAACTTTTTGAAGGTAGTCTCGGCTAGCTTCAACTTGGGCTTGACTTTGACAAGTTCAACATCCAACTTTGTGAATTGCACAGCCAACCGAGTCAAAGAGTCTTTTAGCTCATGATTTTCCTTGGTTAAGATCGCTACCATCTTGTTCTCTTCCTTCCATTCTTTGAACAATGCCTTGTAGAGATCTTTTAACCCATCAATGAGCTCATCCTTGCTTAAATCCTCCTCATCTGGACTTCCTGCATCAACATTAATTGAACCATGAAAGCAAAAATCGTCAGAAAATTTAAAAGGATTATACCTGCTGGGTGTTGAGCTTGGTGTTATCGCACTCTGGGTAACACCATTGGCAACACTTTCTTAATCTGACTTTGAGTGCTCCAAAGCCATGGTCAACATGGCTGATTGATCACGTTCTTTAATGTTTTCTAGCTCTCTTTCCTCACTATTTCTAAGGGAAGTATGATTCGAGCCAAGAAGAAGAGAAAGTCTCTCAAGATATGGATTAGCAAGATTCAAGGCCATGACAAACTGGATCAAATACTTAGTATATCAAGTAACCAGCTCTGGTGCCAATTGAAAATGTCAATGGCCTTGGGTAAGTGATATCAAAAGTGTTGTCACTGCAACGATATCACTTCTGGCAACACTTAACACACACGAACAGAAAACTGTTTCTGAAAAGAGTTTGCAGCGGAAAATCAACACAAGAATTATTTTTCTCAAGATATATAAATTATATATCTTGAGGGATGCCTCAAAAGGCGAGACCTTTACTAAATAATATGAAGTGAAGTACAAGGCCGAGAGTTCCCTAATGCTATTACAATGAAAGCTTTGTGGAACGACTAAGTCTAGTACACAGAATCCTAACCTAGCCAAGACACTTATAATACTCGATACAAGAATATAAATGTGTTTGGGAATTTATAAGGAACTAAGGAATGTGTAAGACTTTCTTGTGAGGAGAGTGTGTGTTCTTGCTTCAAGTGTTGTGTTTGCCGTGCTTTCATCTTCACCTCCTCTTGCTATTTATAGTGCTTCTTGGACTTGGGAAACACTCCAATAATGGTAGAATGGCTGTTAAAAACGTGGAGAGGGAGTGGATGAGTTGACCGAGCCTTTAGGGGCATTATCCCCACATTTCCTTTTAAATAAGAACCGACTTTCTTCTTGGCCAAGTTCGTGCTTCACCTTCTTGTACCTCCTAGCTTCTGCATCTTGTACCTTATCCTCCCTAAGATCAGCCGTTGAATGGGTCAAATTTCCCATGTGTTTGTTATGCTTAATTCCCACATGTTTGAATGGATAAAATCCCATTTTATCCATAATTCTCCTTTTTATCTTCCTTGCAATATCCTAGCTTGTATTATACCTGTAAATTGGACCAACATAATAACAAACCTTGCAATAATATTAGATATTAGTCCAGCAATTATTTAAGAAGCAAATATACAAATATAATAAAGTCTGACCGTCGGCAGCACTGGGAAGGTGTGGTTATCACTTCTGGTATCACCACATTCTGCACTTACAATATATATATATATATATATATATATATCCACTTACAGACCGTATCTTATACGGACTCGGTGCGTACGCGCTAGGTTAAAAAAAAATAACGTCGTTTTACTTTTTCTCTATCTCGTATACCCGCGCGTTTCTTTCCATGCGTTCTTCTCCAATTGCTCTTCTCTCTGCAATCTCTTTCACCTTGGTTTCAGAGATCTCAATCAAAATCACAGCTAATCATCGTCCCTGCAATCCATGTAAGCTCTTTTTCTTCTTCATCTTCTTCTATGATTTCTATAATGTTGTCATTGTACGCACATGATTTTTTTCACATAATAAACACAATCTTTTCTTGTTCAATCAACCTAAACC
Organism: Campanula takesimana; assembly: GCA_026119855.1. Classification (NCBI taxonomy): domain Eukaryota; kingdom Viridiplantae; phylum Streptophyta; class Magnoliopsida; order Asterales; family Campanulaceae; genus Campanula; species Campanula takesimana. The sequence continues at coordinate 101,990 of JAOWBW010000210.1, forward strand.
TACCCCATAAAGAGGGAAGAATATGAGAGAGCAGTTGGTCACGAAACGACATACTCACAGTACCTACTAGGGTGATTCTGTTGTCGTCATTGTACCCTGAAAGTAATAAACAATTATTATTATTTTTGAGGTGCCCCAACTTATAACAGAATGTATATAAAAAATATGGAGAGTTTAAAAAATCTACTACCTCCATCCCAAAATAATCTTCACACTTTTTTTGTTGTTACTATGAAAAAACTTTGAGCAATATTTTTAGGTTGATTTAATTATCCAAATGAAGACTTAAATTTTATGATTGATTGATTTTATTGCTCAAAATTCTTTTATAGTAACGGCAAAAAAAAGTGTGAAGATCATTTTGGAACTGTATTATGCATCCTAATATTTGTATTTGTATTATGATGCTGCCAAAAACGTGTCGGATCAGCCCTTCGTCTAGCGGTTCGGATAAATCAAGCAATGAGAACTTCCCCGTTCGGATCTTCGTACAATGAACAAACGTGAACTACGCCGGGGCTTCACCGGTGAAGGCCCTCCGATGTGAGAGTACGAAACGGGTGGTATATGTGAATAAAGAAATCAATTGACTAGTTTGGAGCCAAAGAGTTCATTACCCGTCTCCTGTTGTGAGGACCTGTTTTTATAGGCCTGGGTGAATGAGTCCTGACTTGTTAGAAAAGCCAAGGAGCCCGTATTGTTTTGGGACTCGTATTCCTTGGAGATAGACTCCTGATAAGGATGAGTGATATCCCAGTTATCTTGTAAAAGAGATATCCTTGTTTAGATAAAGATCTTCACTGTTAGAGTTGTAATCAAACTCCGTAAGTGGACTCCCTGTGATAATGGGAGGCTTATGATACATCTCGGCCCGTCATCTAGTTCGACTTCGTCATGGAGGCCGCCTAGGTATTGGGCCTCTCGAGTTCGGCCTAGGCAAGGTCTGCCTGCTCGGCTTGATTGATGTCGGCCTATAGCATAGGCTTCTGGTGAATGGGCCTCTCAGTATAGGCCTTTTAGGTGTATGGGCCCAGTCTATGGGTCCTATTTAACCAAGTCAGTTTATGTCGTTCAGTGGCCCCCTAGTTTCTATCTCGGCATGCCGAGTAGGAACTGTGCGCCTTGTACTTGTTCTGCGCTTCATTTACTCTGATTTGACAGTTAGCCGCCAAAATCCTTTGGGATTTAGATTTCCTAATGTCATGCTGATTTTTTCCAGGTGAAATCATTATTTCTCTTGGAAAGCGAGCACCCATTAATAGCTCCACAATTATGACTGAAATAAATATTCCGCCCCCTTATATTTTGAGGGTATATATGGGCTGTCGCTCGGAATTTTACTCCTACAAATTTCATCTTCTTCAAGATCCTCTCAAGAAAACCTCCAATGGCTTCGAAAATAAATTATGATGATGCATTCCCGGAGAAAGTAGATTCAGATGAAGAAAACCAGACTGGAGGTTCAAGTTCATCAGGCAGTCATGACTCTACATCCCCTCCGAAACAAGGTTCATCCTTCCCGGTGGAAGACTCGCCGTCCGACAGTAATGATGAGTTCTCAGAACCGGATCCAATCTTCAGCGAGAATGAATTTTCCGATGATGATTCAGGTGCAGAAGAGTCAGAGGATGAGGACGAGGATGATGATGAAGATGATGATGATCCAAAACCCATTATTATTGATGAATATGGGTACGATGGAGACGTTGAGTGGGAGGAAGATGATGAAGATCAAGATCAAGATTGTGATCTTTCTTGAATCTTTAGTTAGGATGATCCAGTAGTTTCTTTCTTTTTTTTTGATTTTGTATAGGTCAGGCCCCCGGCCTTGTTGTGGGGGTCTTTTGGGTATGTATAATGGAACCATCTTTTATGATTTTTGTCATTGTCTTGGAATTGTTTATTCTATGCATGTGCACTTTCAACTTACATCTGTATAATTTACTGCTCGATCTAGGCTGGTACTCGCCCATATGCATCTTGGCAATTGCATCTCGGCATCCTCCAGATCCGTTGATATCTACCGTAAGTCAAACCGTGAATAGGGTCCTCGGTAACTTGGACGGCTCTGGGTCTCATCCTCTTTGACCCTCATTATTTACTCTTTATTGCTTCTCGACCCTCCGACTATTCGCGTCGGTGGTTCCAGGTCGGCATTTTTATGTCTATTGACTTGTCACTGGTTTTGACGGTTGAGTTGTCCCAAACGTTTTCCCTCGGACTGTTCACTGTCAGGCGGCACGTATGATTGATTGAAAAGACATCCCCCTTGATACCACGCCCCTATTATGAGGCTTAGTGGGGAACGTGCCAACCCATGGATCCTTGGGTATGGCCGGTTCGGATTCGGGTACAACCCAGTTGACCCGGAATATAAATTCAAAATCCCCCTTTCATTCCAAATTTTCGAATTTTTACCAAAGGTACAGTGTACTCACCGTCGGCGAGTTCTTGAGAGAATCGATTTCTGCTGCAGATCTCCCTAATCTGTTCCGATCATCTTCGTTAACGCCTTCAGCTGATCCTTTTCCTCCGATTGCATTTTCGATTAAGGTACCATTTCGATCTCTTTTTGCCCTTTCTGCTATTGCTACCATTGTTAGGGTTTTAGGGCCTTTAAAGCTTCAAACTTTTATTCCCCTTTGCATTTCATCTCGGAGTGATTCTACATCTCTAGGATAGTTTCTTATCTCTTGTCATGTCCGATACCCCCAATTTCGACCCTGATGCGATGTACGGCTTCTATGAACAAAATAATAGGATTTATATACTGTCAGAGGGGATATGGAAAATGTTGTCTTTAATGGAGATAGGTGACCTGCTATTTTTTAATAAAACCCCCCGAGACGATGTAAGGTATCCGTCCGGTCTGTTTGCCCCGAGAGCCCTTTCTGGTAGTGCTGATGGCATAATGCTTCTTAATACCTTTGACGATGTTATTCAACACATTTTTCTCCACTATGTTAAGGATAAGTCGGTTTTCCAATCTCGTTTTGAAAGCGCCACCTCCTCGGCCCCAGTAGTCGATTCGGGGGGGGGGGGAACATGGCCTTATCCAGGCCTCTTGACGAGTCTAACCCCTCTGTCTCTTCTACAGGTATGGCTGGGGAGAGTACTTCTGGGAGGATAGTGGATAGATTTGAAACCAACGTTGCCATACCGAGACGTGGTGCCGATGTCAGAAAAGTGGGTAAGAATAAAAGCAAGTCCCGTCCCGTCATAGGCAAACACCCTAAATAGGGTGAGGAGATGATTGAGGCTCTCTTTTCTCGGTACGGAGTAGACCGCGAGGAGTATCGTTTATATTGTAGCAAGGCCGTTCCTTTAGACACAGACGAGAAAATCCACAACTTTTACTATGACCAGGCAGTTGTTTCGTTCTTCTTTAAACAATTTCAGCTAGGCTTAAGGCTTCCTCTTGACCCATTCATTAACAAATTTCTAGAATCCTGGGAACTGATGCCGGCTCATATCGGTGCAAATGCTGTCAGGTACCTGGTCAGTTTCATTGTCTTGTGCCGCAGTCTTAATTTTGAGCCTTGCATGTCTGCTTTCGATCATTTCTTTAACGTGAGTTATAACAAGACTACGAGGAATCTGACCATCAAGTCTGACCCATCCAAACCCAAGATTATCTCCCCTATTTCTGGCACTGTCAGTAAGGTGTCGGGGTGGAATACTCATGTAATTAGGCTTGAGTCCCGTTTTGGATGGGAGTTCACCGTTCCCGAATATGCGCCATCTCGACCTCAAAAAATTCACAAACCGGAATGGAGTGATAAGTTGATCGCTAAACTTGAGGAGTTTTCCAATCTGGGTACGTTGGATTGGAGCGAATTGGAGAAGGATCCACGTTATTATGTTTAAGCCGGGTTGATGAAGGGTCCCATTGACGGTGTCGTCCCCAAAGTTAATGTTCTGAGGGGGAGCAGGTTCCCAGATTAGATCGTCCACCCAAATTTTGTTTTTCTTCATGAGTGCGTGCGTTGCCAAGAGCAGAACAACGTTTGTCTTAAAACTGAAGACACTATAGGATGTAATTATCGAACCTTGCCTTTCCTTCTTGATTTTTGTCTCGTCTCGATCTGATATTTATTTTTCGTGCAGTTTTGACTATGGAGCAAATAACCGAGATCGAACTGGAGGAACTTGATCCCGTCAAAGCGGCTAGGCTGAAGAAGCAAAGGTCTAAAACCGCTGCCTTAGAAAAGCGTCATGACGATATGGACGCCAGGCAGGCTTTACTTCAGAATAAGGATGATTCCGCGGTGCCAATGTCAGACCGTTCTGTGGAGGAAGTTGGAGATGGGGCCGACATGGTGGCCCCCGAGACCGAAGAGGCTACTCCTGATAGCCAATCTCAGAGTCAAGACCAGGGTACGCAAGCTGTGATCGAGGCAGATAGAGGGGATGCTTATCAAAGTCAGAAAAGATCCAATGAGGAAGTCAGGGAGGTCCGTGCTCCTTCAAAAAAGGCAACTCCATCCACTCATGATTCTACTTTTGGCTCGGTCTTGCCTGACGACGAGGTTAAGCACTAGGTGGAGAAGTTTGGTTGGATCCCTATTTTGTCGGGGTTGGACGTATCGGTCCGCTCGGGCCTCGCCTTGAAGAAGGGCGTTCCTGTGATAAAGCGGGCAATGAATGTAGACACAATTGAGCAGCTAGTTGCCAAGAAACCCACGTCCCAATAAATGTTGAACCGCAAAGGATTACTTCTCAGCGAGGTAAGGCTCTTGGTTATCTTATTCCTCCTCTGCCCTTCTTAGTTACTCATTTCCTCTTTTTTCTTTGTAGCTTGCCTCCCTTGCCCAAACCGACTACACTATGTATCGGCATGCTTATGAATCTTTAAAGGAGACAGAGGCCAAGGTGGCGAAGCTTAAAGGTTCCGTTGATGGTCTTACCGATAAGGTAACTGGCCTAGAGAAAGAAAAATCTTTTCTCGACGCGTCGCGACGTCAATCCCTGGAAGAGGTTTCAAAGCTGAAGGAGTCTTTGTTAGCCGCGAAAAATGAGGTTGAGGATGAGAGTAAGCGTGTCGAGACATTGGCGGGAGAAAAGGCCACCGTTGAGGAAAATCTTTCTCTGTTGGAGGACCAGTATGCTCATCTGGAGGAGAGTGTGGCGAGCAAAGAGAAGGCAGCTGTCGAATCTTATAAGAAGGGGCCCCAATTCAGGGTGGACCTAAACGATAGAGTCGGCACGATATATAATGATGCTTGGTCCAATTTAACCCGTCTTCTTTACATCGATCCCGAAGTTGATGTACCATTGGAGAGTGTGCTCGTTTTTACCATCAGGGTCCCTATAGCGTTGAGGCTTGGGCCGCGCATTCTCTCATCCCATTCTCCGAAGGCAGCCTCAAGGTCATTAAAGCCATGGATCATAAGGCCAACAGACCCGTATGGGATCCTCCAGAGCCGGCGCCCGATAACTTTGAGTTGTTGTTGAAGCGGATCGGGGACGAGGCCAGCACCGGTGTGGATTAAGCTATCAAGACTTTGTATTTGTTGGTTTGTAAAGCCAAGGGGCTGTCATACAATTTCCTTTTATGTTGGTGTGGGTCCGGTGTGACCTAATACGATTTATTTATCAGTGAGCCGGTTTGGCTTGGAACAATTCGTTCTTTGTAAGTATTTAACTGCCCGGGCCCAGCGTAGTCTGGGGGGCACAAACACCGTTTGATTTTGTTTAAGTATTTATATGACTCGGCCCAGAGTGTTTGGGGGAGTCTAAACACTTGAAATTTTTGGTTAGTATTTGTATGCCTGGGGCCCAGTATTTTCTGGGGGGCGTAAACGCTAATTATTTGTAGGGATTTGTCTACCCCGGTTTGAGAAGTAGATTAACCCTTGTAGGCCGGTTAAGGCTAGGTGTTAAACGTCATCACTTGTTCATGTTACCTTATCTCGGTTGGAGATGTCAACATGGTCTGAAATGATGAGGTGTGTTTGGCCGACTAGGCTACTCACGGGCCGTGGATGTTTCACCTAAGTAGGCCGTGACGAGTGTTAAATGCTCGATTGTGTAAGGACTAACTCATGGCTAGTCTCAAGTTGTCGTGGGGACTAGATGTAATAATCTTAACCCAAATTTGAGAGTACTGGCCGGATGAATTAGGTTTTGAATATAGCCGAGTTAGGCTGTGTGTAAAAGACGAGCAGTCTGATGCTCAGTTTGTAAGAACTAACTCATGGCTAATCTCAAATTTTCGTGGGAACTAGATGGATTAATCTTAACCCAAACTTGAGAGCACTAGCCAACAGAATTAGGTTTTGATTGTGGCCGTGTTAGGCTACGTCTGTAGGCCGTGGTCGTTCACCGTTATGGCCGTGGCGAGCGTTTGGAGCTCGGTTTGTAAGAACTAACTCTTGGCTAGTCTCAAATTGTCGTGGGAACTAGATGTATGTCTTAACCCAAATTTGAGAGTACTGGCCGGCAGAATTAGGTTTTACATGTAGCCGAGCTAGGCTATGTTTGTAGGCTGTGGTCGTTCACCGTTATGGCCGTGGCGAGCGTTTGGAGCTCGGTTTGTAAGAACTAACTCTTGGGTAGTCTCAAATTGTCGTAAGAAATAGATGTATGTGTTAACCCAAATTTGAGAGTACTAGCTGGCAGAATTAGGTTTTACATGTAGCCGAGCTAGGCTATGTTTGTAGGCCGTGGTCGTTCACCGTTATGGCCGTGACGAGCGCTAGGAGCTCGGTTTGTAAGAGCTAATTCGTGGTTAGTCTCAAATTGTCGTGGGAACTAGATGTATTAATCTTAACCCAAATTTGAGAGCACTAACTGACAGAATTAGGTTTTGATTGTCTTGAGTCGTGACGTTTAAGTCTTACCTCGGAATGACGATCTCGACATTGCTAAGTAATGCTTGGACCGTGCTTAAGAATCAGAGTTGTAAAAAGGAAAACTTTATTAATAATAATAAAGGAATATCTAAATTGATACATGCTATGAACTAAAGACCGAAAATCTAACTAGAAAGTAATGAAAGATAAATAGGGTGCCGAGGTGTTACTGATAGTATTTCCTCAGGTGTTCTGAATGCCATGGGTGTTTAAGCTCTTTTCCTTTCGGAGTTTTGAGCATGTAGGTCCCTTCTCTGATAACGTGAGTAACAATGTAGGGACCTTCCCAATTCGGAGAGAGCTTATTTTAGTGAGCCTTCAAGTGTGTTGACTCGATCTTTCTGAGTACCCAGCCACCGACTTCAAAAAATCTTTTCTTTACCTTGTGTAGACACCCCGCGTTGGACCGCTCACCCCGATTGCACATTTGATTTTGTGTATCTCCCTCTTTTAAGTGTTTTCTGTTAGTTTCTGTTACTTTGGTTAAGTTCCAGACGGGCTCCGTTAAGTCTCGGGACTAAAGAATAACAGTTCTAACTTTCTAGTCCATTCTGTCAAAAATTGCTTTTCAGAGTCGCTCGCCTCCGCCTCTTGAGGCCAGACACGCGCGCCTTCCGCCGCCTAGGTGGGATGCGCGCGCTTCTGGGGTGTGTCAGTTACAGATTCTTCCCAAGAATCTCTCCCTTGCTCATTATACATGATTTTGCCCGGAAAAGATTTCTTGGAGACTCCGTTTGGCTCCAAAAACTCCCCTATTTCAACTATAAAAACCCTCCAATCCATCATTGGAAGGGACCTTTTTCCTCACTTCTTTTCTAGACTTTTCCTTGGGACTTCTTTCAACTAAGTATTCAACCTCTTCTTCAAGGCTTTTCAAGAGGTTCCCTTTAAAGGATACTATAGGTAAATGTCTTAAACTTTCTTCTTCTTCTTCTTCTTCTTCTTCTTCTTCTTCTTCTTCTTCTTCAATCAAATGTGCAATCACCCCAAAACTACTTGGGACATGACACCAATGGTCCTTTCATTACATTGAATTGGCCTAGGAGTCATCTCCCTACATTTTAAACTTTAAAACCCCTTTTTATCATCATTCAAATAGGAAGAACACATTTATCTTTAAAGTGAATTATGAACAAGCAAGACCGACTTTGCTCGGGCGAAATGGGTGTTTAAGTACTTCCCATTTCGTAACCTAACCCCCGAACCCCTCATCCCAAAGAATCTCTGTTTTCGTAAATCAAACTTAGGCTCATAAACATTAGGTTTTCTTACGTTCCTCAAAAACGTGGGTGGCGACTCTAAAATCAATTAGACATCCTAGGTAATTCACCGCTCTAGCCAAGCCGTGGTTCCCTGGGGTATCTACAGTGGCGACTCTGCTGGGGACAGCTTGAGGGTTAAACTTGTGTTTCTGTTCATAATTCACTTTTCTGGGCATTCTGGAAATTGATATGGGAAGCGCACGCCTCGGACCTTCATAGTCCAAAGCGCGCGCGTCCCGCGTCAAATTCCAGAATCGCCCGCCTTCTATGTGTTCTTCCTATTCTTCCTATTATTTCGTGCTAACAAACATTGCAGGGGTTTCATCACACAATCAGGACCAGGGCAATCCCCTGAGTCCATAAGTTTCTGATAATCTGACAGGTTAGCCCAGAAGCGGGCGCCTCCCAGATACAATGCGCCAGGCGCGCGCTTCCCACAACACCAGCTCGAGGCGCGCGCTTCTGGGCTAATTTCCAGGGTAAGAACAGGTTTCAGTGACTAAACAGAACAGTGGGGTGTGGGCACAGTTGCCTGCATCAGAACAGAATTGAACCCTTGGACTGTTTAACTTTGTGTTTATTTACCGGTCACACGGGTGATTCGGGAGTTGTAATTTACGTGCTTATGTGTTTTTTTATCTTTTCTTTTCAAAAAAAATAAAATAAAAAAATTTTGTCACGTGATAGACCTCACACTACATGCACATTACTCCTATAAATTGCTCACTATCGAGTCGCACAAGTCCAACCCCAAACCCATCGAGGCCCGTCCTAGAAGGTTTCAAGCTCCACTCGACCTTGACTCTTTCGAAGCGGTAAACCTCAACCCTTGGCATAGTTCATGACTACATGCCGGGGGTGACCTTTAAGCCTCTCTTTAGCCGAGCACAAACCACACAATTCTAGTTAGGGTCTAACACACCGTGACCAAGTCGGTTTCCATGTACCGAGATTTCCCATAAAAATCCGTCCCCAAAAGTGGTCATTTTGGACGAAAATAAAAAATCCGTCCCCGCATGTATGCTTTACTACATTAATTTAGTTTAATCCCGACACATGTAGGATTCACAAACGTGATGGAATCCGATGAGTATATGGGACCGCGAGATGGTCTATATACTAGTGTGACGATTCCATTATCTTCTTAGAAACCCCAAAAGGGACCTATTCCCTCCAACTTATAAAATAAAAAAAAGAGTCTTTTTCTAATGTGGTTCGAGTCGTGTGCCCAACTGTGTGTTCTCAACCTCTTCATGGACCGAAAGTGTGAACCGAGACTGACAAGGGCTACTTCTCCAATTATAGGTCTGATTGGTACTCTCCGCATCTACAGGAATTCATCCAACCGGCTTGTTCGTGAACCGATCACTCCAACAGCTTCTGCATCATCAATGGCCGGCGACTCCAGCACCAACAACGCCATGACTCTCAAGCAACTCTCTGCCATGGTCCAAACTCTTCAACAACAAGTCACCACTCTCCACAACGAGGCTCAAACCAAAGAAGCCTTGTGGCAAGCTTATGTCGACAGTCAAAGGGAGGCCCACGAGGCCGAGGTTGACCAATTGAAAGCCAAGCTCCTCAAGCTCTCCAAGAACAAGGGGGTTAATGACAATGAGGAATCCGAGTGGACCGAGGGTTTGTTTGAAAGACCATATGTATGTGTCCATACCAAAAAGGTGGGAGGACCAAGCACCGACAACAACGACCCCAAAATGGTCGATTCCATCATGGCCTACATTGATCAAAAATTTGACGGTCTCAACATGGGAAAAGGCTCCAACACAAGCCTTTATCAGTCATCCATCCTCATGAGTACGATGGCCGCTCTCCCCGACAAATTCAAGATGCCCGACATTAGCAAGTTTAAGGGCAACTCATGCCCGATGGCTCACATCGAGACTTACATTTGGGCTATGGTTCCGAAGAAGGTCTCCCCAAAAGTTATGGCTCAATGCTTTCCTCTCACCCTCGAGAGGGCGGCAAAGGATTGGTATGCAACTTTCCCGCTCACTGTCCGTCTTGACTGGGATGCCGCTATGCTTGCCTTCAAAAATCAATATCAAGGCAACACCACTCACCGCCCCACAAGGAAAGAGCTCGAGAACACCACCCAAAGACACAACGAGTCGTTCATTGACTTCACAAGGAGATGGAATGACAAGCTCTCTGAAATTGTTGAGAGGCCAAACACAAAAGAGTAAATGGACATCTTTCTCAAGTGTCTCAAGATTGATCTCCGCACCTGTAGATACCCCGGGGGACCACGACTTGGATAGAGCGCGTGAATTACCTAGGATGTCTAATTGATTTTAGAGTCGCCACCCACATTTTTTAGGAACGCGAGAAAACCTAATAAAGATAGCCTTTTTGTACGAAAACCAGAGATTCGGGAAGAGAAGGGTTCGGGGGTTAGGTGACGGAGTGGGAAGTACTTAAACACCCATTCCGCCCCGCTTACGCGGGTCTTGCTACTATTGGTGTTCTAATGCTTAAAAGTCCTTCTATTGATATTAAAATGTGCTAACAATTATATAGTAAAGAAAAGGGGAATTAAAAGAGAATTGTTTTATTGATTAAATGTCAAAGGTTACATTAAGAGAAGAAGAGTAAATTAAACTAGAGTGTAAATGTAGGGAGATAACCTTAACCGACTTTAATATAGTAAAGTGGTTATTTGGTCATGTCCCATTGATGGGGATTGCATACATTAGAAAGACATGTAAAATAGGAGACGAAGAATAAAGTACGTTAAGAAAGTGGACTTCAAACTTGGACTTGAAAATGGTGTTGTTGTAGAGAAATTGTTATATAACAATTTGTGTAGAGTCTTGTTACTAAGAACTCTTGTTGGGAGAATTTGTGTATAATGTAGTTTGTGAATCAAAGTTGGGGTCCTTTTTTAAGGTATAAATGAGAGGTTTAAATAGGTAGAAAAGAGAGGAAAAAATGGTCTTTCAACCAATAAGAAAATAAAGGAAATTAAATAATAAAGATAAAATCAAATAATAATAAAAAGAAATATTTAGTTTTAAAGACATGGATAGAATATTGGGATTGGAGGTTACAAAACTAAGGGGGATGAATGTGGATGTAAAAAGGAGTGTTTGTGATCAAGAAAAGGAGGGAAAAAATACTGCAATCCGTAACTGCCAAAATGGGAAGCGCGCGAGTCCCGCTTTTAGGGCGAGCCGCGCGCGCAGCCCACAAGAAGTGCCGGAGGCGCGCGAGTCTAAAAATGACAGAATGACAGAAAAGACTCAAAATTTAATTATGTTACGCAGTTTAGTCCAAAACTAACGGAATTAGTTAGGAACTTAACGGAAGTAACAGAAATTAACAAAAATAAGTAAAATAAAAATACTATGTATGAAATCGGGGTGAGAGGTCCAAGGCGGTGTTGGGTTTCGTAGTAACATGCGCAGCGGAATAAAGCATTTAAATTTATGAAACCCAAAGCCCATAGATCCATTCATATGATTAAGTCCAATTCAACATAATGAATACTAGAATACTAACCCTTGATGCCTTTGATTTTGCAACCTTGAATTCGATGGAGGCTTGAAATCTTGATCACAAACAAAGCAAGAATCACGAACTATGAAGATGATAAGTTTCACCCTCTAGCGGTATCCACACCACGAACGAATATCAAAGGAGCTTCTTTGATCTTGGTTGCTAGACCAATAATTGTAAAACACGCTTTCACAATTTAATAAAGAACTATATGGAATTTATTTGTGAATTATTTTGTTCCTCAATCAATGATATCTTAGAACAAAATAATATCTCTCTCAAACTCTTTGCGACTCACAAAATCACTAGTCAATATGGTCTGGCCGAATTGGGGTTTTTATACACAATTAAGACCTATTCCAAATAGGAATCTTGTGCCAAAAACCTTCCTAAATCGAATTAGGAAATTCCCAATCGGGAGCACCAGGCGCCCGCCTGGTACCACCCAGGCGCCCGCCTGTTTGGGCAGAAACTCCAGTTCCTTTCCGGCTTGAACAGGCGCCCGCCTGGTACAACCCAAGCGCCCGCTTGGTTGACCAGGAGGCCCAGATCATTTCCAGAAATTCCCTTGAAGTCCTTCGACCCTAAATTCCAATACAGTCCTTTTATTTAAGATTCGTTCTATTGTGTGTGACCCTCTAGGATTATACTAAGTTGGCAATGGGCTCAAACATGATCCCATAAGATATGATTAGGTTCTAGCAAACCGTCATACCTACCCAAATAGTATAACTAGATACAAGTTCGCATTCCTTTAGAATATGTCATAATCCCTTTGTCCTCGATGTCATTGAACACAAGTCATGGTCAACAAGTCAACTTGTTTTTGTTCAATACTTTCTCGATTCCGAATATGTTGATAATCCAAATGACATTGATCTAATCAATCCATTTGAGTTTGGCCAAACATTTCATCAACATCATTCCTATGAGGGGCCCAAGCTTGACATCTCTCCGAAGAGGGACAAATCCATTTAGCTTATTATTATTCCCTACGTGAATCCGATTATGCCAATCATACCCTTTATAACTACCGTGTTAAGGCAGCGTTTGAATATGTCAAACATAATCTTCATCAAGTGGAAGACTATAATAACTTCATGTCTAAGGATTCAAATGACATAACTAATATGAGATTTATATATGACATCGACCATGACATAAATCTCATATCGCGGGTCATGTCCAGTACCTTGTTCCAAACAAGTACCCATAAATCTAATATGATCATCCCATGATCATTTAGCCTTTACACTAGTGCTTAACAAGCTCTAGGGACGGAGATTATTATAAGCAAACACGAGCCATAATAATAATCTTATTATCTCTTTATCATCATGAATAAAATGATAACTTATACAACGTTTAACAACCGTGCCTAGGGCACCAACACCAACAATCTCCCACTTGCCCTAGGCCCAATTCCCTAGGTATCCAATACCCATGGACCTAACATGACCATCATGTTTAGCTTTATGGAAGTCCCATTGTTTAGCGTGTCTGTAACGTTATCATTAGTTGGTACTTTGCATATATGTACGTCTCTCTTATCAACGATTTCTCGAATGATAAGAGAACGCCTAAGTATGTGTTTGGATTTAGGATGTGCTCTTGGTTCCTTTGCTTGGTCAATAGCACCACTATTATCACTAATATGGTCTATTGAGTTAGCAATGCTAGGAACCATCTTAAGTTCACAATGAACTTCTTAATCCAAACCACTTCCTTTGCAGCATCCAATGCGGCAATATACTTAGATTTTAGTCGTAGAATTAGTGACTGTACTCTTCTTGGAACCATTCCAACTTACAGCTTCACTATTATTTATAAAACTCAATTGCGATCTTTTATCATCTTTGTTGGTTTGGAAGCATGCATCCGTGTACCCATATACAACGAGATCATCTTCCATCCCTCCATAGATCAAAACAAATCTTTAGTCCTTCTAAAGTTCTTTAAGAATTGTTTCACAGCCATCCAGTGATTCTCACCGGTTGTCGAATTGATATCTACTCGTCATGCTCCAAGCATTTAGATATATCCGGCTTAGTACTTATCATGGTATGATGGATCCAATTGCCGAAGCAAAATGGCATCCCATTCATTCTTCTCATGCTCATCATTTGTTTCAGGACATTTGAGTCTTTGCATAGAAGACTCCATGTAACATTAACAACCGTCCTCTCTCAGAATTTTCCTTGCGGAATCTTCTAATGACTTTGTCAATGTATGTACTTTGGCTTAATCAATTAGCTTCTTCGATCCATCTCTATAGATCTTAATGCCAAGAACATATGCAGTTTCATCCATATTCTTTATTGCGAAACACTTTCTTAACAAAGTCTTTGCAGACTAACGTGTAAGAATTTCGTTTCCAATGAGCAATATGTCATCCACATATTTAATTTAAGGAATATCACTATGCTCCCACTAATCTTCTTGTATATACAAGGTTTATCTTCGTTATTGATCAAGTCAAACTCTTTTTTGATTTATCAAAACGGAGATTCCAACTCCCACAAGTTTGCTTTAATCCATCCAATGGATTTCTGCAACTTTCATAATTTATCAGAATTTCTTTGACTGTCAAAAACCTTTAGGTTGTATCCAATACATCCTTAAGTGAGTTCCCGTTGAGGAACACTTGTTTTGACATCATTTTGTCATTTTTCATATTCCAAATATAAACATGTGACTACGAGAATTCTAGTAAATTCCTTTGCTATCCATGTAAATTTTCTCCAAGAAAACTCATTCCTCTCCTTTGGTTTTTACACCTTAGGTTAGAATGATCAAGTTCCAAACTTGATTATTACACATGGGTTGCCTTTTAGATTTCATGACTCCAAGTCATTAATCTAAATATGTGGAGTTGACATTGCATCTTTGATAGATGGTAAATACTTCATTCCAAATGAACTTTACCTCAATACTTTCTATCTCGAAATATCCAATATTTCTTCTAATAGATTGTATTTTATCATGTGTGCAAGTACTTGTATATTTTGAACGGATTTTCACAACCCCTTGTGAAAACTTGTTCAACTTCCATCTCAGGTTAAAATATATTTTCTAGGTCTCGAACCATTCGAGATACATTTTACTCCCACTGATTCTTTTAGAGATAAACCACTTATCTAGAAAAGTATCATCATAGTCAACAAACCATTTGTTTCTTATGAGTAAAATTATTATCCTCAAGTTTCCTTAGGATATCCCATGAAAGTATATTTATTAGATTTAAATGTGAGTGTGTCCCAGACAACTCCTTTCAAAAAGGATCTCACCATCTTAAATCTTTATGAAAGACAAACCGAGTTTTCTTTCATCATTTATCCTTTTTGATGGAACTCAAATTAGTGTAGTTATAGCAGTTTATAATACATAACCCCAAAACAAATAATGGAAGATCATTTTGACTTTGTCATCCAATGAACCGTATCCAATAAGGTTCTTATACTTCCACGCAGACATATCATTTGATATTCTTAGTGAAGTTAATTTGTGAAACCATTTCACAACTTTAATGATGACTGTCAAATTCTTGGTTTAATTATTCATCATCATGATCCAATCATAATTTTTGAATAGTTTTACCAAGTATAACCAAAATTCTCTTTTAGCATTTCTTCTTAATGCACCATACACATCGAAATGTATTAGGTCAATTAAGACATTAGCCTTTTTACCAATCATAGTAAAAGATGTCTTGATCCAAGTAAATAAGATTTGCATAAATCATGTGATTCCAAATCATATGACTTAAAACTCCGTCCCATGGAATTTAGATATGCATTTCTCATTTATTTGATCAAAACAATAATGCATAAAGAATTTTAATTATTTATGTTATAGTCTTTATTACTTTGTTCTTCAAGATTTAGGATATAAGATTTATTTATATGATAACACAATGAAGTAAATCATAATAAATAAAGCACTTTTCTTATTCCAAATAAGAAATTAATATCCTTCATTATCTTATAACAAAATAATGTTTTCTACTTCATCAGTAAAGTCACTTTACAAGTGTTCTACGAACAATGTTGCAACCATTGCATCATTTCTGTTTGTAGATAAAACTTTACTATAAGTAGTCTTTCATCTTACTAATTATTCTGGTATCCAATACTCAATAATTAAATTTAGAAAGAATAATTTATAACATAAATGTTCCGAGTGGTAGTCCCACTACCATTCCTTTTATTGATCATCCAGAATTTTGACTACAATTCCAAATGGTCAATCCAATTGCCACATTACCAAATTGCATCAATGAGGGTTATAATTTTAACCACAATTATTTCCTTTGGGTTTGACAACTCTTGTCTTACCTTTCCTTTGGCACTTGACCTCCTTTCCATTATGAACCATGAGAATTCGAGAATCTTTCTCCGTTATCTTTATCTCCGCAGTTTTCAGCATATCATGCAACTCGGAGAGATTCTTATTCATTCCAAGCATGTTATAGTTCATCACTAAGTGATTATAACATTTGAACAATTAATCAAGAATGAGATCCGTGGCTTGCTCCAATCCAATTGGATAACCAAGTTTCTCAAGATGCTCTACGTAGCCTTTATCTTAAGCATGTGAGGTTCCACTTATTGCCCTTTACTCCTTTTGCAAGAAGTGAGTGCAATAATGGTTTTATACCTCTCTTGCCTAGATTTCTCTTTGAAACATGTAACTCAAATCTACGCCTATCTAATAGACTTCCACAAGTTCCAAACTTTGTTGGAGTTTTGAGCACATAATCGCGAGCATAAGACAACTCACATTCCTAGAATCATACTCATGATTCTTGTGATTGTCTATTCCGGCTTTGGGTTCTTTAGGAATAGGCCCATCAAGAATGTACAACCCATCTTCTTGCCTTAGAATCATTCTTAGGCTCAGGATCCAATCCATGAAGTTTGTACCATTCTTTTGAAGCTTTATCCTTAACAAGGATTGATCGCAACGAAGTTAGTTGTCATTATCTACAACTCATGCAAAATTTCCAAAATTTTACAAGTACCAATCTCATTAAAGAGATAAATAATGTATTTTCTAAAAATACTCCCACTAAATTATATAACCTTCTTATACATCCAATGTATAATATAATTTATATGGGCTAAGATCCAACTTTAATTTAATTCTAAGTCCGCTATGGCGGATTACACAAAATCAAATTAATTAGGTAGACAACCCTGTCAATCATATCCCATATGACTCTTAGATCCTTTCATGAGACTCTTTTAAATTGGGCTAAGATCCAACTTTAATTTAATATTGAGTCCACGGAGGCGGACCGCTCAAAATAAAATTAATTAGGTAGACAATTTCTTGTCAATCATATCCAATATGATTCTTAGTGATCCAATTTCAAAAGCATGTTTAATCTCATCTTTTGCCTAGGCCCAAAACTGTTTTGACGCCTTATTAAGTCCAACCATTTTAAACGCATGGTTGATGTGTCTCGCTAGGGCGTGCCCACATCATCCATCTTGCTCATACATAGATAAAGTCAATGTACCGCGCTAGGGCGAACCCACATTAAAATTACCCATGCACTAACAAGTGTTTTAATCATGGCATGGCAAGAGGACTTAAAACTTTCTTTGAAGGTTCATCACATATAGCATACAACATATTTATGAGCACACAAGATAAACATGTTACGCATCAAGTTTAGCCACTAAATTAATCTCCATTAATTTAAGCATAATGTTTATGTGTCATTAGTTTCTCTATTATTATGAGGATGAGATTATTTGAACTTTGGTCATCATCTCCAAATCAAGACAACAAGAAGTGCGGCCGAACTAAGCCATTGGCAACCACAATCCCGCACTAATTCAAGAAACCAAGAAAGTAGTCCATGTGGCCGAAACTAAGCAATAGATGGTCTCGATGAACGTAGGCCAATTGCATTCACAATTCCACATGGATCTCCAATCATTGAATCAAGAACTTTGTTTCTCAATTTTAGCAATTATGAACTCTTCATAATTCTAACTTCGTTTTATCTTTGAAACTTTGATTACGATCAAGTTTGGGAAACACAATCTCGATGAACGTAGATTAGCCATCCAAACCTTGAACTAATCTTAGAATCACAAGACTAAAACAAATAGGAGATTTAAACCCAAGATCCACATCCAAAACCCAAACCCTACCCCCGCGCCAAACCCTAGGTCCGGCCGGGTCAAGGCTTGGGTCCGGTCGGACCCCTTGTGAAAAATCCAAATTTTTAGAGTTCCAAAATTTATCTCAAAATTGTTTTTCCCGATTCAATTAGGATTTGGTGTTCTTGGTGATCCAATCACCATGATCATCAAAACCTTGAATAAACGATTTATTCTTGAATCCCTAGAATATCAAAACTTTGATCCAATCAAAAATTGATAATCCAAACAATTTTAAATCCACCATAATTTTAATTGCGATTGAACAGTGCGATTAAAGTTTATAAAATAATAAACCATATAAAACGCATAGACCACATAAACATCATAATCCCAATATTCAAATTATGCTAGGCACATAAACAATTTATATACACACAACATGATCTAGTATTGAAATAATCAACATGAACGGGCTCTGATACCACTGTTGGGTTTCGTAGTAACATGCGCAGCGGAATAAAAGCATTTAAATTTATGAAACCCAAAGCCCATAGATCCATTCATATGATTAAGTCCAATTCAACATAATGAATACTAGAATACTAACCCTTGATGCCTTTGATTTTGCAACCTTGAATTCGATGGAGGCTTGAAATCTTGATCACGAACAAAGCAAGAATCACGAACTATGAAGATGATAAGTTTCACCCTCTAGCGGTATCCACACCACGAACGAATATCAAAGGAGCTTCTTTGATCTTGGTTGCTAGACCAATAATTGTAAAACACGCTTTCACAATTTAATAAAGAACTATATGGAATTTATTTGTGAATTATTTTGTTCCTCAATCAATGATATCTTAGAACAAAATAATATCTCTCTCAAACTCTTTGCGACTCACAAAATCACTAGTCAATATGGTCTGGCCGAATTGGGGTTTTTATACACAATTAAGACCTATTCCAAATAGGAATCTTGTGCCAAAAACCTTCCTAAATCGAATTAGGAAATTCCCAATCGGGAGCACCAGGCGCCCGCCTGGTACCACCCAGGCGCCCGCCTGTTTGGGCAGAAACTCCAGTTCCTTTCCGGCTTGAACAGGCGCCCGCCTGGTACAACCCAAGCGCCCGCTTGGTTGACCAGGAGGCCCAGATCATTTCCAGAAATTCCCTTGAAGTCCTTCGACCCTAAATTCCAATACAGTCCTTTATTTAAGATTCGTTCTATTGTGTGTGACCCTCTAGGATTATACTAAGTTGGCAATGGGCTCAAACATGATCCCATAAGATATGATTAGGTTCTAGCAAACCGTCATACCTACCCAAATAGTATAACTAGATACAAGTTCTCATTCCTTTAGAATATGTCATAATCCCTTTGTCCTCGATGTCATTGAACACAAGTCATGGTCAACAAGTCAACTTGTTTTTGTTCAATACTTTCTCGATTCCGAATATGTTGATAATCCAAATGACATTGATCTAATCAATCCATTTGAGTTTGGCCAAACATTTCATCAACATCATTCCTATGAGGGGCCCAAGCTTGACATCTCTCCGAAGAGGGACAAATCCATTTAGCTTATTATTCTTCCCTACGTGAATCCGATTATGCCAATCATACCCTTTATAACTACCGTGTTAAGGCAGCGTTTGAATATGTCAAACATAATCTTCATCAAGTGGAAGACTATAATAACTTCATGTCTAAGGATTCAAATGACATAACTAATATGAGATTTATATATGACATCGACCATGACATAAATCTCATATCGGGGTCATGTCCAGTACCTTATTCCAAACAAGTACCCATAAATCTAACATGATCATCCCATGATCATTTAGCCTTTACACTAGTGCTTAACAAGCTCTAGGGACGGAGATTATTATAAGCAAACACGAGCCATAATAATAATCTTATTATCTCTTTATCATCATGAATAAAATGATAACTTATACAACGTTTAACAACCGTGCCTAGGGCACCAACACCAACAGGCGGGGTGTCTACAGAGCCCCTCGGCGATGTGGATTGCGAAGCAAAACGCGTCGACGAAAGAAAGATAACCGCCGAGGACATCGACAAGAGAAAACAAAGACTCGATAAAGCAGGAATTTGAAATTACAAAGGATATGAGTGCGCTCCCTGTGTGAGCGACTTAATTGACATAGAAAGGATATAGCGGATCCGTTTGCTGAAGCGGGATCCGTTTGCTGAAGCAGGATCCGTTTGCTAAAGCGGATCCGTTTGCTGATGCGGGTATCCGTTGCTGAAGCGGGATCCGTTTGCTGAAGCGGGATCCATTTGCTGAAGCGGGCTCCGTTTGCTGATGAGAGGGATCCGTTTGCTGATACGGGATCCGTTTGCTGATGGCGGGATCCGTTTGCTGATTCGGGATCCGTTTGCTGATGCGGGATCCGTTTGCTAATTGCGGGATCACCGTGGACCAAATTCCTGTCTAGAGCTGCATTTGCTGTTGACTTTATTGTGGGGATGCGGGCAAAGGTTGACTGTGGACAATTTTCTGCTGGGGATGAAGTGCCTGAGTAGCGGGAGCTGTTGATTTCGTGGTGGCACCTGTTATGTGTGTGCTTGGCAGGTATATGTGTTTGTGCAAGAAGATGCATGAAGTGTGAAGAGAGAAATTGTGCTCGTGGTGCAATGTGATTTGAAAGCAGTTTTGTATGAGAGAGAGGTAAAGTGGTTCTGTGTGTGAAGTGATTCTTGAAAGCGGAGATTGCTTGAGATGAATGATGTTCATACCTTCACTTACCATTGCCGCTTGATTGGGGATGGATTGCTGAAGGATGTTGCTTCTTTTGATGAAGAATGTCCATGCCTTGGATGGAGAATGATGATGTTGGTGATGATGAATTGTTCTTGCCTTTGATGGAGTATCGGTGGGACAGTATTCTGGATGATGGGTTGGTCGTGCCAAAAGGCTGCCTACGTATCCCTTGAAAGGAATCAGACCAGCGTAGTTCAAGGATGATGGAGAATACTGGGGGAGAATGCTAGGAGCAAAGCAAAGTAAAGCACATACTTTTGAACACAGAAGGAGAAAAAGAAAAAGAAAAATCTTTTTTTTTTATTTAGTTCGTGGGTGAACCATTTTAACCATTGTGTGTTTGTCAAGCCAACCCAAGATCAAGTCATGTTCAATCGAAGTCCGGATTGCCTTGCTTGAATTCTATCGTCGTCTCCGTAGTGTCCAAAGAAATTGATGTCTAGCCCCAAGAGATTTGTCATTTATGGGGCTTCAAAAGGACTATTGATGCCGAGATGCCAAGGGGTTGCTGACTGTAAAGCCCCTCGAATGCTGAACTTTGAGTGGCTTACGAAGCCCCAAGGTGAATCAACTCTTAGCCCATTCAAATAAACTGTCTTTTGTTCTCGACGTGGGCAAACCCCAAGAGAAGATTATTAATACCAAGCTTCGGGAGATTGTTAAGCCCCAAATGTCATGGGCTTATCAAGTTTGTAGATGGCGGGATGTGAAGAACTTTCGGTGTGAAGCTCCAACTTATCTTGGCATTGTATTGAGAGCAGATGCACCGTTGGGTAGAACTCATGAAAGTGATCTTCCTCTTTCTCTTGCTTGGAGGTGGATGGCCCTTTTTGTGGTTGATACCCAAATGGCGGAAGGCCCATGTTGGAAGTGTAATACGGTCTTCGGGAGACGTCTCGTGGGAGATGGTGATGTTGTTGCAGATGATAAGGTCTTGGTGTGATAAAGTCTCGAACGGTATGTTTACTTGAGTCTTCTTGAGTTGAGCCGACGGCGGATCTTCGGATGCAGCCTGTGCTTTTGATCTTGGAGAAGGGGGTGCAGTACTTGCAGAAACATTGGGATTGGCCGTAACTCTGCTTATAGAGTTAACATATTGGCATTACCCGCTATAACTCAGCCGGGTGAGTCTAGCATATTGAATCTTTTTTCCTTTTCTCTAAGACTTCCTTCAGAATCTCGTTGTGAGTTCTAACAAGAATCATCAAATTTATTCATATCATCTGAGCCTTCATTTAAAACCAAGAGGCATTTTGACTGGAAGTGTTGAGGGACCATTGAAGCTTGATCCCTTTCATGGAGCCATAAGACTACTTCCAAATTGCATTGCTCGGGTACCACTGCCCAAAAGCTTGTTTATTGCGAAGCCCCAATATTGCCCTTTGCTTGTATCACTGTATGCCGTAGCCTAAAAGATTGTAGATTACGAAGCCCCTTGAGACCTTTTGGTATAAAGCTTCAAATGTTGCTGGGGACATTAAAGTGAATTGATTCTTACTGAGGGAGACTTTAAGACTTGACCGTAGCCCCTAGAGTGCCATCATTGATTGCGAGAAAGGTCCATCCTTGATTGGGGTAACGAGCACGGGCACACATGACAAGAAGGCTTTTTGACATCCCTTTTGAGAGACTTTGAAGATAGTTTCACACATCTTTCTCGAGCATAGCCCCTGGGGCTTATTGATTGTCAAATGAAGCAAAAGAAGTCCTTGTTCTTGAGTCACATAGCCCCTAGGGCATCACCATTTGTTGACCAAAGCAAGAGTGACTCATCCTCGTGCGAGGGAACAAACATGAGAGGACATGGCAAGAGCTACTCCATTTCTCGGGAGCCTTTCGGCGTATTTTAGAAGCACATACTTGAAGAAGCTTTGAAAACTGAGACACATGTTGTTGCTATTTGCTGCCCAAGCCAATTGACTAGTTGGGGATTATTTGTGCAACCTCGTGCCCTTTTATGATGGGCTCGTTCTTGGATGGGTCTTGGTTACCACGGGCCTTCATTTCATGAACCCAAAAATGCACACTGCTGGGGAATGATGCCAAGACAACCTTTGATGGTGCCATATCTTGTCGAGCCTTTTGCAATCCCAAAGTTGAATCGGTGGGGAATTGACTTGCTGAGGAGATCCCATGTAGAGCTTGTGCAGTTGTCTTCCTTAGAGGCTGGAGATTTCCATTTCTCTTTCCCTTCTCTCTCTCACTCTCTCATTTTTTTTATGACGCACCCTGTTTTTTGCCTAGACCGCCCTTTCGGGTTTTCAATCTAGCGGGCATCTCTTTTGCGTCTTCTTTTTTTTTGACTCGATTAATGAGGAAGTGTGCATTGACTCTGGCTGAGGAGATAAGACATGTGATTTTGCGGTGAAGACCTCTTGTCACTAAAGATGAGTGACATTGACTCGACTAGGGAAGTGTCCCTAGTATTGACTTCATGTATGTATATTTTTTGAATGACTCACGAAGGCAAGTAAGTCATTAAGAGAGAAGAGAAAGAAAGCCCCAGTTTGATTGCAAGAAACTGGGAGTATCGCAAAAAGAAGAGAAACCCCTAGACTCGACAAGGAACGAAAAGCGATTCCAAATCTAAAAAAGTTGTTCAATCTTTTGGTGATTAATTCATTGGCAAATGAATCGTACAAAGATGTCATGACAAGTTCGAGAGGAAGGCCGATCACCATAACGCGCTAGGGCTAAACATATCTTCTTTCTTGCATGAGACCGGACCCGAAGGTTTCCTACGTTCCTCCAGTGAAGAGGCTCAGGTCACCGTAGTTCTTGTGGATCCTTCATTCGTCGAGATGGAATGGTTTCGTCGTGATTGTTGTCAATGTTGCTTCGTCCTTCGTTTGGTGGAATGATGTTGTTCTTTGTACTTCTTTGATTGAGGGGGGATTATTATTTTTTTTTGTGCTCTAACTTTTGCCTAGGTTGATTTGAGGATTTCAACCTAGAGAGCCTCTTTTTTTTCTTTTTCTTTTTTATCCCCTTTTGAAAACTTTGCTTCATGATTGTTGCTCCACCTTTCTTTGTCTTGATTTCGTCGTTGTTGATGTCTTCGTTGTTGAAGCCGTCGTCGATGTTTAGCCCCTAGGCGTTCAAGCGATGGCCTTCATTCCAAAACTTGTTTAGACATTTTTTCACCATTTTGCCAAGAATTAGATTGAACAACTTGGAAGAGTGTATGAGGACGAGAACGACTTTTATTTAATGATTGACTCAAAATTTAACATTGGACGAGAAAAATATTAATGCACACCATGATTCCAATTCAGTCCTTCATGATTCGTTCTATTCGTGTGTGACCCTCTAGGATTACACTAAGTTGGCAATGAGCCCAAACATGAACTCATAAGATATTATTAGGTTCTAGCAAACCGTCATACCTACCCAAATAGTGTAACTAGATACAAGTTCGCATTCCTTTTAGAACATGTCATAATCCCTTTGTCCACGATGTCTTTGAACACAAGTCATGGTCAACAAGTCAACTTGTTTTGTTCAATACTTTTCTCGATCCCGAATATGTTGATAATCCATATGACATTGATCCAATCAATCCATTTAAGTTTGGCCAAACATTTCACCAACATCATTCCTTCGAGGGGCCCAAGCTTGACATCTCTCCGAAGAGGGACAAATCCATTTAGCTTATTATTCTTCCCTACGTGAATCCAATACCCATGGGGCACCAACACCAACAATCTCCCACTTGCCCTAGGCTCAATTCCCTAGGTATCCAATACCCATGGACCAACATGACCATCATGTCTTAGCTTGTGGAAGTCCCATTGTTTAGTGTGTCCGTAACGTTATGATTAGTAGGTACTTTACATATATGTACGTCTCCCTTATCAACGATTTCTCGAACGATAAGAGAACGCCTAAGTATGTGTTTGGATTTAGGATGTGCTCTTGGTTCCTTTGCTTAATTCAATAGCACAACTATTATTACTAATAAGGTCTATTGGATTAGCAATACTATGAACCATCTCAAGTTCACCAATGAACTTATTAATCCAAACAGTTTCCTTTGCAGCATCCAATGCAGTAATATACTTAGTTTTAGTCGTAGAATTAGTGACTGTACTCTGCTTGGAACCATTCCAACTTACAGCTTCACCATTAGTTATAAAACTCGATTGCGATTTTTCTATTATCTTTGTCAGTTTGGAAGTATACATCCGTGTACCCATATACGACGAGATCATCTTCCATCCCTCCATAGATCAAAACAAATCTTTAGTCCTTCTAAAGTGCTTTAAGAATTGTTTCACAGCCATCCAGTGACTCTCACCGGTTGTCGGATTAATATCTACTCGTCATGCTCCAAGCATTAGATATATCCGTCTTAGTGCTTATCATGGTATGATGGATCCAATTGTCGAAGCAAATGGCATCTCATTCATTTTCTCATGCTCATCATTTGTCTTAGGACATTGAGTCTTGCTTAGAGAAACTCCATGTATTATTGGCAACAGTCCTCTCTTAGAATTTTCCTTGCGGAATCTTTTAATGACTTTGTCAATGTGTGTACTTTGGCTTAAACCAATTTAGCTTCCTTGATCTATCTTTATAGATCTTAATGCCAATGACATATGCGGCTTCATCCATATTCTTCATTGCGAAACACTTTCTCAACCAAATCTTTACAGATTAAAGTGTAGGAATGTCGTTTCCAATGAGCAATATGGCATCCACATATAAATATAAGGAATAGCACTATGCTCCCACTAATCGTATTTTGTATACAAGGTTCTTCTTCGTTCTTGATGAAACCAAACTATTTGAATCTTCAAAACGGAGATTCCAACTCCCATATACTTGCTTCAATCCATCCAATGAATTTACGCAACTTACATACTTTATTAGAATTTTATTTGACTATCAAAACCTTTAGGTTGTATCCAATACATCCTTAAGTGAGTTCCCGTTGAGGAACACTTGTTTTGACATCATTTTGTCAAATTTCATATTCCAAATATGAACATGAGACTATGAAAATTCTAATAAGTTTCTTGCTACCCATGTAAGTTTTTCTCCAAGAAAAGTCATTCATCTCCTTTAGTTTTTACATCTTAGGTTAGAATGATCAAGTTCCAAATTTGATTATTATACATGAATTGCCTTTTAGATTTTATGACTCCAAGCCATTAATCTAAATGTGGAGTTGATATTGCATCTTTGATAGGTGGTAAATACTTCATTCTAAATGAACTTTACCTCAATACTTTCTATTTCGAAATATCCAATATTTCTTCTAATAGATTGTATTTTATCATGTGTGCAAGTACTTGTATATCTTGAACGGATTTTCACAACTCTTTGTGAAAACTTGTTCAACTTCCATCATAGGTTAAATACTAATTTTCTAGGCTCGAACCATTCGAGATATATTTTACTCCCACTGATTCTTTTAGAGATAAACCATTTATCTAGAAAAGCATCATCTTAATCAACAAACCATTTGTTTCTTATGAGTAAAATTATGTCCTCAAGTTTCCTTAGGATATCCCATGAAAATATATTTATTAGATTTAAGTGTGAGTGTGTCCCAGACAGCTCCTTTCCAAAGGTCTCATCATCTTAAATCTTTATAAAAGACAAACCGAGTTTTCTTTCACCTTTAACCTCTTTTGATGGAACTCAAATTAGTGTAGTTATAGCGGTTTGTAATACATAACCCCAAAATTAATAATGGAAGATCAATTTGACTTTATCATCTAATGAACCATATCCAATAAGGTTCTTACACTTCCACGTAGACACATTATTTAGAATGATGTTCTTAGTGAAGTTAATTTGTGAAACCATTTCACAACTTTTTGATGACTGTCAAATTCTTGGTTTAATTGTTCATCATCTTGATCGAATCAGAATCTTTGAACAATTTTACCAAATCCAACCAAAATTCCCCTTTAGCATTGCTACTTAATGCACCATATACATCGAAATGTATTAGGTCAAGTAAGATATTAGCCTTTTACTATTCATAGTAAAAGATGTCTTGGTCCAAGTAAATAAGACTTGCATAAATCATGTGATTCCAAATCATATGACTTAAAACTCCGTCCCATGGAATTTTAGATATGCATTTCTTATTTATTTGATCAAAACAATAATGCATAAAGAATTTGATTATTTATGTCATAACCTCAGTTATTATTTCGTTCTTCAAGATTTATGATATAAGATTTATTTATATGATAACACAATTAAGTAAATCATAATAAATAAAACACTTTTCTTATTCCAAATAAGAAATAAATATCCTTCATTATCTTATGACAAAATAATAATTTCTGCTTCATAAGTAAAGTCACTTTACAAGTGTTCCACGAACAATGTTGCAACCATTGTATCATTACCATTCATATATCAAACTTTACTATAAGCAGTCTTTCAATTTACTAATTATTGCGATATCCAATACCCAATAATTAAATTTAGAAAGATTAATTTATAACATAAATATTTTCAAGCGGTAGTCTACCTACCATTTCTTTTATTGATCATCTAGAATTTTGACTACAATCCTAAATGGTCAATCCAATTTCCATTTTACCAAATTGCATCAATTAGAGTTATTATTTTAACCATAATTATTTCCTTTAGGGTTGACAAATCTGTCTTCCGTTTCCTTTGGCATTTGGCCTCCTTTTCCATCATGAACCATGAGCATTGGAGAATCCATTCTCCACCATCTTCATCTCCACAGATTTCAGCATATCATGCAACTCGGAGAGATTCTTATTCATTCCAAGAATATTATAGTTCATCACAAAGTGATTATAACTTTTGGACAATGAATCAAGAATGAGATCCATGGCTTGCTCCAATCCAATTGGACAACCAAGTTTCTCAAGATGCTCTACGTAGCCTTTATCTTAAGCATGTGAGGTTCCACTTATTGCCCTTTACTCCTTTTGCAAGAAGTGAATGCAAAATGGTTTTATACCTCTCTTGCCTAGATTTCTCTTTGAAACATGTAACTCAAATCCACGCCTATCTAATAGGCTTCTACAAGTTCCAAACTTTGTTGGAGTTTTGAGCACATAATCGCGAGCATAAGACAACTCACATTCCTAGAATCATACTCATGATTCTTGTGATTGTCTATTCCGGCTTTGGGTTCTTTAGGAATAGGCCCATCAAGAATGTACAACCCATCTTCTTGCCTTAGTACTATTCTTAGGCTCAGGATCCAATCCATGAAGTTTGTACCATTCTTTTGAAGCTTTATCCTTAACAAGGATTAATCGCAACGATTTTAGTTGTCATCTACAACTTATGCAAAATTTTCAAAATTTTACAAGTACCAATCTCATTAAAGAGATAAATAATGTATTTTCCAAAAATACTCCCACTAAATTATATAACCTTCTTATACATCCAATGTATAATATAATTTAAATGGGCTAAGATCCAACTTTAATTTGATTTCAAGTCCGCTATGGCGGATTACACAAAACCAAATTAATTAGGTAGACAACCCTGTCAATCATATCCAATATGACTCTTAGATCATTTTTCTGAGATTCTTTTAAATTGGGCTAAGATCCATCTTTAATTTAATTTCAAGTCCGCGGAGGCGGATTACACAAAATCAAATTAATTAGGTCGACAATTTCTTGTCAATCATATCCAATATGATTCTTAGGGATCCAATTTCAAAAGCATGTTTAATCTCATCTTTGCCTAGGCCCAAAACTGTTTTGACGCCTTGTTAAGTCCAACCATTTTAAACATATAATTAATGTGCCTCGCTAGGGCGTGCCCACATTATCTATCTTGCTCATACATAAATAAAGTTAATGCACCTCGCTAGGGCGAAAACTACATTGAAATTACTCATATACTAGCAAGTGTTTAAATCATGGCATGGCAAAAGGGACTTAAAACTTTCTTGAAGGTTTATTATCATATAGCATACAACATATTTATGAGCACATAAGATAAACATGTTACGCATCAAGTTTAGCCACTAAATTAATAATCATTAATTTAAGCATAATATTTATGTGTCAATAGTTTCTCTATAATTATGAGGATGAGACTCTTTGAACCTTGGTTATCATCTCCAAATCAAGACAACAAGAAGTGCGGCTGAACTAAGCCATTAGGCAACCACAATTCCGCACTAATTCAAGAAACCAAGAAAGTAGTCCATGTGGCCGAAACTAAGCAATAGATGGTCTCGATGAACGCAGGCCAATTGCATCCACAATTCCACATGGATCTCCAATCTTTGAATCAAGAACTTTGTTTCTCAATTTTAGCAATTATGAACTCTTCATAATTCTAACTTCGTTTTATCTTTGAATCTTTGATTGCGATCAAGTTTGGGAAACACAATCTCGATGAACGTAGATTAACCATCCAAACCTTTATCCAATCTTAGAATCACAAGACTAAAACAAATAGGAAAATTAAACCCTAAAGTCCAACCCAAATCCTAGCACGAGCCCCCGCGCCAAAACGCTAGGTCCGGCTGGGTCTCTGCATGGGTCCGGTCGAACCCCGTCGAAAATTCCAAATTTTAAAGTTCCAAAATTTATCTCAAAATTGTTTTCCCGATTCAATTTGGATTTGGTGTTCTTGGTGATCCAATCACCATGATCATCAAAACCTTGAATAAACCATTTATTCTTGAATCCCTAGAATATCAAAACTTTGATCCAATCAAAATTGATAATCTAAACGATTTCAAATCCACCATAATTTTAATTGCGATTGAACAGTGCGATTAAAGTTCATCAAACAATAAACCACATAAAACGCATAGACCACATAAACATCATAATCCCAATATTAAAATCATGCTAGGCACATAAACAAACAATTTATATACACACAACATGATTATGTATTGAAATAATCAACATGAACGGGGCTCTGATACCACTGTTGGGTTTCGTAGTAACATGCGCAGCAGAATTAAGAATTTAAATTTTATGAAACCCAAAGCCCATAGATCCATTCATATGATTAAGTCAAATACAACATAATTAATACTAGAATACTAACCCTTGATGCCTTTGATTTTGCAACCTTGAATTCGATGGAGGCTTGAAATCTTGATTACGAACAAAGCAAGAATCACGAACTATGAAGATGATTAGTTTCACCCTCTAACGGTATCCACACCACGAACGAATATCAAGAACACTTGATCTTGGTTGCTAGACCAAATTATGAAACACGCTTTCACAATTGTAAGAACTATATGGAATTATGAATATTCTTGTTCTTCACTTTTGGGATCTTAGAACAAGAAAATAACCTCCCAAAACCCTTTGGGGGCACTCATAATCATCTGCTTAATGACTGCTGAAAGGATCATTAAATAGGTCCTAATCCTTAACCCTTAAGGACTTAGGAAACCTAAATCCCGTCACAAAATTAAGCTGCAGAGTTTCTGGTCCGACTGCACTGGCACGGTCGTGCCCTTTAAGGCGCACGGTCGTGCCAATAGGTGCGCATGTTGCCACCAGCCGTCCAATATTGGCACGGTCGTGCTTTGCTTTTGGCACGGTCGTGCCAGTTACCACGCAAGACTTTGCCTTTTTTCGATTTATGGCACGGTCGTGCCCTTTAAGGCGCACGGCCGTGTGCCAGTTCAACTTTTAGGCATTTTTCCATAATTCCAATTCAGTCTTTCATGATTCGTTTTATTCGTGTGTGACCCTCTAGGATTACACTAAGTTGGCAATGAGCCCAAACATGAACCCATAAGATATGATTAGGTTCTAGCAAACCGTCATACCTACCCAAATAGTGTAACTAGATACAAGTTCGCATTCCTTTTAGAACATGTCATAATCCCTTTGTCCACGATGTCTTTGAACACAAGTCATGGTCAACAAGTAAACTTGTTTTGTTCAATACTTTTCTCGATCCCGAATATGTTGATAATCCAAATGACATTGATCCAATCAATCCATTTGAGTTTGGCCAAACATTTCACCAACATCATTCCTTCGAGGGGCCCAAGATTGACATCTCTCCGAAGAGGGACAAATCCATTTAGCTTATTATTCTTCCCTACGTGAATCCAATCATGCCAATCATACACTTTATAACTACCGTGTTAAGGCAGCGTTTGAATATGTCAAACATAATCTTCATCAAGTGGAAGACTATAATAACTTCATGTCTAAGGATTCAAATGACATAACTAATATGAGATTTATATATGACATCGACCATGACATAAATCTCATACCGCGGGTCATGTCCAGTACCTTGTTCCAAACAAGTACCCATAAATCTACCATGATCATTTAGCCTTTATACTAGTGCTTAACAAGCTTTAGGGACGGAGATTATTATAAACAAACACGAGCCATAATAATAATCTTATTATCTCTTTATTATTATGAATAAAATGATAACTTATACAACGTTTAACAAACGTGCCTAGGGCACCAACACCAACAATCTCCCACTTGCCCTAGGCCCAATTCTCTAGGTATCCAATACCCATGGACCTAACATGACCATCATGTCTTAGCTTGTGGAAGTCCCATTGTTTAGTGTGTCCGTAACGTTATCATTAGTAGGTACTTTGCATATATGTACGTCTCCCTTATCAAAAATTTCTCGAACGATAAGAGAACGCCTAAGTATATGTTTGGATTTAGGATGTGCTCTTGGTTCCTTTGCTTAATTCAATAGCACCACTATTATTACTAATAAGGTCTATTGGATTAGCAATACTAGGAACCATCTCAAGTTCACCAATGAACTTATTAATCCAAACAGTTTCCTTTGCAGCATCCAATGCAGTAATATACTTAGTTATAGTCGTAGAATTAGTGACTGTACTCTGCTTGGAACCATTCCAACTTACAGCTTCACCATTAGTTATAAAACTCGATTGCGATTTTTCTATTATCTTTGTCAGTTTGGAAGTATGCATCCGTGTACCCATATACGACGAGATCATCTTCCATCCCTCCATAGATCAAAACAAATCTTTAGTCCTTCTAAAGTGCTTTAAGAATTGTTTCACAGCTATCCAGTGACTCTCACCGGTTGTCGGATTAATATCTACTCGTCATGCTCCAAGCATTAGATATATCCGTCTTAGTGATTATCATGGTATGATGGATCCAATTGTCGAAGCAAATGGCATCTCATTCATTTTCTCATGCTCATCATTTGTCTTAGGACATTGAGTCTTGCTTAGAGAAACTCCATGTATTATTGGCAACAGTCCTCTCTTAGAATTTTCCTTGCGGAATCTTCTAATGACTTTGTCAATGTGTGTACTTTGGCTTAAACCAATTTAGCTTCCTTGATCTATCTCTATAGATCTTAATGCCAATGACATATGCGGCTTCATCCATTTTCTTCATTGCGAAACACTTTCTCAACCAAATCTTTACAGATTAAAGTGTAAGAATGTCGTTTCCAATGAGCAATATGTCATCCACATATAAAATAATGAATAGCACTATGCTCCCACTAATCGTATTGTGTATACAAGGTTCTTCTTCGTTCTTGGTGAAACCAAACTATTTGAATCTTCAAAACGGAGATTCCAACTCCCATATACTTGCTTCAATCCATCCAATGGATTTCCTCAACTTACATACTTTATTAGAATTTTCTTTGACTATCAAAACCTTTAGGTTGTATCCAATACATCCTTAAGTGAGTTCCCGTTGAGGAACAATTGTTTTGACATCATTTTGTCAAATTTCATATTCCAAATATGAACATGAGACTATGAAAATTCTAATAAGTTTCTTGCTACCCATGTAAGTTTTTCTCCAAGAAAAGTCATTCATCTCCTTTGGTTTTTACATCTTAGGTTAGAATGATCAAGTTCCAAATTTGATTATTATACATGAATTGCCTTTTAGATTTTATGACTCCAAGCCATTAATCTAAATGTGGAGTTGATATTGCATCTTTGATAGGTGGTAAATACTTCATTCTAAATGAACTTTACCTCAATACTTTCTATTTCGAAATATCCAATATTTCTTCTAATAGATTGTATTTTATCATGTGTGCAAGTACTTGTATATCTTGAACAGATTTTCACAACTCTTTGTGAAAACTTGTTCAACTTCCATCATAGGTTAAATACTAATTTTCTAGGCTCGAACCATTCGAGATATATTTTACTCCCACTGATTCTTTTAGAGATAAACCATTTATCTAGAAAAGCATCATCATAATCAACAAACCATTTGTTTCTTATGAGTAAAATTATGTCCTCAAGTTTCCTTAGGATATCCCATGAAAATATATTTATTAGATTTAAGTGTGAGTGTGTCCCATACAGCTCCTTTCCAAAAGGTCTCATCATCTTAAATCTTTATAAAAGACAAACCGATTTTTCTTTCACCTTTTAACCTCTTTTGATGGAACTCAAATTAGTGTAGTTATAGCGGTTTGTAATACATAACCCCAAAATTAATAATGGAAGATCAATTTGACTTTATCATCTAATGAACCATATCTAATAAGGTTCTTACACTTCCACGTAGACACATCATTTAGAATGATGTTCTGAGTGAAGTTAATTTGTGAAACCATTTCACAACTTTTTGATGACTGTCAAATTCTTGGTTTAATTGTTCATCATCTTGATCGAATCAGAATCTTTGAACAATTTTACCAAATCCAACCAAAATTCCCCTTTAGCATTGCTACTTAATGCACCATATACATCGAAATGTATTAGGTCAAGTAAGATATTAGCCTTTTACTATTCATAGTAAAAGATGTCTTGGTCCAAGTAAATAAGACTTGCATAAATCATGTGATTCCAAATCATATGACTTAAAACTCTGTCCCATGAAATTTTAGATATGCATTTCTTATTTATTTGATCAAAACAATAATGCATAAAGAATTTGATTATTTATGTCATAACCTCAGTTATTATTTCGTTCTTCAAGATTTAGGATATAAGATTTATTTATATGATAACACAATTAAGTAAATCATAATAAATAAAACACTTTTATTATTCTAAATAAGAAATAAATATCCTTCATTATCTTATGACAAAATAATAATTTCTGCTTCATAAGTAAAGTCACTTTACAAGTGTTCCAAGAACAATGTTGCAACCATTGCATCATTACCATTCATAGATCAAACTTTACTATAAGCAGTCTTTCAATTTACTAATTATTGCGATATCCAATACCCAATAATTAAATTTAGAAAGATTAATTTATAACATAAATATTTCCAAGCGGTAGTCCCACATTTCTTTTATTGATCATCCAGAATTTTGACTACAATCCTAAATGGTCAATCCAATTTCCATTTTACCAAATTGCATCAATTAGAATTATTATTTTAACCATAATTATTTCCTTTAGGTTTGACAAATCTGTCTTCCCTTTCCTTTGGCATTTGGCCTCCTTTTCCATCATGAACCATGAGCATTGGAGAATCCATTCTCCACCATCTTCATCTCCACAGTTTTTTCAGCATATCATGCAACTCAGAGAGATTCTTATTCATTCCAAGCATGTTATAGTTCATCACAAAGTGATTATAACTTTTGAACAATTTTACCAAAAAGGAGTGTTTGTAATCAAGAAAAGGAGGGAAAAAATACTGCAATCCGTAACTGCCAAAATGGGAAGCGCGCGAGTCCCGCTTTTAGGGCGAGACGCGCGCGCAGCCCACAAGAAGTGCCGGAGGCGCGCGAGTCTAAAAATGACATAATGACAGAAAAGACTCAAAAGTTAATTCTATTACGCAGTTTAGTCCAAAACTAACGGAATCAGTTAGGAACTTAACGGAAGTAACAAAAATTAACAAAAATAAGAAAAATAAAAATACTATGTATGCAATCGAGGTGAGAGGTCCAAGGCGGGGTGTCTACAGCACTCACCTAAGTGGGGCTTGCTACTCCGTATTCTCCCAAATGTATGAGGCGGGGGTACGCATGGATGACTTGCTCAAGGAGATTAAGAAGGCCACTCCTACCTATCGTTACAAGGCCGCCTCTAATTCAAACAAAGAAGCTTCTTTCAATGCCGTTACTACCGACAAGGGGAATTACAAGAAGGTCCCTCCACCACAAGGCAAGCGGTTCTAAAACGACCGTGTCTACACTCCTCTCAATGGCATGACCATCACCGAGGCCTATGAAGCTCTAAAGGCAAAGGGGCAAATCACTCCTCTTCAAGGGTACAAGCAACCACAACCGCTCCGTCCCAATCATGCCCACCACAAATGGTGTGACTACCATCAATGCACCGGTCACCTCACCGAGGATTGCTTCTCCATCCGCAACACCATCCAAGACCTCATAGACAAGAAGGAATTAATAATCCCTAATGAGGGTGGTGTCAATGTAATAGAGGTATGAGAGTTTGAAGGAACCACTCATTCGATCCCAATTGTGAATGAGGGCTCCAATGATATGAATAAACTTGATAATTCTTGTTATGTTGTGACTTCTGATGAGATTATGAGGGAAGTTTTAGAGAATAGGAAGAAGAAGCTACACAGGACCGTGAACGTGCTCACTCGCAGTGGCCGAGTAACAACGAGCACAATCCCTCCCAATACCGCAGCAACCAACACCTCTCCTCAAAGATCGCAAGCACGCGACGTACCCGAAGATCCTTTGTTAACACAACTCAAGAAGACGCAAGCCAACATATCCATCTGGGACCTTATTGTATCATCAAAGAAACACCGAGACCTCGTCATCAAGAACTTGGATGACACATCAGTCTCTCCCGACACGACTCCCGAGGACCTCACAGCAATGATAGGTCACATTCACTTCGGCAATGTCATCACTTTTGCCGACATGGACCTCCCGCCATTTGGGTCCGAACACAATGAAGCCATCTACCTCAAAGTAAGGGCAAGGGGGAGACCCATCTCAAGAGTTCTAGTAGACGGTGGTTCTGCACTCAACTTAATGCCTAGCCGAGTCATGGGCATACTGGGGCTCAAAAGCTACGATTTATAACCCTCCGCCCAAGTCATTAGAGGGTACGACAGCACTGCCCGTACAGTCATGGGAATGTTAGAAGTTGATATCGAATTTGGAAGCGTGATCATGTCCGTCCCATTCTAAGTACTTGATGTCCCTGCTTCATTAAACTTGCTTTTGGGCCGACCATGGATCTACAGTTCCAATGCGGTCCCTTCCACTCTCTATCAATGTGTCAAGATCAGAAATGGGGACGAGATAGTCACCGTCATGGCCGAGAATGTCACCATCCACAGAAATGGGGGACAACCCGTTCACCAAGTTCAACACGGGATAGAAGATTCCACTCTCTCGGCGTCAACACCATCGACAAAGAAGGGGGAAACAGACAATGGACCCTCGGCAATCCTAAATCCTCCGCATGATGAGGAACATGAATCACTTTCCCGGTCTAGGCCTAGGGAAGCATCAACAAGGGATATTGCACCCCGTAGAAGTTCCTTTTGTCAAGAACAAGTTTGGTCTGGGATACGAGCCTACCAAAGATGACTTGAAGTACGAGCAAGCAGTCAAGAATCAAAATACCCGAGCTCGCAAAGAAGGTCGACAATATGAAATCCCTAACTTGAGGCCTTACCGCAACACACTAAACGGTTATTTTGTTCACCAAGGGGAAGATGTTCCGTACATGATCTTTCCCGAACCATGGGTTAACAACAAGGGGGTCAGAAAGCCCGGTCTCGAGATCTTCACTGGTTGTGAAATTCCGACACAAGGGAGCCTACTCCAATGTCACCCCGAGAGTGGTAGGGCAAGAAAGTGACTATAGAGTCCGAGGTAGAGATTACCGCGGGGGAAGAACTATCCGATCTAGCCTCCATGTTCGAAGAATTTGCCATCATGGATAATTGTCAAGTCAACGCCATCTACGACACCGCCGTCAGAAAGGAAACCATCAGTGAGATCCCGCCAAGCTCCGGGCCAATCAACAACTGGTATTCAACGAAGGGCCCCATAGTATCCGAGGATTTCTTGATCCGAGAAATGGGTTGCATACCCCGTACAACAACAAAGAAAGAGCGGATCACACTTACTTTCGAGTCCGAGAGTGTTTCTAATACCCTCACCCAAGAGGATATGGAGGCAATAGCCGAGCGTGTGTTTCCTTTCTTTGCTAATGAAAAATTTGATATTTCTGAGTACCCCGAGATTACAAATATCATAAATGATGAATTAACTAATAACGAACTTAATGAACAAGTTAATAACGATTCAAATTATGATGAAATAGACCACGAAAACATAACATACCTAAATGAACTAGCTCAATAGGTTCGTTGTCGTGGTGAAAATGGTCCAGGGGCTGATGAGGAATTGCATGTTGTTAATCTGGGTACCAACGAAGAGCCGAAAGAAACAAAGATTGGCAGCTTCTTCAAGGGGGAAGACAAAGACAGATTGACTGCACTGCTCAAAGAGTTTGTGGATGTATTCGCATGGTCGTACAGAGATATGTCGGGTTTGGACAGAAAGGTCGCGGAGCACAGAATTCCGATCAGAGAGGACGCCAAGCCAGTAAAGCAGAATCTTAGAAAGATCAAGCCAGAATGGTCTCTACAAGTCAAAGAAGAAATTAAAAAGCTCCTCAGTATGGGTTTCATCAAAGTCATTGAGTATCCGACTTGGCTAGCCAACATTGTGACAGTCAGTAAGGCAAACGGCAAGGTTCAAGTTTGTGTGGACTTCCGGAATTTGAACAAAGCTTCCCCGAAAGATGATTTTCCACTACCAAACATCGACATGCTCATCGATTCAACTGCCAACTATAAAGTCTGCTCATTTGTGGACGGTTTTGCCGGTTACAATCAGATTCTCATATCCGAAGAGGACCAACACAAGACAGCTTTCACAACACCGTGGGGAACTTTCTGCTACAGATTCATGCCGTTCGGACTAAGGAACACTGGGGCTACCTATCAGAGGGCTGTTACGGATCTATTCCATGACATGATTCATAAAGAGATCGAGGTCTATGTAGACGACATGATCATCCATTCGAAGGGAACCGACGGTCAACATTTGTTCGATCTTCGCAAATTCTTTGAAAGACTTCGACAACACAACATGAGACTCAACCCCACAAAGTGCACTTTTGGGGTCATCAGAGGAAAGGTTCTCGGTTATATGGTCACTGAGAGGGGAATTGAAGCCGATCCCTCCAAGATCAAGGCAATCATTGACATGCCTCCTCCAAAGACGCAGAAAGAAATCAAAGGTTTCATGGGCAGACTTCAATACATCAGTCGGTTTGTTCACTAACTCACTTCCATGTGTGAGCCGATCTTCAAGCTACTCAAAAAGAATGTGGCTCTAGAATGGACCGATGCTTGCCAAGAAGCCTTCGACCAAGTGAAGCATTACTTCACATGCCCTCCAGTTTTGGTTCCACCGCACAAAGAGAAGCCTCTCTTGCTCTATCTCACTGTCAATGATGAAGCCCTAGGGGCTATGTTAGCACAAGAACAGCGAGACTCCATAAAAGAGAATACTATATACTTTGTCAGCCGCCAGTTTTAAGGAGCTGAAAAGAACTACTCTGTCTTAGAGAAGTCTTGTGCTACATTGGTTTGGGTTACTCAAAAGCTCAAGCATTACATGGAGGCCTTCCTAATCAAGTTGGTAGCAAAAGTGGACCCGCTCCGCTACATCTTCGAGAAGCCTTTCATAGCCAAATGGTATTTCATGATCGCCGGCTACGATATCACTTACGTCACACTCAAATCCATCAGGGGGAAAGTGTTCAGTGATCAGCTTGCTAAATTTTCGTGTGACGAAGTGAAGGGGGAAGATGTAGAGTTCCCCAACGAGCATTTAATTTGAGCTACAACAGAAGAAAATAAGTGGCAACTTTTTTTCGATGGCGCAGCCAATAAGCATGGATATGGCATAGGGATGTTACTTGTTGATCCAAAGGACATGTATACTCCAATCGCTATCCGCCTCGAATTTGAAGCCACCAACAACATCGCTGAGTACGAAGCATGCATAGCGGGGCTCGAAGCAGCCCTCGAGAGAAATGTCACAAGTTTAGAGGTATTTGGTGATTCCTTGCTCATCATCAATCAGACATTTGGAAAGTGGAAGATTCAAGACTCGACTCTACAACGGTATGGTCAACATCTCGAGGAGTTGGTTGAACAGTTTTAAGAAATCACCTTCAACTACCTGCCAAGGGACAAAAACCGTTTTGCTGATGCACTAGCCACCATCGCTTCACTGGTCGAAATACCTGAGGGTAAAATGGTGAAGACCTTCAAAATTTCCCGAAGGAACAGTCCGGCATACTGTATGAGTATCGAGATCAATGAGGTCCAAGCAAACTCCCCGTGGTATGCGGATATCATGAATTTCCTCAAGGATCGTACTTATCCCGAGAATAGCAATAAGAAGTCCCAAATGGCATTGCAAAGACTAGCCTCCCGATATGTACTGATTGGAGACCGAGTCTACAAAAGGCACCACGAAGGGATCAATCTCCTATGCGCAAATGAGACCGAAGCTCAAGAAATAATGCATGAGATCCACGAAGGTGAATGTGGGCCCCACATGAATGGGTTTATGTTGACCAAGAAAATACTCCGCATGGGTTATTATTGGAGTACCATGGAAAGGGACTGCATCGAGAAAGTCAAGAGGTGCGCCAAATGCCAATTCCATGCCAATCTACATCACGCTCCACCCTCACAGCTTTAAAATATGACCACGCCTTGGCCTTTCTCTTGTTGGGGCATAGACATCATCGGCAAAGTTCACCCTACTGGCAGCAACAGACAATCTTTCGTCCTAGTAGCCGTGGACTATTTTACAAAATGGGTCGAAGCACAGGCTTACCGAGTTCTCAACGCCAAGAAAGTGGCCGAATTCGTAAAAACCCACATCACGTGCCGGTACGGCGTTCCTCATGAAATCATCTCAGACAATGGTTCTCACTTTGAGAAAGAGATGGACGCACTCCTGATAGAATACAAGATTACTAAGCACAAGTCATCTCCATACCGCCCTCAAGCAAACGGCACGGTCGAGGCTGCTAATAAGACAATCGAGACCATTGTGAAGAAAATGGCCTCCACTGGAAGGGATTGGCCCGAAAAGCTACCTCTAGCATTATGGGGCTACCGCACGTCAATACGGACAGCGACTGGAGAAACTCCTTATGCACTGGTATATGGTTCTGAAGCTATACTCCCAATAGAACTTGAAGTCCCATCCCTACGGGTCCTGCTCGAGAACCAAGTCAATGAAGTTGATTGGATGCAAAGTCGATATGAACAGCTAGCCCTACTCGACGAGAAAAGGCTAAGGGCAATCAAACGTACGAGGGCCTATCAAAAAGAATGCCTAGGGCTTTCAACAAAAAGGTGAAGCCCCGAAACATCAGTGTGGGAGATTTGGTCCTAAGACAACACCCTCCTAATACCATGAACCCCCTTGGAAAATGGGGACCTCGATGGATCGGTCCGTACGTAGTCAAGAAAATACTAAGCGGCGGTGCAGTCCGACTCGTGGATTTAGACGGAGATCAGCTGCCAAAGGAAGTCAACCTTGACAAGTTGAAGAGATTTTACGTCTAATAAACGAAGACCATAAAAAAAAAAGGAGCTCGCTAGGCAAAAATTATAGCACGTGCAAAAAAGAAGCCCGCTAGATTGAAAACCCGAAAGGGTGGTCTAGGCAAAAAACAAGGTGCACACAAAAAAAAAAAAAAAAAAAAATGGTCTTCGTTTGTTTGAACTACGGAGACCTGAGCCTCTACACTGGAGGAACGTAGGCAACCTTCGGGTGCGGTCTAAAATATAAAAAAATACCCAAATCATCTCAAAATTAACAAGATGCAATTTTTATTCAAATCTCAAATCATTCAAACCATTACAACAGATTTTGTTGAGCTACTAAAAGACTTAAAACATTAAAATCCTAAAACAAGTGGTCTATTTTACTTGCAATCTCTTGGGGGTACTAGGAAAAATCTAATTTTCTCTTGGCCTTTGAAGGACCACCCGAACGACCATCAATCCTACTCTTCTTGGGAGGCCTAGGAACACTGATGCGGACCGATACTTTCTCCTCAACAGAGCGCCTCCGAGCATAAAAGTCATCCAAAAGGGTACTGAAAGGGTCGGTCAGAATGTTGTTCACATCAGCAGCAGCCTCCTTGTACCTCAAGCCACTGTTAGGCTCAAAGTCCTTTCTTAGCAATTCAGCCTGAAGAGCATCTACCCAAGTAATGTCGCGGTAGACGGTACCAAGCAAGTGATCCAAGTAACTCTCGGGAAGAAAGATACTACCCCAATGCAAAGGGGCAGAAGCCCAACGGTTACGATCATCTCCCCAAGCCGACTGAAGCTCATTCGAGAAGTCCGGACCCATATAAGAAATTGGACGAAGCCTCCTGTTCCTCGGAAAATGAATTATCTGTTGACGGCCAAATTGCCTCAGAACCCGTTCTGGTTGGTAAAACGAGGAATCTCTCAACCCGGGTAAAACCACATGCTGAAAACCAGAGGTCCACTCCACAAAAGGGCGAAGACCCCAAGGGCATCACT
The DNA here is from genome assembly GCA_026119855.1 of Campanula takesimana. Classification (NCBI taxonomy): domain Eukaryota; kingdom Viridiplantae; phylum Streptophyta; class Magnoliopsida; order Asterales; family Campanulaceae; genus Campanula; species Campanula takesimana. The sequence continues at coordinate 143,062 of JAOWBW010000210.1, forward strand.
CAACGTCAGTCATAAGACGAGAAGCAAAAAATATCCTCCAACCCTCTTCAGTCAAATCTCTAATTAGCAACCGTCGCCTATGAACAGCAAAAGGAAAAAGGTCGCCATCTGACGCATAAAGCCTGAAATGCTCCCGAAGCCATATGGTCAAAAGCAAGGGGCTTCCTCGTCGCATCTCGCCCGTACGGTGCAATTCGTCCAAACCATGCAAGGTATCTCCCACAACGAGTGGAATTATGCTGAGTCGTTGTCCTTTCGCCTGCAACACAATTTCAGCCAACTGCGCATCCGCAGTACCCAGAGGAGTGACAAACAAAACCTCGCTGAAAAGGTAGACAGCCATGGCATTTCTCCTAAAGGACTGAACCGCGACATCTTCCGAATGCAAATTGAAAAACATCGGAAGCTCAGTTATGTCAACAACGGTCCCGTGCATCATCTTCTTCACCTCTCCAACAGGGATTTTCAGAAGGTCAACCCAAGAATCAACAACACCGCGGTAATACTTAGGGACGGCAATCCGACCGGCCAAAGGCATACCCAAAATGTCCTCAAAATCATCGACAGTCGGCACCATTTCATTAGCCGAAAAGTTGAACGCATGGCTATCACAATCCCAGAAAGCTGCAGCAGCCTTCAACAAGTCCCAATCCGGCTTCAATGTTCGCAAAGTAAAAAGAATTCGAAATCCAAAGAATTCGAAATCCGTAATCTTTGATGAAAGCATTTTTGGGATGGGTCTTGAAAGAATAAACGAATCTCGATAAATCCTTCTCGTAACTCTTGACAACCTCGGCACCAAGACTAAAAAGGTTAGAGGCCATGGAAAAGAAGGTTATAAGCAAAATTGGGCAATAAAATGGTGTTCTAAAATGGCAGAAGAAAGCTGTTGGAATCGAATTACCGACCAGAAGCTGATATTATAGCTGTTGGGGGATCTTTTGGTCAGCAAATATCAGGCCCTGAATTTTGCCTCCCAGAGGCGCACGCCTCCCGACACCGGCATATAAGGCGCGCGCATCCTGTCTCCAAGATAGGAAGCGCCCACGTCCCAGGTAGAAAATGCTCTAGAAATAGCCTTTGTCAGTTCAGAACAGTACCCAGGTGTTCCAACGCCTTCAACCTGCAGAAAAGATCAATCCCAGCAACAAGAGAAGCTCAAACGACGACAGCAAACACTCAGCTGGGCACACATTAATTTGGTCTGCCTTTAAGGAATGTCTAAAAACTGAAATAAGATAAAAACTCCCACTCAAAGTAGGGTGTCTGTTATCAGTTTTTACAATTCATCCCCAGCACAAAGCACTCCGCAGTCAACTGTGCCCGCACCCCATCGAAAGTCAAAGTCAAACAGTCAACATCAAAGTACGACTCATGACAACAACTTGGTCCGACGTGAGCCACAGAATCACTGCTTCCTCATCAAGCAAAATCTACACCCATTCAAAGCAAACAGTCCTCCGGGTCCCGCACCTCAGCAAACGGTCCTCCGGGTCCCGCACTTCAGCAAACGGTCCTCCGGGTCCCACACTTCAGCAAACAGATCTCGCTATCAGCAAACAGCTCCCGCTTCCAGCAAACGGATCTCACTATCAGCAAACAGGTCCCGCTTCCAGCAAACGGATCTCGCTATCAGCAAACAGGTCCCGCTTCCAGCAAACAGATCTCGCTATCAGCAAACAGGTCTCGCTTCCAGCAAACGGATCTCACTATTCACAAACAGGTCCCGCTTCTAGCAAACGGATCTCGCTATCAGCAAACAGGTCCCGCTTCGAGCAAATAGATCCCGCCTTCAGCAAACGGATCCCGCTATTGGCAAATCCGCTCACACAGGGAGCGCACCTTTATCTCTCAAAGCTGCTCACACAGGGAGCGTACCTCTATCCCCTGCAATTTCAAATACCTGCTTTTATCGAGTCTTTTCTTTTTCTTGGTGATGTCCTAGGCGGATGTCTGTCTTTCGTCGGCGTGTTTGCTTCGCAATCCACGCCGCCGAGGGGCTCTGTAGACACCCGCCTTGGACCGCTCACCCCGATTGCACACTTGATTTTGTGTTTCTTCCTCTTTTAAGTGTTTTCTGTTAGTTTCTGTTACTTTGGTTAAGTTCCAGACGGACTCCGTTAAGTCTCGGGATTAAACTGAATAAGAATTCTAACTTTATAGTTTATTCTGTCAAAATTTGCTTTTTAGAGTCGCGCGCCTCCGCCGCTTGAGGCCAGACGCGCGCGCCTTCCGCCGCCTTGGTGAGATGCGCGGGCTTCTGGGGTGTGTCAGTTACAGATTCTGCCCAAGAATGTCTCCCTTGCTCATTATACATGATTTTGCCCAGGAAAGATTTCTTGGAGACTCCGTTTGGCTCCAAAAACTCCCCTCTTTCAACTATAAAAACCCTCCAATCCATCATTGGAAGGGACCTTTTTCCTCACTTCTTTTCTAGACTTTTCCTTGGGACTTCTTTCAACTACGTATTCAACCTCTTTTTCAAGGATTTTCAAGAGGTTCCCTTTGAAGGATACTATAGGTAAATGTCTTAAACTTTCTTCTTCTTCTTTTTCTTCTTCTTCTTCAATCAAATGTGCAATCACCCCAAAACCACTTGGGACATGACACCAATGGTCCTTTCATTACATTGAATTGGCCAGGAGTCATCTCCCTACATTTTAAACTTTAAAATCCCTTTTTATCATCATTCAAATAGGAAGAACACATTTATCTTTAAAGTGAATTATGAACAAACAAGACTGACTTTGCTCGGGCGAAATAGGTGTTTAAGTACTTCCCATTTCGTAACCTAACCCCGAACCCCTCATCCCAAAGAATCTCTGTTTTCGTAAATCAAACTTAGGCTCATAAACATTAGGTTTTCTTACGTTCCTAAAAAACGTGGGTGGCGACTCTAAAATCAATTAGACATCCTAGGTAATTCACCGCTCTATCCAAGCTGTGGTTCCCCGGGGTATCTACACCTTGCTGTCATGGTAGGCCTTGGTCTTCTGCTTATAATTTATCATTCTGAGTTGAGCCGTCAGCCTTTTTGCTTCAACTAGGTCTAGGTCTAGGAGTCGGTTGTATTCATTGACCACCTCATCATAATTGGACACCCTGAAGGTAGGTAAGGCCATCTCGGTTGGAGCCATGGCTTCTGATTCGTAAGTTAGCGCCAAGGGAGTCTCCCCAGTCGGCCCCCGAGTGGTTGTACGAAATGCCCATAAAGCGAGGGGGAGGTCGTCCAGCCACTTTCCTTGACTTCCTTCTAAACTCTTGGTCAGGGCTTTCAATATTAATTTGTTTGCTGCCTCAGCTTGTAGGTTATGTCAAACTCGGTCAATTTAATAGACCAGTTCAATAGTCTTCCTGAGCTATCCATCTTGTGTAGTATCTTCTTGAGTGGAGCGTCGGTATAAACCGTGATGGGATAAGCAGAGAAGTATGCACGCAGTTTTCTGGCGGCAATGACCAAGGCGTAAGCTATCTTTTTGGCGTTATAGTATCTGCTCTCGATGTCTGACAACACTTTGCTTACATAGTATACCAGCTTCTGAATTCCATTATCTTCTCGTACTAATACGGCCGCCACGGCTCTGTCTTTTGCCGCAAGGAATACGGATAGTGTCTCTCCCATAATCGGACTGCTAAGTAGTGGAGGTGAACCCAGGTATTCTTTTATCTGCTGGAATGCTGCTGAGCATTCTGGGGTCCAGTCAAAGTCCTTAGTTCCTTTTAGAGCCTTGAAGAATGGTAACGACTTTTCTGCTGACTTGGAGATAAACCTTCCCAGGGCGGCCACCCTTTCATTCAACCTTTGAACTTCTTTCACATATGTCGGCTCTTTCATATCGATTAGGGCCTGGATCTTCTCCAGATTTGCCTCGATGCCTCGTTGGGAGACCATGAAACCGAGGAACTTTCCTGCCGTGACCCCAAAAACACATTTACTTGGGTTGAGCGTCATGTCGTTCTCTTTCAGGTTTTTTATAGTCTCCGTCAGGTCCGGGACGTGGCTTCCTGATTTGGTTTTTATTACCATATCATTAATATAGGCTTCCATGTTCCTGCCGATCTGGGATTTGAATACCTTATTCACCATCCTCTGATAAGTTGCGTTGGCATTCTTGAGGCCAAAAGGAATCATCACATAACAATAGATCCCTTCTGCTGCTTGGAAGGCGGTCTTTTCGATGTCGTCTTCGGCCATCTTGACTTGGTGGTAACCAGAATAAGCGTCTAGGAAGCTCAAGGTTTGATGTCCAGCAATTGAGTCGACCAATTTGTCTATCCTTGGTAGGGGGTAGCTATCCTTTGGGCATGCTTTGTTGAGATCTGTGAAGTTGACACACATTCTCCACTTGCCATTTTGTTTCTTCACCATTACGACATTAGCCAGCCACTCGGGATATGTCGCTTCTCGGATGATCTCGGCCTTCATCAATTTATCCACCTCGATCTCGATTGCTTTTTCCTTATCTATAGAGAAGACCCTTCGTCCTTGCTTGACTGGTTTGAAAAAACTGTCCACCACTAGTTTGTGGAGAGCGATGGCTTCTTTAACTCCAACCATGTCTTCAACTTTCCATGCAAACATGTCTAGGTTGTTTTTTAGCAGGTTGATAAGCTCCTCTCTCTCTTCCAGGGGAAGTTGTTTTCCAATTCGTTCCTTTTGTTCTGGGTAATCAGGGTTGATTACGACCTCATCTAGCTGGTCAACTGGTCTCAACTCGGGACCGTCCCTGAACTCCAAGGTTTCCACAATGATTTGCTTTACTTTTTCCTTGTCTTTTCCTTCTAGGTTCAAATTCTCCATATCTAGGAGTCTGTCAATCTCGCCATCCATTGGGTCGGGTATTGTGGCCCCCGATCTTGGGACGGGGACGAGGTCTGAACCGCTCGGCTCGTCCGAAGCTGTGTTTATAGAGATACAGCCGAATCCTTCCAATCCATATGTCATTTTTGTCTTTGTTATGGTCTTATCATCATTCAGTATGACCCATTCTTCGGGCATGTCTACTGTTATCACGCTGATATGGGGTGCTGATGTAGTGACCGTGGTCGACTTCGATATAGAAATATTCCTTTATAGAGTGTCGATCTCCATCTTGGTTTTTGCCTTTCTGGACCTTATCACATGCTCTAAGAAGTGTTTGGGGTTGCCTAGGACGCAACCTATTCCTTCTGGGGTTAGAAATTTCACCTTTTGGTGGGGGAGGGAAGCAACCATTCCCAATTTTCCTTGACTAGGAGAGCCGAGGATGGCATGGTAGTCACTTGCCAAATCCATAACGATGAAAGTGATCGTAGCCGATGTTTTGTAGGGGTGCTCACCAACTTATAGTATCAAGTCCACGGTTCCCTTAGCCTCAGCTTTGTGATTTGTAAATCCTTCTAGTCTTCCGTTGTACGGGGTCAGCATGGTATCCAGAAACTCCATCTCCTTGAAGGTTCTGTAATAGAGCACGTCTTTAGCGGCCCCAGAATCTATTAAGAGCCTTTCTGACTCAGAGTTGTCAATTCGGCCTGTGATGACCAGCGGTTGTTCTCTCATGGCCCTGTTCCCGGCTAGTTTGTTAGGGGAGAAACTAATCACCTCCTCCCCTTTGTGAATCCAAGGGGGGATATGGTAAACCTTGCTTAGCTCATAGATCTTCTCTTTTAACTTGGTGTTGGAGGGAATTTCCTCCCTGATTACACCGATCAGCTTTGCCCGAGGTGGTCTATTTTTGTGGTCTTCCACTGCCTCGCCCTCTCTCGGATGTTTGTTGTCTTTCTTTGCTAAGTATTCATTTAGTTTCCCCTGATTGGCCCACCTCTGTAGTATTTTCTTTAGGGAAAAGCAGTTGTCCGTCTCGTGGCCGTTATCTCGGTGGTAAGCGCAGTACTTGCTTGTATCCCTTAGGATCTTTGGGTTATCTTTAAGAGGTTTTGGATTTGGGAGATTCACCAGGTTCATGATCTCAGAAATCGGCTTTGTAAGGGGGGTAAAGACCTCAGTCGGTCTCGTTCTGTTCTTCCCTCGGTTTCCACTTCCATTGGTACCCTGGACCGAGTCAGAAGTGGGTGGTCTGATTTCCTTTCCTCGATCTCGATCTCTGTATCCGGACATCAGTTTCTTTTTTTCTTCAGCCGTGGTTGTTGCATAGGCCATCTGGTATAGCTCAGATTTTGTAAGAGGTTCTCTTACCGACAATTCGTAGGTGAGCTCGTCTGATCTTTGTCCATTATAGAAGCACATTATGATCTCCCTGTCGGTGATTCTCTCTTCTATTGAGTCAGCCAATTCTCTGAACCTATTGTAGAAGTCTATAGTTGATTCGTTCTTTCCCTGAACTATGTTTGCCAGATCTGAAAATCTCTTCTTTCTAGCTCCGGCAGTGGCGAAATACTCTAAGAAACTTGACTTTAATTTGGAGAAGGAGCTGATGCTTCTTCTCTCTAGATCCATAAACCAAGACCTGGCTGCTCCAACTAACGTACTAGCGAAGGCCTTGCAAATTACGTCGTCTTTGTTGGAAACCAAGGCCATCATACCTTCGAAAGACTGGAGGTGGTCCATGGCATCAGAACTGCCAGAATATTTGTCCAGGTGAGGAAGCTTCAACTGGGGATTAGGTGGAGAATCCTTTATCCATTGAGCAAATGAATGCATTGCGTCATAGTCGGTCTTCGGCTTTCTCTGCCCCTGGTTCATCTCTATATTGTCCATCCTCTCCTGCAAATCCAATATGATCTACTCACTGAATTCTGAGCTGCGATGGGAGCTTCTCGGCCTGTCTCTCTCTTGGTCTCGGCCCCTCCCAACAACTCGGCTTCTGTCTGGATCGTCACGAGGTCGTCTCGGAGGAGTACGACGGAGTGGCTCTTGTCTGGGTGGGACTTGATCTTGATTTTGCCACCGCCTCCTTTCTCCTAGAAATCTCACATCCGGAGATTCTGCCTCTTATTCTCTCCTACGGTTTATTTTATCCCTCAGATCTCTTCCATCGGGATTAATTGGGCTAAGTCGACCTTCTAGTCGGCTTGGTGGAGCAGCTCAATTTCCTGGGGGAAGGTGTAGATACCCCGGGGAACCACAGCTTGGCTAGAGCGGTGAATTACCTAGGATGTCTAATTGATTTTAAGAGTCGCCACCCACATTTTAGATGAACGCGAGAAAACCTAAGAAAATAACCCTTTTTTATTGATTATGAAACCAAAGATTCTTGAGATGAGGGGTTCGGGGGTTAGGTGACGGAGTGGGAAGTACTTAAACACCCACTCCGCCCCGCTTACGCGGGTCTTGCTACTTTGGTGTTCTAATGTTAAATGTCCTTCAATAAAAAGTGCTAACAATTAAAGTGAAAAGAAAGGGGAAAACAAAAGAGAAATAAAAGAGAATTGTTTTATTTATTAATTTATGCTAAATATTACATGTAGCAATTATACTAAACAATTACATTAAGAAATGGATAGGAAATTAAAGTAGAGATTGAAATGTAGGGATATGACCTTGACCAACTTTAATGTAATAAAGTGGTCATTTGGTCATGTCCCATTTGGTGGTGATTGCATACATCTAAAAAGGCATAAATAAAATAGAAGAAGAAGAAGTGTACCTTTAGAAAAGGGGACTTCAAACTTTGACTTGGAGTTGTTGTAGAGAAATTGTTGTGTAGAAATTTGTGAAGAGTTTAGTTGCTAGAACTCTTGTTGGGGAAATTTGTGTAGGGAGAATGGTGTAGAGTTTGTGTAGGGAGAAAGTTCAAAGTTCAAGTCCAAAAAGAGAGTCCTCTTCCAAGGTAGAAGAAGGGGGTTTTTATAGGTAGAAATGAGAGGGAAAGGTTGGAGGGAAAATGGTCAATCCATGTGAGATGGAATTGACCAATAGAAAATAAGATAAATAGAATAATGAATAAAAGAAGATGAAACAAATAAAAGAAAATAAAAATAAAATATTTTGTTTTTATGAAAAGGGCTAGAAATGTGGGATTGGGATGTTACAAATAAAAGCTAGTAAATGTTTATGATCAAGAAAGATGTTTTTGACTAAAGAAGATATTTGTAAAGAAGAAAATGGAGGGAAATAAGGTACAATCCGTTACAGCCAAAGTGAGAAGCGCGCGGGTCCGGCCTTTGGGGCGAGAAGCGCGCGCGGCCCGTTGACAGTGTCAGAGGCGCCCGCTGGTGAAAATAACAGAATGACAGGATGACTCTAAAAGTTAACTCTGTTATGCAGTTTAGTCCAAAATTAACGGAATCAGTTAGGAACTTAACGGAAGTAACAGAAATTAACAAAAACAAGTTAAATAAAAATACTATGTATGCAATCAGGGGGAGAGGTCCAAAGCAGGGTGTCTACAGAGCCCCTCGGCGACGTGGATTGCAAAGCAAAACTCGTCGATGAAAGAAATACAACCGCCGAGGACATCGACAAGAGAAAACAAAGACTCGATAAAACATGAATTTGAAATTTGGGAATGATAGGGGTGCGCTCCCTGTGTGAGCGGCTTTATTGATATAGAAAGGATATGGCGGGATCCGTTTTTCTGAAGCGGGATCCGTTTGCTGAAGCGGGATCCGTTTGCTGAAGCAGGATCCGTTTGCTGGTGCGGGATCCGTTTACTGGAGCGGGATCCGTTTGCTAATGCGGGATCCATTTTCTGAAGCGGGATCCGTTTGCTGAAAGCGGGATCCGTTTGCTGATGCGGGATCCGTTTGCTGATGCGGGATCCGTTTGCTGATTGCGGGATCCGTTTGCTGATTCCGGGATCCGTTTGCTGGTGCGGGATCCGTTTGCTGCTGCGGGATCCGTTTGCTGATGCGGGATCCGTTTGCTGAATACGGGATCCGTTTGCTGAATAGGGATCCGTTTGCTGATGCGGGATCCGTTTGCTAAATGCGGGATCCGTTTGCTGATGCGGGATCCTTTTGCTGAATGCGGGATCCGTTTGCTGAATACGGGATCCGTTTGCTGATTGCGGGATCCGTTTGCTGAAGTGGGATCCGTTCGCTGATGCGGGATTCGTTTGCTAAATGCGGGATCCGTTTGCTGTGCGGGATCCGTTTGCTGATGTGGGATCCGTTTGCAGATGGCGGGAACCGAGGCTCTGTCTGCCTATATGTGATATTGTTGTGTTGCTTGATGGAAAGGTGGTGATTTTGCAGCTCACCATGGACCGAGTTATTGTCATTGAACTGTAATTATTTTGACTCTGTGGGATTCAGGCGTAGTTGACGGCGGATCACTTTCTGCTGGGGATAAAGTTCCTTGAGTTGCAGATGCCGTTGCCTTGTGGTGGTACCTGTTAAGTGTGTGCTTTGCAGGTATATGTGCTTGTGACATGTATGGGATGTGAAATGGCAGTTATGAGGGAAATTGTGCTTGTGGTGTGATGTGATTTGAAAGCAGTTTTGCATGAGAGAGAGTTTTTGTAAGAATGGAGAAAGTGATTTTGTGTGCGGTGTGATTTGAGGAAAGCCTCGGATGTATTCATACCTTCACTTACCATTGTCGCTTGATTGGAGATGGATTGCTGAAGGATGTTGATGCTTTTCATGAAGAGTATCCATGCTTTGGATGGAGAATGATGATGTTGGTAATGATGAATTGTTCTTGCCTTTGAAGGAGTGTCGGCGAGATGGTATTCTGGATGGTGGGTTGGTCGTGCCAAAAGGCTGCCTACGTATCCCTTGAAAGGAATCAGACCAGCGTAGTTCAAGGATGATGGAGAATGCTGGGGGAGAATGCTAGGAGCAAAGCAAAAAGGAAACACATAATTTTGCGCAAGAAAGGGGACAAGGAAAAAAGAAAAAGAATTTTTTTCTTTTTTTCTTTTTGTAGGAATAGACTATGTACACATGTGGGAAAAAGACCTTTTTTTTCTTTTCTTTTTTTAGTTCGTGGGTGAACCATTTTGACCATTGTGTGTTTGTAAAGCCAACCCAAGATCAAGTCATGTTTGATCTAAGTCCGGATTGCCTCGCTTGAATGTTGTCGCCGCAGTGTCCAACGAAAATTGATGTCTAGCCCCAAGAGATTTGTCGTTTATGGGGCTTCAAAAGGACTATTGATGCCGAGATGCCAAGGGGTTGCTGACTGTAAAGCCCCTCGAATGCTGAACTTTAAGTGGCTTATGAAGCCCCAAGATGAATCAACTCTTAGCCCATTCAAATAAACTGTCTTTTGTTGTCGACGTGGGCAAGCCCCAAGAGAAGATCATTGATACCAAGCTTTGAGAGATTGCTAGGCCCCAAATGTCATGGGCTTATCAAGTTTGTAGATGGCGGGATGTGGAGACCTTTCGGTGTGAAGACTCAAATTTTCTTGGAATCGGCTTAGCATTATGTTGGGAGCGGATGGCGCTATTGGAAAGAACTCTTGAAGGCGATCTCCTTCTTTCTTTTGTTTGGAGATGGATGGCCCTTTTTTGTGGTTGATACCCAAATGGCGGAAGGTCCATGCTGAAAATGTAGTACAGTCTTTGGGAGACGTCTCGTGGGAGATGGTGATGTTGTTGCAGATGATAAGGTCTTGGTGTGATAAAGTCTCGAACGGTATGTTTGCTTGAGTCTTCTTGAGTTGAACCGATGGCGGATCTTCGGATGCAGCATGTGCTTTTGATCTTGGAGAAGGGGGTGCTGTATTGCAGAAACATTGGGATTGGCCGTAACTCTGCTTATAGAGTTAACATATTGGCATTGCCCGCTATAACTCAGCCGGGTGAGTCTAGCATATTGAATCCTTTTCCTTTTCTCTAAGACTTCCTTCATAATCTCGCTGTGAGTTCTAACAAGAATCATCAAATTCATTCATATCATCGGAGCCTTCATTTAAAACTAAGAGGCCTTTTGACTGGAAGTGTTGAGGGACCATTGAAGTTTGATCCCTTTCATGGAGCCATAAGACTACTCCAAAATTACAATGCTCGGGTACCACTGCCCAAAAGCTTGTTAATTGTGAAGCCCTAATATTACCCTTTGCTTGAATTACTGTAAAGCCGTGGCCCAAAAGATTTGTAGATTGCGAAGCCCCTTGAGACCTTCCGGTATGAAGCTTCAAATGTTGCTGGGGACATTGAAGTGAATTGCTTCTTACCGAGGGAGCCTTTAAGACTTGACCGTAGCCCCTAGAGTGCCATCATTGATTGCGAGAAAGGTCCATCCTTGATTGGGGGAACGAGCATGGGCACACATGACAAGAGGGCTTTTTGATATCCCTTTTGAGAGACTTTGCGGATAGTCTCACACATCTTTCTCAAGCATAGCCCCTAGGGCTTATTGATTGTCAAATGAGGCAAAAGAAGCCCTTGTTCTTTAGTCACATAGCCCCTAGGGCGTCATCATTTGTTGAGCAAAGCAAGAGTGACTCATCCTTGTGCAAGGGAACAAACATGAGAGGACATGGCAAGAGCTACTCTATTTCTCGGGAGCCTTTCGGCGTACTTTAGAAGCGCATACTTGAAGAAGCTTTGAAAACTGAGACACATGTTGTTGCTATTTGCTGCTCAAGCCAATTGACTAGCTAGGGATTATTTGTGCAATCTCGTGCCCTTTTATGATGGGCTCGTTCTCGGATGGATCTTGGTTACTACGGGCCTTCTTTTCATGAAGCCAAAAATGCACACTGCTGGGGAATGATGCCAATAACCCAAGACAACCTTTGATGGTGCCATATCTTGTCGAGCCTTTTGCAATCCCAAAGTTGACTCGGTGGGGAATTGACTTGCTGAGGAGATCCAATGTAGAGCTCGTGTAGTTTTCTTCTTTAGAAGCCGGGGATCTCCATTTCTCTTTCCCTTCTCTCTCTCACTCTCTCATTTTTTTTTATGACGCACCCTGTTTTTTGCCTAGACAGCCTTTTCGGGTTTTCAATCTAGCAGGCATCTCTTTTGCGTCTTTTTTTCTTTTTGACTCGATTAATGAGGAAGTGTGCATTGACTCTGGCTGAGGAGATAAGACGTGTGATTTTTCGGTGAAGACCTCTTGTCACTAAAGATGAGTGACATTGACTCGACTAGGGAAGTGTCCCTAGTATTGACTTCATGTATGTATAGATTTTTTTTAATGACTCACGAAGGTAAGTAACTCATTAAGAGAGTGTAGACACCCCGCCTTGGACCTCTCACCCCGATTGCATACATAGTATTTTTATTTAACTTGTTTTTGTTAATTTCTGTTACTTCCGTTAAGTTCCTAACTGATTCCGTTAGTTTTTGACTAAACTGCAAAACAGAGTTAACTTTTAGAGTCATTTCTGTCATTCTGTCTTTTCCACCCGCGGGCGCTTCCGACACTGTTTGTGGGCTGCGCGCGCGTCTCGCCCCTAAAGCGGGACTCGCGCGCCTCCCATTATGGCAGTAACGGATTGCACCTTATTTCCCTTCCTTTTCTTATTTACAACATCTCTTCTTGATCACAAAAGAGCCTCTTTTTACCAACACATTCACCCCCCCTAGTTTTATAACCTCCAATCCCATTATTCTAGCCATTTCTTAAAAACAAAATATTTATTTTTATTATTATTTGATTTTCTTTTATTTTTTTCATTTATCTTATTTTATATTGGTCAATTCCATCTCACATGGATTGATCATTTTCCCTCCAACCTTTCCCTCTCTTTTTTACCTATATAAACCCCCTTCTTCTACCTTAGAAAGGGACCTTGGACCTCAACTTTGATTCACAAACTACACTATACACAAATTCTCCCAACAAGAGTTCTTAACAACAAGACTCTAATTGTTCTACAACAATTTCCCTACAACAACACCATTTTCAAGTCCAAGTTTGAAGTCCTCTCTCTTAAGGTACTTTATTCTTCTTCTCTTATTTTACATGTCTTAGTAATGTATAAAATCCCCATCAATTGGGACATGACCAAATGACCACTTTATTACATTAAAGTTGGTCAAGGTTATCTCCCTACATTTCAATCTCTACTTTAATTTCCTATCCATTTCTTAATGTAATTGTTTAGTATAATTGTTACATGTAATCTTTAGCATAAATTAATAAAATCATTTCTCTTTTATTTTCCCCTTTCTTTTCATTTTAATTGTTAGCACATTTTAATATCAATAGAAGGACTTTTTAGCATTAGAACACCAAAAGTAGCAAGATCCGCGTAAGCGGGGCGGAGTGGGTGTTTAAGTACTTCCCACTCCGTCACCTAACCCCCGAACCCCTCATCTCAAGAATCTTTGGTTTCGTAATCAATAAAGGCTATTTTCTTAGGTTTTCTCGTGTTCCTCTAAAACGTGGGTGGAGACTCTTAAAATCAAGTAGACATCCTAGGATAATTCACCGCTGTAGCCAAGCCGTGGTCCCCCGGGGTATCTACAGAGGCGACTCCGCTGGGGACTTAGAGGGTTAAACTTGCATTTTTCATTTTTGGTGTTCGTTTTACAGTTTTCTGGGCATTCTGGTGGAAAAAGGTGAGACGCATGCGCCTCTTGCCTTCTTGGCCTAAGGCGCGTGCATCTCACCTTCACCACCAGAATCGCCCGCCTCTCATCTTGTCCTTCAAATTTCATGTTATTGTGCTAAAAGTTTCTACAGAGGAAAAGTGTTTTTATTTAGGGTCAAGGCAGTCCCTTGAACCCATGAATTTGCAGGTACTGACCAGAAGCGGGCGCCTCTGCCCTCTAGTGCCTAAGGCGCGGGCCTCCCATCCTCCGAGCATAAAGCTCGCGCGTCTGGGCAACTTTCCAGAATAGAACAGTGCACAGAACAGAGCAGTTTTGACAGTGTGTGGGCACCGGGCCTGCATATAACTTCTTTTACTTTTTGTTTATTTTATCGGTCACACGAGTGATTCGAAAGTTGTAAATTACGTGCTTATTTGTTTTTTTTTATTTCCTTAAAAAAATATATATATATATATTTTGTCACTTGTTAGACCTCACACTACGCGCACAATTCTTATCAACTGCTCACTATCGAGTCGCACAAGTCCAACCCCAAAACCCGTCGAGGCCCGTCCTAGGAAGTTTCAAGCTCCACTCGACCTTGACTCTTCCGAAGCGGTAAACCTCAGCCCGTGGTGTAGTTCACGACTACATACCGGGGGTGACCTTTAAGCCTCTCTTTAGCCGAGCACAAACCACACAATTCTAGTTAGGGTCTAACACTCCGTGACTCAAGTCGGTTTCCATGTGCCGAGATTTTCCTAAACTAATGTCTTCAAATCATACATGCCACTCGTTGTTTTGGACGAAATAAAACTCCGTCCCCAAGTGGTTATTATGGACGAAAATAAAAATCTGTCCCCGCATGTATGCTTTACTACATTAATTTAGTTTAATCCCGACACATGTAGGATTCACAAGAGTGGTGGAATCCGATGAGTATATGGGACCGCGAAATGGTCTATATACTAGTGTGACGATTCCACTATTTTTCTAGAAACCCCAAAAAGGACCACGTCCTTCCGACTTTTGTAAATAAATAAAAAAAAAGTCATTTTTCTTATGTGGTTGAGTCTTTTTCCTTTGTTTGTGGGTCAATTATTTTACTCAAAATATGTTTCTGGGGCCAACCTAAGATCGACCGTGTTCTCTCAATAGGTCCAATGGCTTCCAACAGCAACAACAACAAGGGTGAGATCATCTCCGTGTCCAACGAAAGGCTCTTCAACATAATAAGAGCCATGGGGGAACAAATGGATAGACTTGTTGAGGATGCCCGCCGCAAGGATGATTTGTGGCAAGACCGTCTTGATCTCGAGAGGAAAATTCACAAGGAAGAAGTGTCCGAACTTAAGGCTCGTTTGCAAGAGCTCACCGACAGCAAGGCAAAGGTCCACGGTAAAGCACGCTCAAGTGGCTCACCCCTCAAAAGTCACAAAGGTGCCACCAACGACCGTGTCTATACCCTCTCAATGGCATGACCATCACCGAAGCCTACGAAGCTCTCAAAACCAAGGGACAAATTTCTCCTCTCCAAGGGTACAAGAAACCACAACCATTGTGTCGCAACCATGCCCACCACAAGTGGTGTAACTATCACCAATGCAGCGGTCACCTCACCGAGGATTGCTTCTCCATCCGCAACATCATCCAAGACTTGATTGACAATGGTGAGTTTACCGTGGTTGAAGAACAACAGTTAGAGAGTGGCAACATGCAAGAACTCATCAAGGAAGAGGCTCAGATTTGAAATGGGGTTTCAACAAGAGATCATGCTACAAGGATGACAACAACAATCTCCGTTTCTCTTTCTCTACCTAGGAATAGGATTTAAAAAAAAAAAAAAAGAGTGAAAAGTCCTCTTAAGTGTGCATCAATGTTTTCTCTCGTCCAATGTTAAATGTTCGAGTCCATTGAGTCATCAAATAAAAGTCGTTCTTGTCCTCATACACTCTTCCAAGTTGTTCAATTAATTCTTGGCAAAATGATGAAAAAATGTCTAAACAAGTTTTGGAATGAAGGCCATCGCTTGAACGCCTAGGGGCTAAACATCGACGATGGCATCAATAACGAAGACATCAACAATGACGAAATCAAGACAAAGAAAGGTGGAGCAACAATCATGAAGCAAAGTTTTCAAAAGGGGATTAAAAAAAAAAAAAAAACTCGCTAGGTTGAAATCCTCAAATCAACCTAGGTAAAAGTTAGAGCACACGAAAAAAAAATAATAATAAAAAAAATCCCCCTTCATTCAAAGAAGTTCACAACAACAATATCATTCCACCAAACGAAGGACGAAGCAACATCGACAACAATCACGACGAAGCAACAATTCATCACGGCGAATGGAGAATCCACAAGAACTACGGTGACCTGAGCCTCTTCACTAGAGGAACGTAGGCAACCTTCGGGTCCGGTATCATGCAAGAAAGAAGATATGTTTAGCCCTAGCGCGTTATGGTGACCAGCCTCCCTCTCGAACTTGTCATGACATCTTTGTACGATTCATTTTCCAATGAATTAATCACCAAAAGGTTGAACAACTTTCCTAGATTTGGAATCACTTTCCGTTCCTTGTCGAGTCTAGGGCTTCTATTCTTTCTGCATACTCCCAATTTCTTGCAATCAAATTGGGGCTTTCCTTCTCTTCTCTCTTAATGACTTACTTGCCTTCGTGAGTCATTCAACAAATATATACAAAGTCAATACTAGGGACACTTCCCTAGTCGAGTCAATGTCACTCATCTTTAGTGACAAGAGGTCTTCACCGCAAAGTCACATGTCTTATCTCCTCAGCCAGAGTCAATGCACACTTCCTCATTAATCGAGTCAAAATGAAGACGCAAAAGAGATGCCCGCTAGATTGAAAACCCGAAAGGGCGGTCTAGGCAAAAAACAGGGTGCGTCATAAAAAAAATGAGAGAGTGAGAGAGAGAAGGGAAAGAGAAATGGAGATCTCCGGCCTCTAAGGAAGACAACTGCACAAGCTCTACATTGGATCTCCTCAACAAATCAATTCCCTACCGAGTCAACTTTGGGATTGCAAAAGGCTCGACAAGATATGGAACCATCAAAAGTTGTCTTGGGTTATCGGCATCATTCTCCAGCAGTGTGCATATTTGGGTTCATGAAAAGACGGCCCGTGGTAACCAAGACCCATCTGAGAACGAGCCCATCATAAAAGGGCACGAGGTTGCACAAATAATACCTAGCTAGTCAATTGACTTGGGAAGAAAATAGCAACAACATGTGTCTCATTTTTCAAAGCTTCTGCAAGTATGTGCTTCTAAAAGTACGCCGAAAGGCTCCCGAGAAATGGAGTAGCTCTTGCCATGTCCTCTCATGTTTGTTCCCTCGCACGAGGATAAGTCACTCTTGCTTTGCTCAACAAATGGTGACGCCCTAGGGTCTATGTGACCCAAGAACAAGGGTTTCTTTTGCTTCATTTGACAATCAATAAGCCCTAGGGGATATGCTCGAGAAAGATGTGTGAGACTATCCTCAAAGTCTCTCAAAAAGGATGTAAAAAAAACCCTCTTGTCATGTGTGCCCGTACTGGTTCCCCCAATCAAGGATGGACCTTTCTCGCAATCAATGATGGCTCTCTAGGGGCTACGGTCAAGTCTTAAAGGCTCCCTCGGCAAGAAGAAATTCACTTCAGTGTCCCCGGCCGAGTCATGTGCAACATTGGAAGCTTCCTCAATTCGGCACCAAAGGTTTCAAGGGGCTTCGCAATCTACAATCTTTTGGGCTACGGCCTTACAGTGATACAAGCAAAGGACAATATTGGGGCTTCGTAATTAACAAGCTTTTGGGAAGTGGTACCCGAGCAATGAAATTTGGGAGTAGTCTTATGGCTCCATGAAAGGGATCAAACTTCAATGGTCCCTCAACACTTCCAGTCAAAAGGCCTCTTGGTTTTAAATGAAGGCTCCGATGATATGAATGAATTTGATGATTCTTGTTAGAACTCACAGCGAGATTCTGAAGGAAGTCTTAGAGAAAAGGAAAAAGATTCAATATGCTAGACTCACCCGGCTGAGTTATAGAGGGCAATGCCAATATGTTAACTCTATAAGCAGGGTTACGGCCAATCCCAATGTTTCTGCAAGTACTGCACCCCCTTCTCCAAGATCAAAAGCACAGGCTGCACCCGAAGATCCGCCGTCGGCTCAACTTAAGAAGACTCAAGCAAACATACCGTTCGAGACTTTATCACACCAAGACCTTATCATCTGCAACAACATCACCATCTCCCACGAGACGTCTCCCGAAGACCGTACTACATTTCCAACATGGGCCTTCCGCCATTTGGGTATCAACCACAAAAAGGGCCATCCACCTCCAAGAAAGAGAAAGAGGAAGATCACTTTCATGTGTTCTACCCAATGGTGCATCTGCTCTCAATACAATGCCAAGATAAGTTGGAGCTTCACACCGAAAGTTCTTCACATCCCGCCATCTACAAACTTGATAATCCCATGACATTTGGGGCTTAGCAATCTCTCAAAGCTTGGTATCAATGATCTTCTCTTGGGACTTGCCCACGTCGACAACAAAAGACAGTTTATTTGAATGGACTAAGAGTTGATTCATCTTAGGGCTTCATAAGCCACTCAAAGTTCAGCATTCGAGGGGCTTTACAATCAGCAACCCCTTGGCATCTCGGCACCAATAGTCCCTTTTGAAGCCCTATAATCGACAAATCTCTTGGGGCTAGACATCAATTTCTTTGGACACCGCGGCGACAACATTCAAGCAAGGCAATCCGGACTTCGATCGAACATGACTTGATCTTGGGTTGGCTTTACAAACACACAATGGTTAAAATGGTTCACCCACGAACTAAAAAAAAAAAAAATCTTTTTGTCACATGTGTGCATATTCTTTCCCTTCTAATCTAAATAAAAAAAAACTCTTTCTTTTTCTCCTTCTATGTGCAAAAGTATGTGCTTTACTTTGCTTTGCTCCTAGCATTCTTCCCCAGTGTTCTCCATCATCCTTGAACTACGCTGATCTGATTCCTTTCAAGGGATACGTAGGCAGCCTTTTAGCACGACCAACCCATCATCCAGAATACCATCTCGCCGACACTCCTTCAAAGGCAAGAACAATTCATCACCATCAATATCATCATTCTCCATCCAAAGCATGGACATTCTTCATCAAAAGCAGAAACATCCTTCAGCAATCCATCCTCAATCAAGCGGCAATGGTAGGTGAAGGTATGAACATCATTCATCTCAAGCAATCTCCGCTTTCAAAAATCACTTCACACACAGAATCACTTTACTTCTCTCTCATACAAACTACTTTCAAATCACATTGCACCACGAGCACTATTTCTCTCTTCATTTCACACTTCATGCATCTTCTTGCACAAACACGTATACCTGCCAAGCACACACATAACAGGTACCACCATGAAGTCAACAGCATCCGCTACTCAAGGCACTTCATCCCCAGCAGAAAATGGTCCACAGTCAACCATGCCCGCATCCCCACGATAAAGTCAACAGTAACTACAGCACTAGACAGCAATTTGGTCCACGGTGATCCCGCAATTAGCAAACGGATCCCGCCATCAGCAAACGGATCCCGCAATCAGCAAACGGATCCCGCTTCAGCAAACAGATCCCGCCTCAGCAAATAGATCCCACATTCAGCAAATGGATCCCGCATCAGCAAACGGATCTCGCTTCAGCAAACGGATCCCGCTTCAGCGAACGGATCCCGCTTCAGCGAACGGATCCCGCAATCAGCAAACGGATCCCGCAATCAGCAAACGGATCCCGCATCAGCAAACGGATCCCGCATCAGCAAATGGATCCCGCATCAGCAAATGGATCCCGCATCCAGCAAACGGATCCCGCATCAGCAAACGGATCCCGTATCAGCAAACGGATGCCGCTTCAGCAAACGGATGCCGCTTCAGCAAACGGATCCCGCTTCAGCAAACGGATCCCGCTTCAGCAAACGGATCCCGCTTCAACAAACGGATCCCGCATCAGCAAACGAATCCCGCCATCAGCAAACGGATCCCGCTTCAGCAAACGGATCCCGCATCTGTATGTACCCCAATCTGAAACCGACCTATCTTAGAGGTAGCCTTAGCACCGTTTCAGGGATAAGCTAACAGGCCAGGACCTCCCTAGGATAAGCTATAAATTCCAGGACTACTCTGGTATAAAATTGGAAAAATCCAGAAGCTCGCCAGGCTGAGCCGTACGGATGCTTTGGGGACTAGAGGGGCTTAGCCGTATGGCTGGTTTGGGCACCCTCAGTCCCTATAAATAGAACCCCTTGGTGACCATTTCAGGGGAGGGGAGAAATACACATTAGAGAGGTCACTCTGCTGGAATTACCACAGAGTAAGAGTGAGAGTGATCACAAACCAAAAAGGAGAGAAGAAAGGAAGATTGGCCTTAACCATCATAGGTAAAGCCACCTCCCCCCTCCTTTCTCTTCATCTTACTCCTATTTTCTTTCTTATATATTGGTTATACATGTATTTATTCTTCATTCATGCAAAGACTTGTCCATTTCAAGCACCTTTTGTTTCTTGCAAGACTTGTCCATTATCAAGCACTATATATCTATCTATTACATTACTATCTTGTCCAAGCTATGAGAAGTTCAAAGGTGCCCTCCATACCTTGTATGGAAGAGGTTCTAAATCTAGACACTCATAGACTTGTTGATTGTCATTTATATTCCTTATTCACTTAAATGTTATGCTTGTTTGGCCATGATAATCATGAGGGTGGTGGAACCTTAGTGTCTATCATTTTCCTCTTTGGTTTAGCCTCAAAATCCCACTTTTGGGTCATAAAGATTCAATCTTTATGTGTTATTTTGACTCTTGGAAGGATTTTAAGTCAGAAGATGTCATCTTGGTGATAAAGTTCCAATCTTTATTCACCAAATGACCAATTTTGGTCCAAAGGGGACATTCATCAACTTTCTTGATTTTCTCCTATGATTGCTCATGATCACACCCAAATACTTGTTTTGGGGAACCAAGTGATGATCATTTAGCATAGGAATGATGTTATAAAACTTGTAAAATGATTTCTTCCAAACTGGGATCACAAACAGTTTGTCCAGCTTCAGACAGAATACCATGATTCTGTTCTGAACTGGACTGTTCTTGAGCAAACTGTAAAACCCCAGAATTGCCTCCTCCAGCCGTACGGCTACTTTAGGTAGGAGGGCAAAATTGCCTATTTTGGCCTCTGACCTTTGTCTTATCACTTAAGGCCCCCTTTTTCAGCCGAGTTTCTCAAATAAAATCAATAACATAATTTTTTCCGTTTAATACACACACACACATATGCACATTTTAACTAACTTAGGGAGACTTGGCTTTGTCCGAGGCAACTTGAGAGGACGTAAAAACTCCTCCCAAGTTGTAACCTGACCTCCGAACCTTTGAACTCAAACCTTTGTCATTTTGTTGGGTTTAAAATTAACAAAATGTGACGACTCCGTTAAATTTGACCGGTTCCCGTGTTTGGCATTTTGTCCTCGTGCGAAAACCTTGCTTGTTTCGCCCCGAGGACGGGATCCTTACAGTGGCGACTCCGCTGGGGACATAGAGTGTTTTCGGACTTCTTTCTAGAAGGTCCGGGGGCATTCTTGTGTGGGTCAAACTCCCGTTCCCGTTAGTTGACTTCTTGCATATTTGTGTGTGTTTGCTGTTTCTGTTTGAACTGTTTTGAGTACATACGTTCTGGAAACACAATAAATTGGGGCTTGATGATCAGAAGTTGGAGAAACTGAGAAAAATCTTCACCCTCTTGCTTTAGCCGTACGGCTACTTTGGGTAGGGGCCAGAATGTTGCCAATTAACAGTTTGGTGCAGGGCTGCAATATTCTGGATGCCCCTCTGCTTCTACTTGTCCAGGTTCCAAATTTACAGTCTTACTTGTGCACATTACCTTCATTCTTTTGGCCAAAACTTGGTTTTAAAAGGTAATAAAACTTGGTTATGCATGATGTTTTGTCAATAAAATGGTTTCCAAAACCTCGTCGTGCATAACCCCCTTTTGTAAGGGTTTTCTTGAGTCTTCTCGTTGTGCACAAATTGCTTTGTACAAAAGGGTTTCAATGTAAAATATTTCTTTTGCAAAAGTTTGATTCAAAATTCTTTGTTGTGCACAACTTGGTACATATACAAGTTTTGGTCTTTGTCTGCTTATATTCCTTGATTTGTTGTGTATAGATTGCTCAATCCATGATTGTTCATACTTGTTCATATCTTTCTTATGCCATGCTCATGATATCGAAAAACGAATTGAAAATCTCTCTTTTTACTCAAAAAAGGAGCATAGAATGACTTCACACCACGCGCACTCGACCGTGCACGTTCCAAATACCCTTTAAACCCGGGGTGGATGCCACGATGCAGCTCGTTGGGCGCTCTTGTTCCCTTCGATGCGCGCACGGGTCCATCCCACCTTCCCTTCTGAACCGAGTCAACCACACTTGTCCGTGACACACAAATACCGTGACTATGGTTGGTTTTTGGTCTAGTTCACGTTACCACATCCTTGATACGTGCTCAAAGCTAATTGTGTCCAAATTAATGCCCGAGTTGTGACTCCTTAATGTAATGCAAACGTGGCCTAACCAGCCTTCAACTCGTGTGTTAGTGACGACCGCAATTAGCAAGGGCCATGTACTAAGGATAGGGTGACACCATGTCGTTAAGCCCTAATGAACGAGTTATTTTAATCATCCTTAAGCCCATGGTCAAGGATCAAGACGCCTCATTCAAAATGAGGTCATGTAGGAGTGTCGGTGCAGCCTTCGGTGTAGCCTTCGGAGAAAAGTCTCGATCCCGACTGGGGCTTAACCATGATTAGGATAGCCCGCATATTGGGGGCTTTACGATGCACTAGACCCTAGGTTCATTTCTTTTGATCGGTGGAAGCCGCGTGCCCTATAGGACCCTCGCCCGGGATAGTCCGTCCTTGGGAGCATGCAATACAGGTGAAAAACGAGGGGTCTATAGGCTTAGTGATGGCCTCCACTGATCCAGGGTTTAGATTAGTTGCGAAAAGGAAGAGAAATCTTTTCCAACCATTTAGGAATAAAAATGCGTTTCAAGTAAAGTTGAATGAATAAGTAATTGCACGTTGCATAAGCTTACTCTGTTTATGCTTCCTGTCTTTGATACATTGCATTGTTCCGCTAACCATTGTCACCTCCGTTAAGTCCCGTTAAGTCTTTGGAAGGATCCATGTTATCCTCCAAAACTCCATCAAGTCCCGTTAAGTCTTTGGAAGGACCCATGTTATCCTCCAAGACCTCCGTCAAGTCCCGTTAAGTCTTTGGAAGGATCCGTGTTATCCTTTAAGACCTCCGTCAAGTCCCGTTAAGTCTTTGGAAGGATCCATGTTATCCTTCAAGACCCCCGTTAACATCCCCGTTGAGACCATAGGTCCCCGCAAAGATCCCCGTTAAATTCTAGGAATAGTCCCTTAGGAAGTCAGTCAAGTCCTTGGATGGATTCTCATTAAGAAGTCAGCCGTGTTTGTCCTTCCCTCTTAAGGTTCTAAACCCATTTGAACTACGGTGACCTAAGCCTCTCGTCACGTGGGACCCCCTCCCTCGTGGTGAGGGGAACGTAGGCAACTTCGGCCCGGTCAAATATCTTAAATAGAGACACGTGTGTCTTTGACCCAAGCGTTCATCCAATGTTTACCCAAGCCTAAAGCTACCTTTTGTCTTCCCCATAGCTCAGATGAAGTGGAAGAGAGCATCATGTCGCCGTCTAGTGCGTGTGGAGTCAGAAAGTTCCCCGGTCACTACAACTTCTCCAATCCAGTACCTCGGAAAGATCACTTCAATGGACAGTAGCTTGAGAAATGACGTCACGGATAATTCAGATGGCCCAACGAACGAAGAGTTGTTCCAAGCTTCAGAAACCCCCGGGGCTAAGAAATAAGTCATCACAGATAGCAACAGGGAAACGCAAACTCCGTCTGATGAGTCAACGAGGCAAAGAGGTGTTACAGCTCCGTCTCAAATTGATGGGCCCTTCACCAAAGCAACCAACCACAATGAAAGGGTGGAAGCTACCCGACCTCCGGATTGTAACCAAAGATTGCCCCCTCCATCTCACCAAAATACCGAGACCTCCATCTTTTCGCCCCAACACGCCGTCATCCGCAACGAGCCTCTCACTCAAATCTTCCTCACTCCGCCTTATCCCAAATCCAACATCTCCCATGAGACACTTCCTATAAAACCCCAAACACAATCCACTCAAAAGGCCCACAAAACACTGTTCACACAGGTTACGCCCCGAGCATTATACTCACAACACTTTTCCGATCGTATCCCTTCTCGGCTTGATGCCATCAACCAAGTCACCAGAGATCAGTCACCGTTTAAACCATATATGGATACCCGACCAGGCATCACTAACTTGCCGCCACCAGGTTTCCCGATGAGATCCCACGGAGACCCGTATCATTTCTATGGTCCGAGACCTCTTGGACCACAAGCTCCTTGCATGCCTCCAATGTATATTCCTGCAAGCCACCAAGGTTATGGTTATGGGTATGCCTACACCCATGCACCTCCACAGAATCCTCATGTTGCACCTCAGTTGGGCACGTTGTTGGAAAAAAGAAAGCAAATGGAAGATAAGTTTGAAAGGACACTCGATGGGCACCCCTTTGCATCGAGTAACGGTGATTCTCATCCCCACCACGCTCCGGTCAACAATGAACGAAAAGCCAAAGGTCGAGCCAAGCTCTATTTCACAAGGTACGAGGATTTTGGAATACCCATAAGCAAGGTATTTGAGAAATTGGTTAGGCAAGGCCTTGCAAAACCTCTTGTCAACTACCAACCCACAAACCCCAAGGGACGTCTCGACACAACTGAATGGTGTGCCTTTCACAACTACCATGGGCACGACACCAACGATTGCATCGCTCTGAAACGCATCATCCGGAAGTTAATCGCGCAAGGAAAGCTTGAACGCCCTGGTTTGGGAACTTGATGGCGCTGTGGTTGCCGTAACAGAAGATGAGCTTCAAAACCCCTTCCATCGCCCCTTTTTAGGAAGAGTCAAAGTCTATTGTTAGGAAGTGTGATAAGTCATTAGGGAAAGTCGGTTAAGATGTCTGTTAGGTTTAGTTAAAGTCTTAATTCCCCGGTTGATGCCATGTGGTGACCATTTTGGGACCATTGTCAGTTCTCATTAATAAGATTATTATTGTCATTTTTTGCCTTGTCAAAAAGTTTACAAAAATGTGTGTATGAGTTTTCCACCCAAAACAAGAAGTGTGTCTTTCAGAAAAAGAAAAATGGAGATCAAGTTTTCTCAAAATAAAAGGTCGTGTTTGCCTAAAAGGTTAATCCGCTAATGAAGCATGCTTCTCAAATCATGGTTAATAATTTCACCTTGAGGTTTAAAATGCTAAAGTCCTTTGCGGTTTTGTCCCCGGGAAACATCGTCTAAGGAGCCCACATCCGAATTGGCATCCGAGACAACCATACACATGAGCGGGAAGACCAAACAATTGGGACACCGTCCACAAGAAGAGGCCCGAGCTTCAGGAGCCTGAGAGTGGCTACACCAAATGAAATACTGTGCCCTCGTCAAGTGCCATACACGAAGGTTATGCACTTTGGAAAGGGAATCACCAAAAGCCTTGGCCCACAGGCAAGCTCCCAACTCGCCCTCATGAGTAAACGACCCCGGCAATTGCAACGCCCAACCAAGTGGAGGCCTCGCGACATCTTCCCCAATAACTGTGGAAGAAAATGGATCATCGTGCTTCATGGGAAGCCATCCTTAAAAAAAAAAAAAAAAAAAAAAAAATGTGAGTCTTCCAGCCTCGTAGGTTCTAGAAAGAAAAAAAGGAGTCCATTCTGGACCGTGTCTTTTTATTTTTACAGAGTTCCGCACTTGGACATGTATGTACAAAGTTATCTAAATAAAAGAGTCATTTTCCTTCTCTTCTCTCTAGACTTGAGACATTATTCGTAATATATGTTTACTCTTGAAATTGCCTTGCTTGTTATTATCAATTGATTGCTACGTCCCCAAAATGACGAATTGGCTTCTAAGCATACTAGTCAATGACGACTCATTAAGGATGAATGGACCTAACACAAATGAAAAGTGCCAAATGCAAACAATTAATCTTGATATGAATAAATGTTGTGATCAATTGGCATGAAGAAACCATCAATGGCAAATCTTCCCTCATACATTACCCCGATACACAACCCGATACACCTTTCCTATACAAATCCTTGATGCGCATTAAAGGCATCCCGAGACAATGAAAAGGCGAGGATGTTGTTGCTCAAACACCAAGATTCAACCACGATCGCGCGTGCGCAACCAAGCAAAGGACTTCCCAGATCTTCAAAAGTCAAAGCAAGAAGTGGAAGAATTCCACCAAGGGGCTACAAATAAGCCAATGTCCAAGATAGCAAGTTGGGGCTAATGTTTCCCCTCTCTCTAAAAAAAAAATGATAAGAGAGAAAGAAATTGATAATGGAAAAAAGGAAAGCAAATGAATATTGGCAAAGAGGAAGTTTACCTCAAAAACTCACCAAGTTCACTGCAACAGTCCACCTCAAAGAACATCCCGAGGAGTTCACCACAAAGAAAAGCGATCTACATCAGCAAAGCAACAACATCCTTCGAAAGGACACCAACCCCAGCAAAAGAAGGCCCCCACGGCCGAACTACGGCGACCTGAGCTCCTCAAACTGAGGGGAACGTAGGCAACCTTCGGGTCCAGTCATAGCATGAAATGAATCCATCAAACCTTGGTCCTCCCAAAATGACCCGGTTCTCTTCCCTTGGTCCCATCAATGACCAATTTCCCAGATAATGACCAATCTCTCCTAAACACATTTTGATCTTGCCATTGATCAAATCTTAATCTCAATTGATCACAGCATTTATACATGTCAAGGCTAACTGCTTGTTATAACCCTGACTTAATAATGAACATGGTCCGTTCAAGCAATCATTTTGACAATTTTAACCAAGACAAATTTCAAATGTCTCGACAAGTCTTCTTCTCTACATCTTAGGAAAGAGCTAAACACTTATGTTCTGTCAAGAAGGGGCTTCCTCCTATTTCATGATACAATTGAGGGACTCTCTCCCGCCTAAATAAATTCCCCTGCATGTTTTCTCCAAGAGACATCTTACGTCCCCGTCCCATCGAGTCGGCTGGATCACTCATAAAAAAAAGAAGAAGGCACCAAAAGAGTAGCCCACTAGGTTGAAAACCCGTAAGGGAGGCCTAGGCAAAAGACAGGGTGTGCCATAAAAGACGCAAAAAAGTAGCCCGCTAGGTTGAAAACCCGCAAGGGCGGCCTAGGCAAAAGAAAGGGTGCGTCATGAAAAAGGGATGGGTTCCTAACCTCACTTCAAAGGTCGTGTTGGGTCTACGCAAACGCCAAAGGTCAAAAGATGATATTGGGTCTACGCCAGCATCAAAGGTCGAAGGACGACATTGGGGCTATCTCCACACCAACGACCACAAGGGCATGGGGCTACTTCCACAAATACATGGGGCTAATTCCACAAAGACATGGGGCTACCTCGACATCGATGACAACGAGGACGTGGAGCTACCTCCAACATCAACAGCGAGAAGGACATGGGGCTACCCCAATATCAATGACAAAAGGGTTCTCTATAACCGATCACTGCTAAGAAATGGACAAAGCTCCAAGGGACTTTATGCATGACAAACCTCATGGTTAAGTTAAAATAAATTTTTTTGACTAACATGCTTCGTTAAAAGATTTGCCTTTAGGAATAAGCATTTTTAAGCTTGCCCTTTTGGCCTCATTTATCAAAAAACAATGTTTCAAGCAAAATGCTTTTGATTTTCTCTCAAAATGATTGGACTTTTTCATCCACAAGGTGTCTAAAAGGTCACCCATAGGCTTTCCCCGGTGTCAAGAAAATGTGTCAACCGTCCCGTAGAATGGAGTTGACCCAAGTCAAACCTTGACTCAGAATAGTCATTATAGGTTGAGACCCTTTCCCTTTGGCCATCCAGCGTGACGTAAGACCATTAGGTTTTGTTAGATTTTCCCTCCGGCAGTCCTTAGAGGGACGTAAGACCAGCTTGCCTTTGTCAAACTCCCCAAAGGTGGAGTTGACTCGAATGTTTTGTCCCGGTAGTCCTTAGAGGGACGTAAGACCAGTTTGCCTTTGTCAAACTCCCCAAAGGTGGAGTTGACTCGAATGTTTTATCCCGGCAGTCCTTAGAGGGACATAAGACCAGTTCGCTTTTGTCAAACTCCCCAAAGGTAGATTTGACTCGAATGTTTTGTCCCGGCAGTCCTTGGTAGGACGTAAGACCAGTATAGTCGCTATAGGCTAGAGCCTTTATCCCGGCAGTCCTTAGAGGGACGTAAGACCAGTTTTCCCATCAATCTCCCCAAAGATGGAGTTGACCCCGGTCAAGCTTAGACTTAGAATAGTCGTTATAGGCTAGAGCCTTTGTCCCGGCAGTCCTTAGAGGGATGTAAGACCAGTTTTCTCGTCAATCTCCCCAAAGATGGAGTTGACCCCGGTCAAGCTTGGACTTAGAATAGTCACCATAAGCCGTCCCCGATGTAAGCCCAGTAAAAATCTGTCCCGTGTAAGTCAACCCTCTCCTATAGAGTCAAGTTGACCATGTCCCCAGCAAGTCAACCCTCTCAATAGAGCCAAGTTGACCCTATCCCCATGCGAGTCAACCCTCTCCAATAGAGCCAAGTTGACCATATCCCGCCTCAGACCCCTTGGTGTCATGCCCAAATGCCTTAGCCTCTGACCCCTTGGTGTCATACCCAAATGCCTTAGCCTCTGACCCCTTGGTGTCATGCCCAAATGCCTTAGCCTCTGACCCCTTGGTGTCACGCCCGAACCTTTGCCTCTGACCCCTAGAGTCATGCCTCCATGCGGACCTTAGTAACCCCGCGTACCCCCGAACTACGTTAGGCTTGATTCCCCGCGAACGGGATAGGTAGGAATCCTATACCACTAGGTCCAGCCATGCAACCAAAATCGGTTGAAGCCGTTGTCCCGTCAGATTGGGATGCTTATTTTTATCGACAACCCCGCTCCTTCGAAGCGACGTTGCCGAGGGGCTCTGTAAGTACCCCAATCTGAAACCGACCTATCTTAGAGGTAGCCTTAGCACCGTTTCAGGGATAAGCTAACAGGCCAGGACCTCCCTAGGATAAGCTATAAATTCCAGGACTACTCTGGTATAAAATTGGAAAAATCCAGAAGCTCGCCAGGCTGAGCCGTACGGATGCTTTGGGGACTAGAGGGGCTTAGCCGTACGGCTGGTTTGGGCACCCTCAGTCCCTTTAAATAGAACCCCTTGGTGACCATTTCAGGGGGGAGAAATACACATTAGAGAGGTCACTCTGCTGGAATTACCACAGAGTAAGAGTGAGAGTGATCACAAACCAAAAAGGAGAGAAGAAATGAAGATTGGCCTTAACCATCATAGGTAAAGCCACCTCCCCCCTCCTTTCTCTTCATCTTACTCCTATTTTCTTTCTTATATCTTGGTTATACATGTATTTATTCTTCATTCATGCAAAGACTTGTCCATTTCAAGCACCTTTTGTTTCTTGCAAGACTTGTCCATTATCAAGCACTATATATCTATCTATTACATTACTATCTTGTCCAAGCTATGAGAAGTTCAAAGGTGCCCTCCATACCTTGTATGGAAGAGGTTCTAAACCTAGACACTCATAGACTTGTTGATTGTCATTTATATTCCTTATTCATTTAAATGTTATGCTTGTTTGGCCATGATAATCATGAGGGTGGTGGAACCTTAGTGTCTATCATTTTCCTCTTTGGTTTAGCCTCAAAATCCCACTTTTGGGTCATAAAGATTCAATCTTTATGTGTTATTTTGACTCTTGGAAGGATTTTAATTCATAAGAAGTCATCTTGGTGATAAAGTTCCAATCTTTATTCACCAAATGACCAACTTTGGTCCAAAGGGGACATTCATCAACTTTCTTGATTTTCTCCTATGATTGCTCATGATCACACCCAAATACTTGTTTTGGGGAACCAAGTGATGATCATTTAGCATAGGAATGATGTTATAAAACTTGTAAAATGATTTCTTCCAAACTGGGATCACAAACAGTTTGTCCAGCTTCAGACAGAATACCATGTTTCTGTTCTGAACTGGACTGTTCTTGAGCAAACTGTAAAACCCCAGAATTGCCTCCTCCAGCCGTACGGCTACTTTAGGTAGGAGCGCAAAATTGCCTATTTTGCCCTCTGACCTTTGTCTTATCACTTAAGGCCCTTTTTTTCAGCCGAGTTTCTCAAATAAAATCAATAACAGAATTTTTTCCGTTAAATACACACACACACATATGCACATTTTAACTAACTTAGGGAGACTCGGCTTTATCCGAGGCAACTTGAGAGGACGTAAAAACTCCTCCCAAGTTGTAACCTGACCTCCGAACCTTTGAACTCAAACCTTTGTCATTTTGTTGGGTTTAAAATTAACAAAATGTGGCGACTCCGTTAAATTTGACCGGTTCCCGTGTTTGGCATTTTTTCCTCGTGCGAAAACCTTGCTTGTTTCGCCCCGAGGACGGGATCCTTACAGCATCAGCAAACGGATCCCGCTTCAGCAAACGGATCCCGCATCAGCAAACGGATCCCGTTTCAGCAAACGGATCCCGCTTCAGCAAAACGGATCCCGCCATATCCTTTCTATATCAATAAAGTCCCTCACACAGGGAGAGCACCCCTATCCTTCGCAAATTACAAATTCATGTTTTATCGAGTCTTTGTTTTCTCTTGTCGATGTCCTCGGCGGTTGTCTTTCTTTCGTCGACGCGTTTTGCTTTGCAATCCACATCGCCGAGGGGCTCTGTAGACACCCCACCTTGGACCTCTCACCCCGATTGCATACATAGTATTTTTATTTAACTTGTTTTTGTTAATTTTTGTTACTTCCGTTAAGTTCCTAACTGATTCCGTTAGTTTTGGACTAAACTGCATAACAGAGTTAACTTTTAGAGTCATTTCTGTCATTCTGTCTTTTCCACCCGCGGGCGATTCCGACACTGTTTGTGGGCTGCGCGCGCGTCTCGCCCCTTAAGCGGGACTCGCGCGCCTCCCATTATGGCAGTAACGGATTGCACCTTATTTCCCTCCCTTTTCTTATTTACAACATCTCTTCTTGATCACAAAATAGCCTCTTTTTACCTCCACATTCATCCCCCCTAGTTTTATAACCTCTAATCCCATTATTCTATTTATCTTATTATTTGATTTTCTTTTATTTATTTCATTTATTATTTTATTTATCTTATTTTCTATTGGTCAATTCCATCTCACATGGATTGATCATTTTCCCTCCAACCTTTCCCTCTCTTTTTTACCTATATAAACCCCCTTCTTCTACCTTAGAAAGGGACCTTGGACCTCAACTTTGATTCACAAAAGAGTTCTTAACAACAAGACTCAAATTGTTCTACAACAATTTCCCTACAACAACACCATTTTCAAGTCCAAGTTTGAAGTCCTCTCTCTTAAGGTACTTTATTCTTCTTCTCTTATTTTACATGTCTTAGTAATGTATAAAATCCCCATCAATTGGGACATGACCAAATAACCACTTTATTACATTAAAGTTGGTCAAGGTTATCTCCCTACATTTCAATCTCTACTTTAATTTCCTATCCATTTCTTAATGTAATTGTTTAGTATAATTGTTACATGTAATCTTTAGCACAAATTAATAAAATCATTTCTCTTTTATTTTCCCCTTTCTTTTCATTTTAATTGTTAGCACATTTTAATATCAATAGAAGGACTTTTTAGCATTAGAACACCAAAAGTAGCAAGACCCGCGTAAGGGGGGCGGAGTGGGTTATTAAGTACTTCCCACTACGTCACCTAACCCCCGAACCCCTCATCTCAAGAATCTTTGGTTTCGTAATCAATAAAAAGGCTATTTTCTTAGGTTTTCTCGCGTTCCTCTAAAACGTGGGTGGCGACTCTTAAAATCAAGTAGACATCCTAGGATAATTCACTGCTCCAGCCAAGCCGTGGTCCCCCGGGGTATCTACAGAGAGAAGAGAAGGAAAGCCCCAATTTGATTGCAAGAAATTGGGAGTATGCAGAAAGAATAGAAGCCCTAGACTCGACAAGGAACGGAAAGTGATTCCAAATCTAGGAAAGTTGTTCAATCTTGAGGTGATTAATTCATTGGCAAATGAATCGTAAAAAGATGTCATGACAAGTTCGAGATGAAGGCCGATCACCATAACGCGCTAAGGCTAAACATATCTTCTTTCTTGCATGAGACCGGACCCGAAGGTTGCCTACGTTCCTCCAGTGAAGAGGCTTAGGTCACCGTAGTTCTTGTGGATGCTCCATTCGTCGAGATGGTTGTTGCCTCGTCCTTCATCGGTGGAATGATGTTGATCTTGTACATCTTTGATTAAAGGGGATTTTTTTTTTATATCCCCTTTTGAAAACTTTGCTTCATGATCATTGCTCCACCTTTCTTTGTCTTGATTTCGTCGTTGTTGATGTCTTCGTTGTTGATGCCGTCATCGATGTTTAGCCCCTAGGCGTTCAAGCGATGGCCTTCATTCCAAAACTTGTTTAGACACCTTTTCATCATTTTGCCAAGAATTAGATTTAACAACTTGGAAGAGTGTATGAGGACAAGAACGACTTTTATTTAATGATTGACTCAAAATTTAACATTGGACGAGAGAAAACATTAATGCACACATTAGAGGACTTTTGACTCTTTTTTTTTTTATCCTATTTCTAGGTAGAGAAAGAGAAACGGAGATTGTTGTCGTCATCCCCCATATCGTTGTAGTCCTCATTGTCATTGTAGTCTTCCATGTCACTACATTCTTCCATGTCATTGCTTGGGAACCCTTTGTCGTTGAAGCTTGTGTCATAGGAGGACTCGGACACTTCTCGGAGCAAATTGTCAATTCAAACCCCCGCATCATACATGCCTGAAAAATCGGAGTGAAAATCCCCACTAAGATGAGTGCGGTAGTCCATTTTCAAACACTTCAAGAAGATGTCCATTTGTTCCTTATTGGAAGGCCTATCAACCATCTCGGCTAGCTTGTCATTCCAACGGCGATAGAAGTCCCCAAATGATTCATCACCCATTTGCACGGTGCTCTCCAATTCCTTCTTGGTGGGGCGGAATATGGAGTTGCCTTAATATTGTGACTTGAAGGCAAGCATAGAGACATCCCAATTGAGGCGGGTGGAAACTGGAAGACCCATATACCAATCTTTTGTGACCCCCTCGAGAGTAAGCGGGAAGCATTGTTCCATTATTTGAGGAAACACTTTCTTTTGTAGCATGGCCCATATGTAGGAGTCAACATGAGCGTCGGGGCAAGAGTTGCCGTTAAACTTGCCAATATCGGGCATCTTGAACTTTTCGGGAAGAGCCTCCATTGTGTTCATGAGGAGAGAAGCTTGATGAAGATCGGTGCTTGGGCCCTTGTGCAAATTTAGCCCAATAAGCCTTTGGTCAATGTAGGACATGAGAGTGTTGACCAAACCGGTATCAATGCTTTGGACCTTTCTTTCATTCGTGAGCCCTTTCAATTGGTTCTTGAGTTGAGCAACTTCTTTCTTGTGGGCCGTCTTCACATGCTCGTAACGGGCTCGCCATAAATCATCCTTGCGGCGGACATTCTCGGCTAGTGTATTAACTTGCCCTTTCAATGCTTCCACCATGCGGAATAACCCTTCATTGGACACGGGAATGCCGTTGTCGTTGCCGTTTGAAGCCATTGGACCTATGTAGAGAACACGGTTGATCTTAGGATGGCTCACAAACACCTTTTGGATAAAATTATTTCACCCACAAACAAAAGTAAAGACTCAAACCACATAAAGAAAAGACTCCTTGTTTTTATTTACAAAGTCGGAAGGACGTAGTCCTTTTTGGGGTTTCTAAGAAAAGATAATGGAATCGTCACACTAGTATATAGACCTTCTCGCGGTCCCATATACTCATCGGATTCCACCACGCTTGTGATTCCTACATGTGACGGGATTAAACTAAATTAATGTCATTAAGCATACATGCGGGGATGGATTTTTTATTTTCGTCCATAATAACCACTTTGGGGACGGGTTTTTATTTCGTCCATGACAACCGTTTGTTTCTCTTGGAAACGGCATGTATGATTTGATGACATTAGTTTAGGGAAATCTCGGTACATGAAAACCGACTTGGTCACGGAGTGTTAGAACCTAAACTAAGAATTGTGTGGCTTGTGCTCGGCTAAATAGAGGCTTAAAGGTCACTATAGATACCCCGGGGGAACCACGGCTTGGCTAGAGCGCGTGAATTATCCTAGGATGTCTAACTTGTTTTTAGAGTCGCCACCTATGTTTTGAGGAACATAAGAAAAACCTATTGATAATAGCCTAAGTTTGATTACGAAAACAGAGATTCTTTGTTTTGAGGTTCGGGGGTTAGGTTACGAGATGGGAAGTACCGAAACACCCATCTCGGCCAACTAAAGTTGGTCTTGCTTGATCAAAATCTACATGAATGATAAACGTTCTTCTTCTTCTTCTTTAAATCATAAAAAGGGGTTTTAAAATAGAGTTTGGAATGTAGGAGATAACTCTTTAACCGACCTCAATGAGATGAGGTGATCATTAGAGTCATGTCCCAAAATGATTTGGGTGATTGCACTTTGATAAAACAAAAAGAAAGAGAAAAGAGATGAAGTTAAGAAGAGGAAAGAAATAACTTTACCTAGACTTCAAGAGACTTCAAACACTTCTTGATGAATTCTTTGGAGAAATCCTTTGGAAATGCTTTGTAAGTGTGAAATTTTAGTGTCTTATTGAGAATGTAAGATTGAGAGCCAAAGGTCCTTGAAAATGGAGGTAAAAGGGGGGTTTTTATAGGTGAAAGAGAGATGTTTTTGGTGCCAAAACTCAGTCACCAAGAAATCTTTCCCGGGCAAAATCCTGTAAATTGAGCAAGGGAGAGAATCCTGGCCAGAAATCTGTAACCGACGCCCAGAGGCGCGCGCTTCCTGCTTTGGGGGGGGAGGCGCGCGCGTCTGGATCCTTCTGTCGGAGGCGCGCGACTCAGAGAAGGCGATTTTAACAGAATGGACTAGAAAGTCAGCCCTGTTATTCAGTTTAGTCCCTGGACTTAACGAAGTCAGTCAGGAACTTAACGTGTCGCGACCCCGAACCCCGCGGGCCCGAGATCGCGAGCTGGACGTCGACTTAAAACCAAAACTCTAAAACATAGAAGTTAAAAAAAAATCCATTTTGAACCAAAAGATGATAACACAAGGTTTTACAAATCCAAGTTTAAATCAACAAAGTACATCTAACATAAGCTCCACAGCTTATGCCCAAAAGAATAAAATATACAATTCTTAATGACGTCAATAATGGTAAAACTATCCCCAAAAGGTTATACATTTAAATAATGTAAACCGATCCATAACAACCTGCCCCAGATTCTCAAACCTCTCGACGTCCTCCTCGAACCGCGAATCCTAATCCTTTTCCTCCTGGGGGGGGGGGTTAAGTAAAAACAAAGATCGAAATAAACGGGGTGAGATAAAATCTCAGTAAGATACTAATGCAACTACATGACATGCTAATATGCAATGACCAATAGCAATTAACATAAGACAGATAGCAGCGGAATAACAAGTGTCATGCTGTCGAACAGTAACATCCAATAACCAATCATATAAATAAACATATAACAACAAATGAGAGGCTCCCTATCGCCAACCGTCTCATACCGGTTGGAAATAACGACCAGCTCATCATGAAACACATAAAGCTGAAATAAACACTCATAAGTGGATACATAGCCAAGGTTTCACCCAACTGAAGGAACCAAATAAAGGTCGCTGCGCAGCTTCAATAATCAACCATCAACATCTTCATAGCAACATGAAAGCTCGAAGAGAAAACCCCGGTACCGGAACCAATAACCATAAAAGTGTCACAAAGGACAAGGACCATGACACAAAGTCATGCTCGTTAGCTAGATACATTCACAGAGGAACGCTAACTTATCCTTTCCAAGGCCAATCTGGAAATGGGGTATAGTAAGGGCAAAACAATGGTCAATATTATAATGGACTTGGCTTTGCCATTATAATCCTTCCCATCGCCCGATGCAACAAATATGCCAGCTGGGCTTCTAATTAAATGCTAAATAATAATATTTTAGCATGAATAAACAACTTAAGGTTCCAAAGTAGGGAACCACACCAATTAAATCACCATAAAGATGCAAACGATTACTCAAGAAGAGTTTAGCAACAACGATAGCAAGGAATTTCTCATAACAGAGTTCAAATAACAATAACGGTATTATTCAAAAGGGGTCCAACATATTGATCACTAAAACAAGCTGATACTAAAAACAAGGACCCATACCAAACACATCGAGTCACTCATAAAGAGTACTACCCAAACGGTCGCTCACAAATAGCACAATGACTATTACCAAAATGACCCTAAATATTTACTCATAAAGATATACTAGGACTATGAACTCAACCATCTCATCATACCTGGAATTCCAAATTAGGAATCCAGAATGAATACACCTTAAGATTAATCAAATCGTAGGTACCCAATCGCCAATTCACGCTTTACCTCCGTCCGTAACGAACCAACCCTAAACACCCCAGACGAATCCAAAAGGTTACCCTTATTAGAGCATGATCACGACCGGACTAAACCTTACATTTTAGTGTTCAATAACAACCCTCTAGGCACTATAGTACATCGCCTAAAACCTAGACCAGTCTTACTCGAAAATCAATTCGATTGGAACAATCACGAACACATCTTAAGATGCCCAAACATATACCGAATAATCATCACAAAGATAAGTCAAACCAACAATACCTCAATAAGGTGTCCCAAAATCCCAATTAACACTTAATTAATTTCAAACACAAACTTGATCACAAGGGACCCAATTCTATCACTAGAGCGTACTACAATGTTCACTAAGGTCAACTAGAAGGACACCCAAGATTTGGATCAAAACGCATTCTTCAATCACACAAAATTAACAATTGTAAACTTTCAGGGGTTCTGTCCGGCCGCCCAAAATGGACTGTGCGGTCGCCCAAAATCTCTCAAAACAAGAACAAAAGCTTTCAGATAGATGTGCGGTCGCCCAGAAATTTTTGGGCGGTCGCACAATGCTCTGGATTGCCGGAAATCGGGAAGAACAACCTGGGTTCTTCCATTTTTAACCCAAAACACATTTCAACCAAAATCCAACTTCCTAACTAGCATTCTAATGTACCAAAACCACTTATAAGTCAAAAAAGACTCATATAACAACATTTAATCAACCAATATCAAGATCAAATCCAACATTCATACAATAACCATTTTTTTAACCCAAAAACCCAATAAATTCCAAACAAATTCAAAACTCATCCAAACTTCAAATGTAACAACTCAAACATCATATAAGCATGATATGAACACTTTAGCATAAAAATGGGGGAAAAGTAACTTACTTGGATTTTCTCAAAGTTGAAGGATTTCAATTCTTTTTTATTCTACGCGATCCTAACGACGATCTAAACACATTTCACGTTTTAAGAAATGAGAGATTACAAGAGGAAGAGGAAGTAAATGAAGAGAGAAGGTAGAGACAAAACTTACCTTTTTCACCCATGGAAGAGAGAGAGAGAGGGAGAAGGCTGGGAATGGGAGTGAGGGAGAAGATGAGTAGGGAGGGAGTAGTTAAAATGATTTAAAGAACTTACACTTAGGCCCCCTCCTCAACACTACGCACAAAACTTACACTCCCTACTTACAATTAAGACCCAACAATACCACACTAACCCAAATAAAATGCTAGGCATAATTATTATAACTCATAAATTATTAATTA
Source organism: Campanula takesimana (assembly GCA_026119855.1). NCBI lineage: Eukaryota > Viridiplantae > Streptophyta > Magnoliopsida > Asterales > Campanulaceae > Campanula > Campanula takesimana. Next base: position 180,395 of record JAOWBW010000210.1, read on the forward strand.
AGTAATAATTTAAATACATAATTAAGCAAATAAATAAATAATAATTATTTATCACCAATAAAATAGAGCCTAGTTTTCGGGTCGTGACATTCACTCCCCCTTAAAGAAAATTCGACCCGAATTTTAACGGGACTTACCCGAAAGACCAAATAGCTACGGATACGATAGTTCTGCCATTTCTCAACTTCCTCAATTGTCCAATCTAACCCACTACAAGGTAACCTTAAATAATGCTTACGATAAGACCACCTCTCGAACCGAATCATTCCATCATTAACTTCATTACAAATCAAAATCCGTACTCAAAATCGAAGAATTCAAATTATTTCCACACATAATTCTCGGGGTATCTCAAACTCGTCTTACTCATAACCTTAACTACACCGCAAAGGTACTTCCATTTGTAAATCGCATACTTAGTATTATTCCCCAGAAATTCAAAACATTACCATCTCGAGCTAAATTAGCTTTTAAAATATGAGAGGCTAAAGAAATTTTCCATCCTCATAATATTCACTAAAGGCTATATCTCTAAGGATTCCCATTATAGTGCTCTCGCTCTAGGTAGCACCTTAAACTAGAGGTGTAATATAAACCCAAAATTTTAATACAAAATGTTCACTTAAATCTGCGCCATAATAGCATCGTCATAACACTCCAACCCTTGAAAGCCTAAAATAATTACGAATACTCAATAGTCCGAAAATGATCTAAATTTTATCTTCAAGGGATTCCCCTTAACTCCCTTTTTAGTTAACAACCTGTGCTCATACACTCAAGGAAATCGACAAATCTCAAATCCTCAATAGCTAACCCAAGTTAGTCTTTCACGCATACATTTATTAACCTAATGATACTTAGGCTCAATAGTACTACCATCATAATAAACCAAGTAGCTAGCAACGTTCCAACTGACCCAATACCAAATCATGATATTCCTTAATTATGCCCAAGTATTGATAATCCACTGCCTTCACATACCCTTGATCCAATTCGGGAAACGCCACCAAGAAGGGATTTAGAACCATAGAACCACTATCTAACCAAAATTTCAAAATGCCTTTAACATAGACTGAGAAATTATTACTCTCCCAAAATGTACTTAGTCCTTTCTAACTTAACACGCTTACCACCATTAATGATCATAACTCCTACAACAAACTCATCATCCACAACAAATCGTACACCTCTCCATACTAATCCATTCAGATGCATTCACGGAGATGTACTAAAAGTAAACAAAATCTCCTATCCAGAAATCCTCAATTTGAATCCTCCACTCTTATAACCCAACCGATGCCATAAGGACATTGATCTAAATACTAGCACTACAACCTTGTACTATAACAACTCAATTTAACCCAAGATTTTCCCCAATTACTAGGCACTATTCAGAAATAAAATAGAAATTTTTACAAACGATAAATACACCCAACAATTGGTATAGACATCCCATCGTCACCCACCTAAGTTATATATTCAAATCCCATATAAGAAAAGGTGAGTATAATTCTACCCAAAAGGGATGGTCTCAAAACGATTTTAGGAAATCAGGAATAGAGAATATAATAATCCTCCCACAACAATGGGCTAAAGCAATAGTAACATCAAAATCTTGTAATAGCAACATGGCTAATTTAGCAGGTGAGACATAACCATACTTAAGCACATCATAAGCACATAAGACTTCATCAGATACCCTAAATTCCTCCATAGGAGTAGACACCTACAACACATAAGTCAAGGACTCAAAAGAAATAAATGCAACTAAATGCACAGAAACACATAAATGCGATGACCCTAAAATGCACGCGCTCGCTCTCTCGACATAAAATTAATACCTCCTGAAACTGATGAATCACCCGTTGAGTGCTGATTGATTGCCAATACTCTTCCTGAAACCTTGGGCTTCCCCGAAGTATCCCTCTTCTGACCTGTGGTATTCCAGTTCCTGTCCCCGATGACTGAACTCTAAACCTCGGACAATCTTTAACGAAGTGTCCCAACTGACCACACTTCACACATTTTCCTTGCTTCTTCCAACACTTGTCTTCTGAGTGTCCTTTCCTCTGACAGTAACTGCAAACACTTCACTAAAGATGTGTCGGGGAAGCCCTTTGCTCTTGACCATATGGCTCCGAGAACACTTCAAGATTTATTCCCCGGATGGTGATTTGTCTCCTTTTGCTGTTCATAGGAGGAAGCTGTTGATCCGGTATTTATCTGAAGATGGTTGGAAGAAATTCTTTTCCTCTCGGGTAACCGTCGATATTGAGTGGTGCCCTCCTTCTTGGGGTCTTCGTCCTTTTGTGGAATGGACTCTTGGTTTTCAGCACGTGGTTGTACCCGGCTTGAGAGATTCTTCATTTTACCAGCTAGAGTGGGTTCTGCGGCAGTTTGGTCACCAACAGATAATTCCTTTTCCGAGGGACGGAATGCTTCGTCCAGTTGCTTACATGGGTTCGGACTTCTCGAGTGAGCTTCAGTCGGCTTGGGGAGATGATCGCAACCGTTGGGCTTTTGCTCCTCTGCATCGGGGGAGTGTCTTCCTTCCCGAGAGCTACTTGGATTATTTGTTTGGCACCCTTTACCGTGGCATCACTTGGGTCGATGTGCTTCGTGCCGAGTTGTTGGGAAAGGGTTTTGAGCTTAGCAGCGCTTTGAGATATAGGGAGGCTGCTGCTGATTCGAGTAACATTCTTGCTGACCCTTTCGGTACTCCTTTGGATGACTTTTATGCCAAGAGACGTGCCGCAACACAGAAGGTTTCGGTGCGTATCAGTGCTCCTCCGTTATCCAAGAAGAAAAGGATTGAGAGACGATCGGGTGGTACTTTGAAGGCTAAGAGAAAATTGGACTTTTCTTAGTACCCTAAGAGATTGCAATTAAATTAGACCACTTTGTTTTTGGATTTAATGTTTTGATGTCTTTTGTTGCTCAATAAATCCGTTGTAATGGTTTGAATAACTCATTGAATGAATAAAAATTGCATCTTGTTATTTGAAGTGAAATTGGGTATTTTTGATATGTTTTAGACCGCACCCGAAGGTTGCCTACGTTCCTCCAGTTGGGAGGCTCAGGTCTCCGTATTTCAAACAAACAAAGACCATTTTTTTTTGTGTGTGCACCCTGTTTTTTGCCTAGACCGCCCTTTCGGGTTCTCAATCTAGCGGGCTTCTTTTTTGCACGTGCTCTAATTTTTGCCTAGGCCGCCATTGCGGGTTTTCAACCTAGCGAGCGATTTTTTTTTTTTTTTTTTTATGGTCTTTGTTTATTAAGCATAGAACCTCTTGAGCTTGTCGAGGTTGACCTCCTTTGGCAGCTGGTCAACATCTAAATCCACGAGTCGGACTGCACCGCCGCTTAGTATCTTTTTGACCACGTACGGACCGATCCATCGGGGTCCCCATTTCCCCAGGGGATTCATGGCATTAGGAGGATGTTGTCTTAAGACCAAATCTCCCACATTGATGTTTCGAGGCTTCACCTTTTTGTTGAAAGCTCTTCCCATCCTTTGCTGATACGCCCTTATGCGTTCGAGTACTCTTAGCCTTTTCTCATCGAGTAAGGCTAGCTGTTCGTATCGACTTTGCATCCAGTCGACCTCGTTGACTTGATTCTCGAGGAGGACCCGTAGAGATGGCACTTCAAGTTCGATTGGGAGTACGGCTTCAGAACCATAGACTAATGCATAAGGAGTTTCTCCTGTTGCTGACCGTATTAATGTGCGGTTACCCACAATGCTAATGGTAGCTTCTCGGGCCAATCCCTTCCTGTTGAGGCCATTTTCTTGACGATGGTCTCGATGGTCTTATTTGCTGCTTCAACCGCGCCATTTGCTTGGGGACGGTAAGGAGATGACTTGTGCTTGGTGATCCTGTATTCTACCAAAAGTGCATTCATTTCCTTCTCAAAGTGAGAGCCGTTGTTGGAAATGATTTCATGAGGCACGCCGTATCGGCACATGATATTAAGCTTTACAAATTCGGCCACTTTCTTGGCGTTAAGGGTCCGATAGGCTTGTGCTTCGACCCACTTTGTGAAGTAGTCGACGGCCACTAGGACGAATGACTGCCCATTGCTTCCGGCAGGATGGACTTTACCGATGATGTCTATCCCCCAACAAGAGAAAGGCCAAGGTGTGACCATGTTGTAAAGTTGCGAGGGTGGAGCATGTTGCAGATTAGCATGGAATTGGCACTTCGCACACCTTTTGACTTTCTCGATACAGTCTCGTTCCATAGTGCTCCAATAGTAACCAATGCGGAGTATCTTCTTGACTAGCATAAACCCATTCATGTGGGGTCCATACTCTCCTTCGTGCACTTCACACATTATCTCTTGAGCTTCGGCCTCATTGGCGCATAATAGATTGATCCCGTCGTGGTGCCTTTTGTAGACTCGGTCGTACCGAGAGGCTAGCCTTTGCAGAGCCGCTTGAGACTTCTTAGTGCTATTCTCGGGATAAGTGCCATCTTTGAGGAAATTCATGATATCTGAATACCACGGAGATTTTGTTTGAACCTCGTTGATCTCGATACTCATGCAGTATGACGGACTGTTCCTTCGGGCAATTTTGAAAGGCTTCACCATTTTCCCTTTGGGCATTTCGACTAATGAAGCTATGGTGGCCAGTGCATCGGCGAAGCGATTTTTATCCCTTGGCAGGTAGTTGAAAGTGATCTCTTGGAATTGTTCAACCAATTCTTCAAGGTGCTGACCATACTGTTGGAGGGTTGGGTCTTGGATTCGCCATTTACCCGATTGCTGATTGATAAGGAGCAAAGAGTCGCCGAATACTTCTAGTTCCGTGACGTTTCTTTCGAGAGCTGCTTTGAGCCCTGCTATGCATGCTTCGTACTCGGAAATGTTGTTGGTAGCTTCGAATTCCAGACGGATGGCATTGGGAGTGTAGATGTCTTTTGGATCGACAAGCAATACTCCTATACCAAAACCGTGTTTATTGGCGGCGCCATCGAAAAAAAGTTGCCACTTATTTTCCTCGGTTGCAGTACAAATTAAATGCTCGTCGGGGAACTGTACGTCTTCCCCCTTCACTTCGTCACACGGGAATTTGGTAAGCTGGTCACTGAACACTTTCCCCCTGACGGATTTTAGTGTCACGTAAGTGATATCATAGCCGGCGAGCATGAAGTACCATTTGGCTATTCTTGTTGACATGAAAGGCTTCTCAAAGATGTAGTGGAGCGGGTCCACCTTTGCTACTAGCTTGATCGGAAAAGCTTCCATATAGTATTTGAGCTTTTGAGTAAACCAAACCAATGCTACACATGACTTCTCTAAGACAGAGTAGTTCTTTTCGCCTCCTTGGAATCGGCGACTGACAAAATAAATGGCATTCTCCTTTGTGGACTCTCGTTGCTCTTGTGCTAACATAGCCCCTAGGGCTTCATCATTGACAGTGAGATAGAGCAAAAGAGGCTTCTCCTTGTGCGGCGGAACTAGAACAGGAGGGCACGTCTGTGAATACGTGTGTTTGAATTTGGGAATATTCATAGTAACATTAAAATTATAAGAGTCGCCACGCCGTTTTAATTATAGCCAAAACATTGAGAAAAAGCATGTTTAATGGGTTCGGGGGTCAAATTACAACAAGAGAAGAATATTGGACGTTATCACTCCTATTGCCCGAATGATCAGTCTTTCTATCATGATGAATGTGTTAGTAGTGTGTTAGTGTTTGAGACCGGATCCGAAGATTGCCTACGTTCCTCTCAATGTGAGAAGCTCAGGTCAGCGTAGTTCGAGAAGAATTTAGAATAGGCAGGAGAATCGGGAGCATGCATAATGAGGGGGGAATTCACCTAAAGTTTAGGGTTTAGAAGTAGTTCCTAGATCATCCTCGGGTTGATGAACCCTAGATCATCATCGGCTATGAAATAACATATAATTATGAAGATCGCCACCCTAAATATGGCATAAATAAGGTTTTAATCTAGAATATGATGAACATACGAAGAACATATTATCAACATACGAATGAACATGCAAAGCATATGAAGAAACTATGAATAAACCTGCAAGAACATGAATATAAAAGATCTACATTAAAAATGATGCAAGAACATGAAGAAAAAGTTAGAAAACTTACCTATGTTGGCAAGAAATAAACCTTGATCTCCTTGAGTGTTTGAATGCTTAATTAGGGAGCAAAATTATGTTTAAGAACTCTAAAATTCGGACTTAGAGCTCTCCAAATTGGACCCTAAACCAATAGCATGGGATTGGTTTATATAGTAAACTGAGGGGAAGATCTGACGGCTGAGATCATCTGGGACAAAGGTGGCCGCCTGGCCATGATTGAAGCCGGCGACAAGAGTGGCCGTGTGGCCAAGGTCGACGCGTAGCAAGGTTGGCCGCGTGGCCAAATCTGCAGGCTGACTTGATTCTTAAGCTAGGGTTTCAGCATGGTTTTAAGGAAACCATTTATTACCTATTTTGATAGATTTTGCCATAAATGAGATATTTCGGGAATCCGGGACAAGTCTTTGCAAGGTTTCTAATTCCTATAAAGTCCTTGTATTTTTGGGAAATTCCTAATAAACTCATTTTCAGGTCGGGTACTAACAGTAGCCCCTCGGCGACGCTTCTTGCAAGGCAATGTGGGGTCGACGATAAAAGAAGGATCCGTCTGAAACATGAGTTTCAAAACAGATGAAAGGTAAGGGAATGGCTGAACCTTGACAGGCGACCTACGTATCCGCGGGGGAATCAAGCCAAACGTAGTTCAAATCTGATGGGGAAATTGGGAATGACTGTCCTCTGATGGGGAGCAACATCTTCTGCTGGGGAAAATGCATCTGCTGGGGATGATAGATGACCGCGTTGGTAGGGTGGCTGAACCTTTTCAGGTTTCCTACGTATCCTCGGAGGAATCAAGCCGGTCGTAGTTCATAGATGTTGGGGAAATAAACGAGACATCGGCCTTCTGCTAGGGATAACAAACCTATGGACACTATCCTGTATGAAGAACGAACATTCGTAAGCAATGAAATCATTTGGGGAAATGAGGTAAGAGGGAAAATGGGACAATAAATACTACGTCGTCTAAATAATCCCAGGATGGAATAATAAGCGCTGGGGTAAACGCAATCAGGACCGCCCGGGTTCTTACCAATGGCGCTAAAATAATAGATGCTGGATCTCTCGCAAACAGAAACGCCGAGGCTTCTGCCAATCGAGATCGATCTAGGATGCGTATGTCATAGAGGCGCCGAAGTCTCTACAACCATACGAATCCTAAGCAAATATTAGGAAATGCTAAAATAATAGATGCTGGATCTCTCGCAAACAGAAACGTCGAGGCTTCTGCCAATCTCGATCGATCTAGGATGCGTATGTCATAGAGGCGCCGAAGTCTCTACAACCATACGAATCCTAAGCAAATATTAGGAAATGCTAAAATAATAGATGCTGGATCTCTCGCAAACAGAAACGCCGAGGCTTCTGCCAATCTCGATCGATCTAGGATGCGTATGTCATACAGGCGCCGAAGTCTCTACAACCATACGAATCCTAAGCAAATATTAGGAAATGCTAAAATAATAGATGCTGGATCTCTCGCAAACAGAAACGCCGAGGCTTCTGCCAATCGCGATCGATCTAGGATGCGTATGTCATAGAGGCGCCGAAGTCTCTACAACCATACGAATCTTAAGCATATATTAGGAAGTGCTAAAATAATAGATACTAGATCTCTCGCAAACAGAAACGCCGAGGCTTCTGCCAATCGCGATCGATCTAGGATACATATGTCATAGAGGCGCCGAAGTCTCTACAACCATACGAATCCTAAGCAAATATTAGGAAATGCTAAAATAATAGATGCTGGATCTCTCGCAAACAGAAACGCCGAGGCTTCTGCCAATCGCGATCGATCTAGGATGCGTATGTCATAGAGGCGCCGAAGTCTCTACAACCATACGAATCTTAAGCAAATATTAGGAAGTGCTAAAATAATAGATGCTGGATCTCTCGCAAACAGAAATGCCGAGGCTTCTGCCAATCACGATCGATCTAGGATGCGTATGTCATAGAGGCGCCGAAGTCTCTACAACCATACTAATCCTAAGCAAATATTCGGCGAAGAATGGAAATTTTAAGGGGCTTTCCACTCCCAAAGGTAACGAATATCAGTCACAATAGTGCTAAGGGCACCTGAAATGAACAAAGGGGAATGTACTAGGGGTAAAACTGAAATTTTGCATGTGGAGGCAAAGATGATGGATTGTTATGAAGTCGCAAACGGGATGAACTCTCGGGGAGTCATGAAGGTGATAGACTCTCAGGGAATCGCAGAAGTGATGGACTCTTGGGGAGTCGCAAAGGTGATGGGCTCTCTGGGAGTCGCCAAGGTAAAGGACTCTTTGGTGAGCAAAGGACGACCACGGAAAGCATAATGTTTGGGATCTACTTACATAATATGAGGCTACGAACCATTAAGATGAATGTATTAAGTAAGGGACATTTAGCTTGGTTGCTTAGGGTAGGACCTAAGGCTTTTAAGGAAAGGGGATGGGTAGCCTCTTAGCCTTGAGATAAGGATGCAAAAGATGTTATGGTTGTTTAGACTTGAGATTGTGTCTTGGATACAATGTGGGTTTCCTAGGCTTACGGGCTAGGGATTGGAGTTCATTAAGCATGAGGAGAGTATTCTATCCTAGGCTTAGTGCTAGGGCTTGGAGTTGTGGTAGGCATAGAGGTTGCAAAGGCGTTGGCTTTTAGACATAAGGCTGGGAGTTGGAAAGGTTGTGACTTCCTAGGCTTGAGACCATGGACCGTTGGGAAGAGGGATTACTTTTGTAACAGGTCCACTAAGCTTGATGTTAGGGTTCACCATTTTCCGGGATTGGTGACTATGGCTTGGAAATGTTCGTGGTAACCTAGGCTTTAGGCTAGGTTTTAAGGCTAAGGACTGTAAACTTCCTATATTTTGAGACTACAGTGAAGGAATTTCCTAAGTCTAGGACTAGGGTTTAATGAGGATATAGTCTCCTAGGCCCGGCGGCTAAGGTTTAGAAAGAGTGCGACTACCTAAGCTTGAGGCTAGGGTTTGGAGCGAATGCGACTACCTAGGCTCGAGGCTAGGGTTTGGAGCAAATGCGGCTTCCTAGGCTTGAGGCTAGGGTTTAGAGCGAATGCGGCTTCCTAGGCTTGAGGCTAGGGTTTAGAGCGAATGCGGCTTCCTAGGCTCGACGCTAGGGTTGATTAAGTTTTGGACAGGGCATTGTATCCTAGGTTTAGGACTAGGGTTCAATAAGACGGAGAATTGAGATTATAAATTTCCTAGGTTTTGAGACTAGGGTTTCGGGAATTTGGAAATGATGTTGCATACGGGGCTTTGGAAATTCCCTAGAATTTGGGCTAGGGTAAAAGGGGATGTTGTGGTTTCCTAGGCTTAAGGCTAGGGTTTAGAGAGGATATGTGACTACCTAGGATCAAGGCTAGGGTTTAGGAAGGGTGTAGCTACCTAGGATCAAGGCTAGGGTTTAAGAAGGATGTAACTTCCTAGGCTTTAAGCTAGGGTTTGAAAGGATGTAATTACCTAGGCTTGAGGCTAGGGTTCAGAGAGAATGATATGACTACCTAGGCTTGAGGATAGGGTTTAGAGAGGATACGTGACTACCTAGAATCAAGGCTAGAGTTTAGGAAGGGTGTAAATACCTAGGCTCTAAGCTAGGGTTTGGAAGGGATGTAACTACCTAGGCTCGGGGCTAGGGTTTAGGAATGATGTAATTACCTAGGCTTGAGGCTAAGGTTCAGAGAGAATGATATGACTACCTAGGCTTGAGGCTAGGGTTTAAAGAATGTGTTTACCTAGGTTTAAGGCTAGGGTTTGGAGACCGAAAGCATTTGAAGGTTTGTCTTGGTTTAGACCGAGCAAGTTTGAGGTCTAAGAGTGTTGCGGTTTGGGGCAAATGAGCTTGATACCTTGTGGCTGGATAGGCTCGATAGATTAGACCTAGGCTAAAGTTCTAGGGTTTAGCTAGGGTAAGACTCAGACATGTGTTAAGGAGACCGGGGCCTAATGGAATGGTAGGCGTGAGATCTAGGAGATCGAAGGCTAGGCAGGGTAGCGTTGGGACATAAGGCTTTCAAGCGGGTAAGTCTTTTGTCCTAGAGAAACCGCGTTATGGATTAGGACCAAGCAGGCTTGAGGTTGGCCAAGGAGCAATGGATTGGGATTGGATGATCCTAGTACCTAATACGCATGTCGGGTTTGGGCTCTAAGGTGTGCTAGGTGTGAGCCATGTGCGAGAAATGGGTCTGGACATGTGACCATGTTGGCGCTTTAGCTAAAGGGATTGAGTGTCCAAGACTTTGCTCGAGTACAATAGGTGCCTAAGTTGGATTGGGTATGCTTAGGACCTAAGTTTGTCTTAGAGGTCATTGCGCGTGACCAAGCTCGTTCGGCGATTGTGAAGGTAGGCTAGGGATGGGACCCCAAAGGTGTTAAGCGCACGAGTTCTGACCGGACGGGTCTATGGCATGGCAAGGTATGCAGGAGATCCTATGTGCTTGAGCAGGTTCGAGGTTTAGGCTCGTTGGGGGAGCGATGTTTGAGATCCATGGAGTTTGAGGAGAGGATCGCGTAGGTTCGAGGTTTGGACTCGACTTGGATTAAGTAGGTTGGAGACCTAAGGGGTGAAGGTCAGGCTAGGTAGTCTCTCGAGGCTAATGGGTGACACTAGGTTGGTACATGGTAGGTTTAAGAGTGGTAGGGTCATGGCTTGGACATGACGGGAGTCGGGAGACGTAGATGTGTCGCTTTTAGTCGGACCAAGTAGGCTTGGGAATTAAAGAGTCCAAAGGGTGGAGATGTAAGGTGAGAGACCTAGAGGGTAGAAAGTCTTGTGACCTAAAGGTTTAGGGGTTGAGGCCTAAGGTATGGATCAGACATATCATGGACTTCAAGGATAAGTTTGGTAGACTCGAATGGTCTCGGCATCCAAGGGATCGCTCAACAGGTTAGATTGGACCTAAGAGGATAAGAGAGCTATGGCTTAGACAAGATAAGGACGAGTATGTGTTGGTAGGTTTGAGATCTAGGAGATCGGGTAGGTTCGGGACCGGTAGGTTCGGGACCTAATGGGTCACTCTAAGGATATGGCTTTGGTTAACCGGTTTAAGGTTTGGGGTTTTGGGTAGAACTGTTTTGAGGCCTAAAGGATCATGCTACGAATTTGCGGAAGATCGAGCTAAGGGGTTATGATGTATCCTAGGTAAGACTCACTGGGTAGGCTTGGGTCCTAAGGTTTTGAATCAGGTAAGTTTGGGACCTAGAGAGTTGAGGGTTTAGGCTTTGGGGGTCTCCTAAAGTGTGGGAGATAGGGTGAAGGACCGAATCGGTCCGAGAATCACGGAGATGGGTCTTAGACGGACCGAAGATATTTTTACAATTTTGTGAAGACCGAGAGCGCGGATTTATAAACAATGTGTCGGAGAAGAGAAAACTTTTGAAAGTGTTATGATTTTACAAAGATGCCTTATAATTAATTATGATTCTAACCAATTCAAAGAGCTCGCCTCGTGCCGAGTTTGACGAGGAGGGATGCCCTTCTGCTAAGTATATCCTTGTTGAAGCTCCGGTATTTTCCGAGAAACCACATAGTCGACCCATTTCGTTGGGGGATTCTCTAATTTGGTGAGCGGGTACCCTCCCTCCTTTGAGAAATTCTACGTCAAGCTTGATGATGAGGGATGCCCTTCTTCTAAGTATATCCTTGTTGGGATCTCGGTATTCTCCGAGAAAACACATAGTCGACCCATTCTGTTGGGGAAGCCCCAGTTCGATAAGGGCGTAGAGCGGGGTATCCTACCTCCTTTAAGACGCACCCTTTTTTCTGCCTAGACCGCCCTTGCGGGTTTTCAATCTAGCGGGCATCTCTTTTGCGTCAATTTTTTTTTTTTTTTTTTTTTGAAATCATTCAGTCGACTCAAAAAAGGAAAAGAGAATTGTTTGAAAACATGCGGGGGCATTTTGGGGAGAGTAAGAGAGAGAGAGAGATAGTACTCATATTTTGACTTTTTGGGTAACTGAGTGTATATATGTACAAAAGGGAGGAAGCCCCTGCTTTGACAGAAAGTAAGTGTTTAGCTCTTTCCTAGATTGTAGAACGGAAGACTTGTCGAGACATTTGAAAATTGTTTTATTCAAGATTCTCATTTGATTGCTCGAGAATGGACCTCGTTGATTAGTTATGCATCTTATGATTATGTTTTAGACAAGTAGTCTCGAAATAATAAATGTTTTGATCAATTGTGAGTGAAGAGATCAGAAGTATAAATATGGGGGAAGAGAGATGAGAAAGAAAATTGGCTCGAGGTGGGTCGTGTATATTTTGGACCGAACCGGGAGGTTGCCTACGTTCTCCTCAAGGTGAGGAGCTCAGGTCCGCGTAGTTCGGGGATGACCCGCTTGACGATGGTGTCGGGTTTCAGTGGGTATGTGTGGGAGGAAAGAAAAGAAAGAAAGTTGGCCCAAGGTAGGTTATATTTGGCTTTAAGTGGTTGCCCGGTTGACGATGAAGTTGGGTTTTGAGTTTAGGGGTGTGAGGTTCGTTTGAGGTGAGTTGTTCTTTGTAGCTCATTGCGGTGGATTACTCCTTTGTAGTTGTTGCAGTGGATTGCTCCATCGTAGTTGTCATGGGTTGCTGCCGTTTATCTACTTTGTAAGGAAAGAAAGGAAAATAGAACATTTGAGGTGAAAAGAAAATGGGACTTTTACTTTTCCATGGTGATAGCCCCTTCTATTTTTGTTTTTCTTTTTTATTTTATCTCTTTGTGCACACCTTTTTTTTTTGCCTAGGCCGCCCTTTCGGGTTTTCAACCTAGCGGGCTTCTTTTTGTGCAATGCTCTAACTTTTGCCTAGGTCGCCCTTTTGGGTTTCAACCTAGCGAGCCATATTTTTTTTTTTTTTAATTTTTTTTTTTATATTTGTACATGAAACATTGGGCAAGACAATCCCCTAGTTTGCTTTCGCCTCTCTCGATTGCGAGGTAGCTTCCTTATAGTTCAAGCGGCCTTTTGCTGGCGGCGGGCATCCTAGCCCCTTGATTTTCACCGGTAGAGTTCCATTGGATTATCACGTGCACCAATCAATGGCATGAATGACTTCGTGCACTTGTCTTACATTTGCAATGGAATACGGACAGCCCCAGTATAACGGCATGTAGTACTCATGAAGGGAACAAACCAACCCTTTAAATTGTGGCAGCATGGATGTCTATTTGATGATGAGCAACCACGGTCCATTTCTTTGTCATGACCTTATAAAAAGGGGTCTAATGGTGGGATGAGAGGCGTATGAGGATAGTGTATGGGAGAAGGTGTATAGAGAGAGTGTACATGAAGTGTAAACAAGGGGTGAGTGTATAGAGAGAGTGTATGGGGGTAGAATGTAGAGAGAAGAGAAAGTGATTCGTTCATCCCAATTGATCGAAGCATTTGTTATTTTGGGATTAATCGTTTTCTTAGTTATGTGAATGGTTTGTGGGTCCATTTACCTTTTAATGAGTCGTCATTAATGAGTAAGATTAAGATTAATTCATCATATAAAGATATAGCAATCAAGCAAAAATGGTGAATAAGACAATTTTCATGAAATTGATATATGCAAGCTTATGTCTCAAGTCTAGAGAGAAAAGAAAAGAAATAAAGACCCTTTTATTGGAACTAAAAGATTTAAACTGACTAGTCCGGGGTGGACTTTTACTTAAAGAAACAAAAATCGTCCAAGGTGGACTTTTGACTAAGGACACTCTAGAACCTACGAAGACTGAATGACCCTTTTCTTTTCTTTTATTTAAAGGAGGTAGCCCCAATTTCCTCTTTTGCCCATGCCCATGTATTCCGTTGGCGGGTGATGGCTCCGCTGTCAATGAGGCTTTGAATCTTCCTCCTCAATTGGAGGCAATCTTCGGTGTCATGCCCAATGTACTGGTGGTATTGGCAGTGTTTGGAGGGATCCAAGCCTTGCTTCACCCTACTTGGTTCATAGTTGAACAAAGGAGACAACTTGCCGGCTTGAACTAGACTTTTGAAGAGTTTGGCTAACGGCATACCTAAGTCGTCGAATTCGCGCTCGTCCTTCCTTTCACGAACTGTCTTTGAGGGTGATTTAGGTACCGGCACCCCTTGTTGATGAGTAGTCATAGGAGGCATCCCGACGGGGACAGTCTGTGGTGGCCCGTACATTTGAGGAGCGTACGGGTGTTGACATTGAGCAAGAGGGAGAACTCGACTGAGGTAATCATAAACGCCACGAATGTCAGACAAATGGCGCCTCTCAATATCTCTTAGGGTCTTATGCATCTCCTTCTGAAAGTGTGTTGCTTGCTCGTTGAGAATGGCCTTAAAGTGGATTGCTTGTTCATCGAGGATGGCTTCGAAGTGGGATGCTTGCTTACTGAGAGTAGTACCGGTGTAGAGGATTGTCTCGGGATCTTGGGTAGCAGCTTTAGTTGCAACTTCGATGTTCCTTGCAGCCGACATGATGCAGAACTCTAGTCATGAAAGAATTAGATTCGTATTTAATGATAAGGCATCGTTATAAAATCATTTTTTGGAAAAGAGTCGGTCTCCACATTTTTGAAATGCATTTTGGTAAAAAATTGAAAGTTTGACCGAGCCGAAGTTGCCTACGTTCCCCTTATCATGAGGGAGAGGTCCCACACAATAAGAGGCTCAGGTCGCCGTAGTTCGAATCAAGTTAGACTTTTATAAAGAGGTGAAAGATGACCATAGGGGTCAAAAAGAGGGAGATGACTTGGTCGGTAGTCAAGCATGGGTGAGGAAGACCTATAGGAATCGGGTAAGGTTTAACTTAAGGTTTGACCTAAATTTAACCTAAGGTTTGACCTAAGGTTTGAGACAAGAGATGGTTCAAGCTAGGATGCGACGATAATGGTGGGTTGACCTAGATAGGTAAAGGATAGGTCGACCTAAATGAGAAGGGTTGGATTGACCTATATGGTGAATGAATCAAGATAGCGGGTCGTAGCGGTTTGCTTATGGGATGACCTAAGCGGGATAGACATGGTTTGACCTAAGCGGGTCTAAGGTTGATCTATTCGGGTTGGTGGACTAAGGAAGGTTAGAGATTGACCTTGATAGATCCAAGATAGGTAAGTCGACCTAAGCGGGTCATGGGTTGACCTTGACGGGTCAAAGGTGAAGGGGTAGTTTTAACCTAAGACGGACAAGTTGGACCTAAACGGGTTGACCTAGGTTGGTTTGGACTACGGTGGGTCAAATAATGACCTAGGTGGGTCAAGATGACGGTTTGACCTAAGCGGGTTAGGACCAAAGGTAATTGGGTTCACCTATGGAATCAAAGATTGACCTAAGAGGTCGAAAACGGATAAGGTTGACCTAGGAGTCCAAGTTTGACCTAAGAGGTTGAAGGTGATTGGGTTGACCTAGGAGGTCAAAGGTTGACCTAAGAGGTCAACGGGTAATAATGTTGACCGAGGGGTCCAAGGGTAGACCTAAGAGGTCAAAGGTGGATGAGGTTGACCTAAGAGGTCAAAGGCGGATGAGAATGACCTATGGGGTCAAAGGTTGACCTAAGAGGTCAAAGACGATAAAGTTTACCTAGGGGGTTAAATGTGATAAGGTTGTCCTAGGAGGTCAAGGGTTGACCTAAGAGGTCGGAGGCGGATAAAGTTGACCTAGGCGGTCAAGGGTTGACCTAAGAGGTCGAGGGGTGACCTAAGAGGTCGAGGGTGATAAGGTTGACCTAGGAGGTCAAGGGTAGACCTAAGAGGTCAAAGGCGGATAAAGTTTACCTAGGGGGTCAAAGGTAGACTTAAGAGATCAAAGGTTGGTACGGTTGACCTAGGGGGTCAAAGGTTGACTTAAACGGATAAGATTGACCTAGGGGGTCAAAGGTTGACTTAAACGGATAAGATTGACCTAGGGGGTCAAAGGTTGGCCTAAGAGGTCAAAGGGTGGTAAGGTTGACCTAGGAGGTCAAAGGTTGACCTAGGGGGTCAAAGGTTGGCCTAAGAGGTCAAAGGGTGGTAAGGTTGACCTAGGAGGTCAAAGGTTGACCTAGGGGGTCAAAGGTTGTCTTAAGAGGTCAAAGGTAGATAAGGTTGACCTTGGGGGTCAAAGGTTGGGAAGGTTGACCTAGGTGGTCGAAGGTTGACCTAGGAGGTCAAAGGTAGGTAAGGTTGACCTAGGAGGTCAAAGGTTGACCTAGGGGGTCAAAGGTTGGCCTAAGAGGTCAAAGGGTGGTAAGGTTGACCTAGGAGGTCAAAGGTTGACCTAGGGGGTCAAAGGTTGGCTTAAGAGGTCAAAGGTAGATAAGGTTGACCTTGGGGGTCAAAGGTTGGGAAGGTTGACCTAGGTGGTCGAAGGTTGACCTAGGAGGTCAAAGGTAGGTAAGGTTGACCTAGGGGGTCAAAGGTTGACTTAAACGGATAAGATTGACCTAGGGGGTCAAAGGTTGACTTAAACGGATAAGATTGACCTAGGGGGTCAAAGGGTGGTAAGGTTGACCTAGGAGGTCAAAGGTTGACCTAGGGGGTCAAAGGTTGGCCTAAGAGGTCAAAGGGTGGTAAGGTTGACCTAGGAGGTCAAAGGTTGACCTAGGGGGTCAAAGGTTGGCTTAAGAGGTCAAAGGTAGATAAGGTTGACCTTGGGGGTCAAAGGATGATGGGATTTTGACCAAAGCGGGTCGAGATGAAGGGTAGGCCCAAATGGGTCGCAATGATGGGTAGGTAACCTAGTTAGGCCAAGATGAGGAATTTTTATAGATGGCCCAAGGGGTGAGCGATAGACCTTAGAGGTCGTCTAGATGCAATGCACATTTTATTTTGCGAAAAGTTTTGCATTTATTTACATCCTAAATGGTTGGTCTAAGGAGTGTCCTAATCTCTATGTATGGGTTGACGCGGGTAAGGTAAAAGGTTCCCACCGCTCGCGGAACGTACACGGTGAGTGGAGTAGACGAGTGACTCGAAAAGAGGGCGGCAGTAGCGCACAAATTCCTGCACATCGAATACTCCGAGTAATGGGGACCTGTGCAGTGCTGACACGGACTAGTGGTAGTGTGTGGTAAAAACTAATTCTTTTTTAGGGAGAAAAGAGAGAAGTTTTTAATGTTAGGATAATGCAAGAGAGAGGGAAGAAGAATGTACAAGGGAACATAGCAAAGTCTCGTTTGACCTTAGTATTATAGCGACAGTACAAAAAATACATGTATTGAAAAGATACATGGTACACATATTAACATGGCAAAAATACAAGGTGCATGTGCAAACATGGCAAAGTGCGAGGTGCATGTGTGAACACGGCAAAGTGTGAGGTGCACGTGTGAACATGGCAAAGTGTGAGGTGCATGTGCAAACATGGCAAAGTGTGATATGCATGTCCAAACATGGCAAAGTGTGAGGTGCACGTGAGAACATGGCAAAGTGTGTGGTGCACGTGAGAACATGGCAAAGTGTGTGGTGCACGTGAGAACATGGCAAAGTGCGTGGTGCACGTGAGAACATGGCAAAGTGTGTGGTGCACGTGTAAACATGGCAGGTGTGTGCATGTGTAAACATGGCAGGTGTGTGCATGTGTAAACATGGCAGAACATGGTAAGTGTGTGCATGCGTAAACATGGCAAAGTGCGTGGTGCACGTGAGAACATGGCAAAGTGTGTGGTGCATGTGTAAACATGGCAGGTGTGTCCATGTGTAAACATGGCAGGTGTGTGCATGTGTAAACATGGCAGGTGTGTGCATGTGTAAACATGGCAAGCATCATGATGTGACGAAAGTTAGACCCACTAAGTTTGAAAAAGTTTCAAAGCAGTCCCCAGCAGAGTCGCCACTGTGAATACGTGTGTTTGAATTTGGGAATATTCATAGTAACATTAAAATTATGAGAGTCGCCACGCCGTTTTAATTATAGCCAAAACATTGAGAAAAATCATGTTTAATGGGTTCGGGGGTCAAATTACAACAAGAGAAGAATATTGGACGTTATCACTCCTATTGCCCGAATGATCGGTCTTTCTATCATGATGAATGTGTTAGTAGTGTGCTAGTGTTTGAGACCGGATCCGAAGATTGCCTACGTTCCTCTCAATGTGAGAAGCTCAGGTCAGCGTAGTTCGAGAAGAATTTAGAATAGGCAGGAGAATCGGGTGCATGCATAATGAGGGGGGAATTCACCTAAAGTTTAGGGTTTAGAAGTAGTTCCTAGATCATCCTCGGGTTGATGAACCCTAGATCATCATCGGCTATGAAATAACATATAATTATGAAGATCGCCACCCTAAATATGGCATAAATAAGGTTTTAATCTAGAATATGATGAACATATGAAGAACATATTATGAACATACGAATGAACATGCAAAGCATATGAAGAAACTATGAATAAACATGCAAGAACATGAATATAAAAGATCTACATTAAAAATGATGCAAGAACATGAAGAAAAAGTTAGAAAACTTACCTATGTTGGCAAGAAATAAACCTTGATCTCCTTGAGTGTTTGAATGCTTAATTAGGGAGCAAAATTATGTTTAAGAACTCTAAAATTCGGACTTAGAGCTCTCCAAATCGGACCCTAAACCAATAGCATGGGATTGGTTTATATAGTAAACTGAGGGGAAGATCTGACGGCTGAGATCATCTGGGACAAAGGGGGCCGCCTGGCCATGATTGAAGCCGGCGACAAGAGTGGCCGCGTGGCCATGGTCGACGCGTAGCAAGGTTGGCCGCGTGGCCAAATCTGCAGGCTGACTTGATTCTTAAGCTAGGGTTTCTGCATGGTTTTAAGGAAACCATTTATTACCTATTTTGATAGATTTTTCCATAAATGAGATATTTCGGGAATCCGGGACAAGTCTTTGCAAGGTTTCTAATTCTTATAAAGTCCTTGTATTTTTGGAAAAGTCCTAATAAACTCATTTTCAGGTCGGGTACTAACAACGTCAAGTAATGCTTCACTTGGTCGAAGGCTTCTTGGCACACGTCGGTCCATTCTAGAGCCACATTCTTCTTGAGTAGCTTGAAGATTGGCTCGCACATGGAAGTGAGTTGGTGCACAAACCGACTGATGTATTGCAGTCTGCCCATGAAACCTTTGATCTCTTTCTGCATCTTTGGAGGAGGCATGTCAATGATTGCCTTGATTTTGGAGGGATCTACTTCAATTCCCCTTTCAGTGACCATATTACCAAGGACTTTGCCTCGGATAACCCCGAACGTGCACTTTGCAGGGTTGAGCCTCATCTTGTGTTGACGAAGCCTTTCGAAGAACTTGCGGAGATCGATTAAATGTTGACCATCGGTCCCTTTGAATGATCATGTCGTCCACATAGACCTCGATTTCTTTGTGAATCATATCGTGGAACAAGTCTGTCACGGCTCTTTGGTAGGAAGCCCCAGCGTTTCTTAACCCAAATGGCATGACTGTGTAGCAAAAGGTACCCCACGGTGTTGTGAAGGCTGTCTTATGTTGATCTTCCTCGGCCATGAGAATCTGATTGTACCCAGCGAACCCATCCACGAATGAGCGAACCTCGTAGGCAGCAGTGGAGTCGACCAGCATGTCGATGTTAGGGAGTGGAAAATCGTCTTTCGGGGAAGGTTTGTTCAAATCCCGGAAGTCCACACAAACTCGAACCTTGCCGTTTGCCTTTCTGACTGTCACGATGTTGGCTAACCATGTCGGATACTCGATAACCTTGATGAAACCCACACTGAGGAGCTTCTCGATTTGACTTGCAGGGACCATTCTGGCTTGATCTTTCTGAGCTTCTGTTTTACCGGCTTGGCATCTTCTCTGATCGGAATTCTGTGCTCCACTACCTTTCTGTCCAAACCCGGCATGTCTTTGTATGACCATGCGAACACATCCACGAACTCCCGTAGTAGTGCAGTCAATCTGTCTCTGTCGTCCCCCTTGAAGAAGCTTCCGATCTTAGTTTCCCTTGGCTCTTCGTCGGTACCCAGATTAACAACATGCAATTCTTCGTCATCCCCTGGACCATTTTCACCACGACTACGGACCTGTTGAGCAAGTTCATTTAAGTATGTTGTGTTTTCGTGGTCTATTTCATCATAATTTGAATTGTTATTAACTTGTTCATTAAGTTCATTATTAGTTAATTCATCATTTATGATATTTGCAATCTTAGGGTACTCAGAAATATCAAATTTTTCAATAGCAAAGAAAGGAAACACGCGCTCAGCTATGGCCTCCATATCCTCTTGGGTGAGGGTATTAGAGACACTCTTGGACTCGAAAGTAAGTGTGAGCCGCTCTTCCTTTGTTGCTGTGCGGGGTATGCAACCCATTTCTTGGACTAAGAATTCCTCGGATACCACGGGCCCTTTCGTAGAATACCAATTGTTGATCGGCTCGGAGCTTGGCGGGATCTCACTGATAGTCTCATTCATGATGACGGTGTCATGGATGGCGTTGACTTGGCATTCATTCATTATGGCAAGCTCTTCGAACATGGAGGCTAAATCTGTCGGTTCTTCCCCCACGATGATTTCTGTCTCGGACTCTATAGTCACCTTCCTTCCCCACCATTCACGGGGCGACATGGGAGTTGGTTCCCTTTCGGATTTCTAGATCTCACAATCGGAGAAGATTTTGAGACCGGGCTTTTTGACACCCTTATTGTTAACCCATGGCTCGGGAAAGATTATGTATGGAACGTCTTCCCCTTGGCGGAGAAAATAGCCATTCAACGTCTTGCGGTAAGGCCTTAGATTAGGGACCTCATAACGATGGTCTTCTTTACGAGCTCGGGCCTTTTCATTCTTGATCGCTTGCTCTTGTTTCAAGTCTTCTCTGGAAGGCTCGTACCCCAAACCGAATGTGTTCTTGACAAATGGGACTTGCACAGGATGTAGGATTCCTTGTTGATATTTCCCTAGGCCTAAACCAGGGAAGTAGTCCATATTCCTCATTATGCGGAGGACTTTATGATTGCTGGGGGTCCATGATCCGTTTCCCCCTTCTTTGTCAATGGCGTTGATTGAGACGCCGGAGAGAGTGGAGTCTGGTAAACCATGCTGAACTTGGTGGACGGGCTCACCTTTTCTGTGGATAGTGACGTTTTCAGCCATGACGGTCACTATTTCATCACCATTTCGGATCTTGACACATTGATGGAGAGTTGACGGGACGGCATTAGAACTGTGAATCCATGGTCGACCCAAAAGCAAGTTGAACGAGGCCGGGATGTCAAGCACTTGGAATGGAACGGACATGACCATGCTCCCAAACTCAATGTCTATTTCGATTATGCCCATGACTGTACGGGCGGTGCTGTCATAACCTCGGATTACTTGAGTAGAAGTCTTCAAATCGGAATCCTTAAGCCCCAGTATGCCCATGATTCTGCCATGCATGAGGTTAAGTGCGGAACCACCGTCCACTAAGACTCTTGAGATGGGCCTCCCCCTTGCTCGTACCTTGAGGTAAATAGCCTCGTTGTGGTCGGAACAAAATGGTGGAAGGTCCATATCGGCAAAAGTGATGACGTTGCCAAAATGAATGTGACCGATCATTGCCGTGAGGTCCTCGGGAGTAGTATCAGGAGAAATTGATGTATCATCGAGATTGCGGATGACAAGATCTCGGTGTTTCTTTGAGGATGCGATGAGGTCCCAAATAGAGATGTTGGCTTGAGTTTTCTTGAGTTGGATAAGTAGAGGATCTTCGGGAGTGTCGCGAGCTTGCAGCCTTTGAGAAGAGGAGCTTGGTGCGGAAGTGGAAGGGTTGCTTGCTATGACTCGACCGGATCGAGTTAGCATGTTGACGTTCCCATCTTGCTTCTTTTTCCTATTCTCTAGTACTTCCCTCATTACCTCATCATAAGTCACAACATGACAAGAATTATCAAGTTTATTTATAACATTGGGGCCCCCATTCACAATTGGGATTGAATGGGTGGTCCCCTCGAGTTCTCCTATCTCTATTACATTGACATGTTCGCCATTAGTCACTACGAATTCTTTCTTGTCTATGAGATATTGAATGACATTGCGGAGAACGAAGCATTCCTCGGTGGTGTGGCCACTATATTGGTGGTAGCCACAATATTTGTGGTGAGCATGATTGGGGTTGACCGTCTTGGGTTGGTACCCTTGTACGGGTGTGACTTGACCCTTTGCTTTGAGGACTTCGAAAGCTTCGGTTTGAGTCATGCCTTGGAGAGGCGTGTAGACACGATCATTTCGAGACTTCTTCCCTTGGGGTGGAGGAACCTTTTTGTAATTCCCCTTGTCGATAGTGACGGCGTTGACCGAGGCCTCTTTTGTGGAGTTGGAAGCGGCCTTGTAGCGGTAGCTAGGAGCACTTTTCTTGACTTCCTTGAGCAACTCATCCATTTGGACCCCCGCCTCATACATTTGGGAGAAATCCGCATAGAAAGCCCCACTTAGGTGGGTGCGGAGATCAATTTTGAGACATTTGAGAAAGATGTCCATTTTCTCCTTGGTATTTGGCCTTTCCACAATCTCGGAGAGTTTATCATTCCATCTCCTTGTGAAATCGATGAAGGACTCGTGGTCTCGTTGAGTAGTGTTCTCTAGCTCTTTCCTTGTGGGCCGGTGAGTGGTGTTGCCTTGGTATTGGTTCTTGAAGGAAAGCATGGCGGAGTCCCAATCAAGACGGACAGTGAGCGAGAGAGTAGCATACCAATCTTTTGCCGCCCCCTCGAGAGTGAGAGGAAAGCATTGAGCCATCACCTTGGGGGAGACCTTCTTCGGAACCATTGCCCAAATATAAGTCTTAATGTGAGCCATAGGACAAGATTTGCCCTTGAATTTGCTTATGTCGGGCATCTTGAACTTATCAGGAAGAGCGGCCATAGTACTCATGAGGATGGATGATTGATAAAGGCTTGTGTCGGAGCCTTTCCCCATGTTGAGCCTATTGAATTTTTGGTCGATGTAGGCCATGATAGAATCCACCATTTTGGGCTCATTGTTCTCGGAACTTGGCTCTCCCACTTTCTGGGTGCGGGTGTTGACATAAGTACTTTTTAACAAACCTTCGGTCCATTCGGATTCGCCATCGTCATTTTTGCTCTTCCCCTTGGCAAGATTAGTGAGCTTTTATTTCATTAGCTCCATCTCGGCCTCGTGGGCCTCCCTTTGGCTGTCGAGGTGGGATTGCCAAATGTCGTCTTTGCTTTGTGCCTCCTTATTAAGGGTGGAGACTTGCTCTTGGAGGAGTTGGACCATGGTTGCGAGTTGCTCGAGAGTCATGGTATTGTTGGTGTTGGAGCCGCCGACCATTGTTGATGTAGGAGCTGTTGGAGTGATCTCTTCACGGACTAACCGATTTGCCGAATCCCGGTAGACTCTGTAAGTACCAATTGAACCTATATTGCAGAAGAGGCCCTTGACAGTCTTGAGTAACACTTGCGGTCCACGAAGAGGCTTAGAACACACAGTTGGGCACACGACTCGAACCACATAAGAAAAGACTCCTTTTTTTTTTATATATAAGTCGGAGGGAATGGATCCCTTTTGGGGTTTCTAAGAAAATAATGGAATCGTCACACTAGTATATAGACCATCTCGCGGTCCCATATACTCATCGGATTCCATCGCGTTTGTGAATCCTACATGTATCGGGATTAAAATAAATTAATGTAGTAAAGCATACATGCGGGGACGGATTTTTATTTTCGTCCAAAATAACCACTTTTGGGGACGGATTTTTATTGCGTCCGTTTCAACAAGTTGGCATGTATGATTTGAAGACATTAGTTTAGGGAAATCTCGGTACATGGAAACCGACTTGAGTCACGGAGTGTTAGACCCTAACTAGAATTGTGTGGCTTGTGCTCGGCTTGAATATGAGGCTCAAAGGTCACCCCCGGCATGTAGTCATGAACTACGCCACGGGCTGAGGTTTACCGCTTCGAAAGAGCCAAGGTCGAGTGGAGCTTGAAACTTTCTAGGACGGGCCTCGACGGGTTTGGGGTTGGACTTGTGCGACTCGATAGTGAGCAATTCATAGGAATATGTGCATGTAGTGTGAGGTCTAACAGGTGACAAAATATTTTTTATATTTTTTTTTCCAAAAAAAAAAAAAAAAACAAATAAGCACATAATTACAACTTTCGAATCACCCGTGTGACCGATAAAATAGAACAGAAAATTAAAACAGTCTGAAGTTCAGAATAACCACTGATGCAGGCAACTGTGCCCACACCCCCATCATACTGCTCTGTTCTGAGACCTGTTTCTGTTCTGGGAACCAACCCAGAAGCGTGCGCCTCTGAGTGTTGATACGAGACGCGCGCGCATGGCGCGATGCTATTGGGAGGCACGCGCTTCTGGGCACACCTGTCAGATTGTCAGATTTTGGACTCAGGGGATTGCCCTGGTCCTATGTGCATATTGTAACCCCTGTAGAAATGATTATTGGAGAATAGCAGAAGAAGAAGATGAAGAACATGAAGAAGCGGGCGATTCTGGTCCTTGATGCGGGATGCGCGCGCCTTAGGCTGAAGAGGCCAGAAGCGCGCGCCTCCCCCATCAGGAGTCAGAATGCCCAGGAAAGATGTAGATTTTGATCAGAATGCAAGTTTAACCCTCAAACGTCCCCAGCAGAGTCGCCACTGTAGATACCCCGGGGGAACCACGGCTTGGCTAGAGCGCGTGAATTATCCTAGGATGTCTAACTTGTTTTTAGAGTCGCCACCTATGTTTTGAGGAACATAAGAAAAACCTGTTGATAATAGCCTAAGTTTGATTACGAAAACAGAGATTCTTTGTTTTGAGGTTCGGGGGTTAGGTTACGAGATGGGAAGTACCGAAACACCCATCTCGCCCAACTAAAGTTGGTCTTGCTTGATCAAAATCTACATGAATGATAAACGTTCTTCTTCTTCTTCTTTAAATCATAAAAAGGGGTTTTAAAATAGAGTTTGGAATGTAGGAGATAACTCTTTAACCGACCTCAATGAGATGAGGTGATCATTAGAGTCATGTCCCAAAATGATTTGGGTGATTGCACTTTGATAAAACAAAAAGAAAGAGAAAAAAGATGAAGTTAAGAAGAGGAAAGAAATAACTTTACCTAGACTTCAAGAGACTTCAAACACTTCTTGATGAATTCTTTGGAGAAATCCTTTGGAAATGCTTTGTAAGTGTGAAATTTTAGTGTCTTATTGAGAATGTAAGATTGAGAGCCAAAGGTCCTTGAAAATGGAGGTAAAAGGGGGTTTTTATAGGTGAAAGAGAGATGTTTTTGGTGCCAAAACTCAGTCACCAAGAAATCTTTCCCGGGCAAAATCCTGTAAATTGAGCAAGGGAGAGAATCCTGGCAAGAAATCTGTAACCGACGCCTAGAGGCGCGCGCTTCCTGCTTTGGGGGCGGGAGGCGCGCGCGTCTGGATCCTCCTGTCGGAGGCGCGCGACTCAGAGAAGGCGATTTTTACAGAATGGACTAGAAAGTCAGCCCTGTTATTCAGTTTAGTCCCTGGACTTAACGAAGTCAGTCAGGAACTTAACGGAAATTACAGAAACTAACGAGAAACACTTAAAATGGGGAGAAACACAAGATCAAATGTGCAATCAGGGTGAGCGGTCCAATGCGGGGTGTCTACAGTCACCCCCGGCATGTAGTCGTGAACTAAGCCACGGGCTGAGGTTTACCGCTTCAAACTTCCTAGGACGGGCCTTGACGGGTTTGGGGTTGGACTTGTGCGACTCGATTGTGAGCAATTGATAGGAATTGTGCGCGTATTGTGAGGTCTAACAAGTGACAAAATATATTATTTTTTTCAAAAGAAAATAAAAGCAATAAGCACATAATTACAACTCTCGAATCACCCGTGTGACCGATAAAAATAAACAGAAAGTAAAATTGTTCATGTGCAGGCTCGGTGCCCACACTGTCATTCTGTTATGTTTCTGTGCACTGCTTCTGTTCTGGGAACTGAATGATGTTTTGGGAATTTACCCAGAAGCGCGCCTCAGAGCATTGATATGGGAAGCGCGCATAGTGCGCCATGAAGATAGGAGGCGCGCGCATTTGGGGTACCTGTCAGAATGTCAGAAACTGTGGACTCAGGGGATTGCCCTGGTCCCAAATCATGTAACTTTCCCCTACAGAAACTGTTAGCACGGAAACATGAAATTCGAAGAACAAAATGAGAGGCGGGCGATTCTGGTAGAAGGGGTAGGACGTGCGCGCTTTAGGCCAAGAAGGCCAGAAGCGCGCGCTTCCCACCTTTTTTACCAGAATGCTCAGAAAACAAAAATTAGTACACCAAAAGCAAAAAATGCAAGTTTAACCCTCTATATCCCCAGCGGAGTCGCCACTGTAGATACCCCGGGGAACCACGGCTTGGCTAGAGCGGTGAATTACCTAGGATGTCTAATTGATTTTAAGAGTCGCCACCCACGTTTTAGAGGAACACGAGAAAACCTAAGAAAATAGTCTTTTTTATTGATTACGAAACCAAAGATTCTTGAGATGAGGGGTTCGGGGGTTAGGTGACTGAGTGGAAAGTACTTAAACACCCACTCCGCCCCGCTTACGCGGGTCTTGCTACTTTTGGTGTTCTAATGTTAAATGTCCTTCAATAAAAAGTGCTAACAATTAAAGTGAAAAGAAAGGGGAAAATAAAAGAGAAATAAAAGAGAATTGTTTTATTTATTAATTTATGCTAAAGATTACATGTAACAATTATACTAAACAATTACATTAAGAAATGAATAGGAAATTAAAGTAGAGATTGAAATGTAGGGAGATGACCTTGACCAACTTTAATGTAATAAAGTGGTCATTTGGTCATGTCCCATTTGGTGGGGATTGCATACATCTAAAAAGGCATAAATAAAATAGAAGAAGAAGAAGTGTACCTTTAGAAAAGGGGACTTCAAACTTTGACTTGGAGTTGTTGTAGAGAAATTGTTGTATAGAAATTTGTGAAGAGTTTAGTTGCTAGAACTCTTGTTGGGGAAATTTGTGTAGGGAGAATGGTGTAGAGTTTGTGTAGGGAGAAAGTTCAAAGTTCAAGTCCAAAAAGAGAGTCCTCTTCTAAGGTAGAAGAAGGGGGTTTTTATAGGTAGAAAGGAGAGGGAAAGGTTGGAGGGAAAATGGTCAATCCATGTGAGATGGAATTGACCAATAGAAAATAAGATAAATAGAATAATGAATAAAAGAAAATGAAACAAATAAAAGAAAATAAAAATGAAATATTTTGTTTTTATGAAAAGGGCTAGAAATGTGGGATTGGGACGTTACAAATAAAAGCTAGTAAATGTTTATGATCAAGAAAGATGTTTTTTACTAAAGAAGATATTTGTAAATAAGAAAAGGGAGGGAAATAAGATACAATCCGTTACAGCCAAAGTGGGGAAGCGCGCGGGTCCGGCCTTTGGGGCGAGAAGCGCGCGTGGCCCATTGACAGTGTCGGAGGCGCCCGCGGGTGAAAATAACAGAATGACAGAATGACTCTAAAAGATAACTCTGTTATGCAGTTTAGTCCAAAACTAACGGAATCAGTTAGGAACTTAACGGAAGTAACAGAAATTAACAAAAACAAGTTAAATAAAAATACTATGTATGCAATCGGGGTGAGAGGTCCAAAGCGGGGTGTCTACAGCGCGTCACGCGGTTCCTGATGACGTCTGTCCTCAGTGCGTGTGTTCCCCCTACGGTCACTTCTTTCTCCGCCTCCCAAAGCTCCTCTCGTACCAGAGGGCTGGGCGAAGGGTGCCAAGGAATGGTTAGGGTCAAATTCTAGAAGAGCCCTCTGAGCATCAGCTAGTTGCTGAAGGGTTGAGAGGTTCTGATGTAATAATGGCCTCCGATCAGTTGGTGCCGGCCTAGAAGGGCCAGCCTCGGTAGGCTGAGGACGTGAAGTCGTCCGTCTCCGCCGTCCATACTAGTGAGCAATTTCAGGCGCTGGGCCTCTGGAACGGGTGTGCATCCCGCTCCCCTGAGGTGGAGGAGGGAGGCCTTGATTCAGAACATTGTTATTTGCCACGTTAGGAGGTGGCGGATTGAGATTTGCGTCTGGTGTAACGCTAGCTTCCCGACCGTCGGTGCGAACTCCAGACATGAGGAATTTGTGGTTTTCCGAATAGAAAGATTCTCCGATCGACGTTTCCTGGCAATGGAACCAAACTGGTGCTGCCAAAAACGTGTCGGATCAGCCCTTCGTCTAGCGGTTCGGATAAATCCAGCAATGAAAACTTCCCCTTTCGGATCTGCGTACAATGAACAAACGTGAACTACGCCGGGGCTTCACTGGCGAAGGCCCTCCGGCGTGAGAGTAAGAATACTGGTGGTATATGTGAATAAAGAAATCAATTGACTAGTTTGGAGCCAAAGAGTTCATTACCCGTCTCCTGTTGTGAGGACCTGTTTTTATAGGCCTGGGTGAATGAGTCCTGACTTGTTAGAAAAGCCAAGGATCCCGTATTGTTGTGGGACTCGTATTCCTTGGAGATAGAATCCTGATAAGGATGAGTGATATCCTAGTTATCTTGTAGAAGAGATATCCTTGTTTAGATAAGGATCTTCACTGTTAGAGTTGTAATCAAACTCCGTAAGTGGACTCCCTGCGATCATGGGAGGCTTATGATACATCTCAACCCGTCATCTAGTTCGACTTCGTTATGGAGGCCACCTAGGGATTGGACCTCTCGAGTTCGGCCTAGGCAAGGTCTGCCTGCTCGGCCTGATTGATGTCGGCCTATAGCATAGGCTTCTGGTGAATGGGCCTCTCGGTGTAGGCCTTTTAGGTGTATGGGCCCTGTCTATGGGTCCCATTTAACCAAGTCGGTTTATGTCGTTCATATTATGATAGGTTGTCTACATGCGAGGAAGAAAATTTTGGAAGAAGAGAATGGATTTTCAAGTGAATATGGGGATGATATAGCTTTTAATTGTTTTAGTTGTTATCGTGATGAATGCTAAACCATTTTATTTTTCAGATTTAAAATTATGTTTATTAGTTGTTGCTGTTTCACAAAAAAAGACAGTGGAATTTAGTCATAATTGAAGTTAAAACTGCATTAGTTACTTAAAATGTATGCAGTTATCGTTCTGTTGTTGTGCTTATTTAAGTTTCTACAATTTTGAATTTGTTTCTGCAAAATAAAGCATTATGTTGAATAATAAAAGAGGATCAGTGTTTGGACTTGTGACAATACCAAGTTGTGTCGAGATCGAGTTGATGTCTATCTTGTACTCCATGTGTGAGGGAAACAAACCGTTCATATATGCATATTATGATTGTGGTGTGGCAAAACAAATATGACTTCAGTGTTTGAAAAACTGGGCATAATCAGATGTTAATTAGTTGTCTGAACACCTTGTGCAAGCAGAGATTGTCTTCTATGAAGTTCAAAAAAAAATCAGTGAACTACAGAGAAATAGAAAATGAAAATGAGTTGTGCATATAAAGGCCAAGGTGTCATTGATGATTTCATTTATCAACTTGAGAAGTTACAAAACCATATACATCATCTATACTCAATCAAAATTTCTGCTGACAATTGTTTATACCCAAAAGACGGGACTTGAAATTTTGCCTCAATACAACTATTAATAAATGAACCATAGAACACCACAATTCCTAGCTTCTCCCTTTTCAAAAATAAGTAAATCGCTGCCTCTGGCTCTTTCCTTAACTTATATTTGGTAGGTCCCAAAAGTCACGGTAGATAAATGCCAATGAAAGCACTGAGATTAGGCGAACATACAGAGATGCCCCAATAAAAATATCTGATCCCCACTTGTTATCATCTGTAGTAGAAACAGAAGCCTTCAATCTTCCTACAATATGTGGCAATGCATTAATGTTTTGTTGGATTGTCTGGTCAACACAACTCCAAATCTTTAGTGGCATCAGCGTTATCTTTTGGAGCTTGGCGAACTCAAAGTTGTCTTGGTAAACCTTTGTGACCTATTCAAGAATTCCTGAGTTCAGCAAAACCAATGCTATATAAGAATGTATCCATGTGTGCATCAGTAGTTCCAGACGCGTTTGCGGTTCGGAACCGTAGAATTGAAGTACATTACACTTTTGTATCATAACATTTGAATGTCAAGCAGGATTTCTGGGTTACAAGAGCAGAAAAAAATGAATTGACTGCTCTCTCTCCCATCGTTCTCCCTTGCATTTAGTCTACTGAACAAAATTTTCATATCTAAAGCAGCAATGATTAAATTCGAGATATTGATTAGTTATTATTGATTTGGTTAGGTATGTTGAGTCACACATAATTGATTTTCTTTTTAATTTATAAAAAAAAATGTATTAAACTGCCTGGAAAGTTATGAAGTTGTGTCCAATGTGTTTCTGCTGATATAAATAGCAGCAAACACATGAGATTGTGGTATCATTTTCCCTAAAACAAACCCTTGATATTGGATAATACAATTATGAATATACACTCTTTGGACTGTTATTTATATCCCTTATAGCATGAATCTATATTGAAGTATTAAATCGATTTGCAAATTAAGTTTGGTAATCCATCTGTCATTTGTTTATATGGTTTTGAAATTGAGGTTTCTTCTTCACAAATTCAGTTTGCAAGTTCAATCAATTTGGAAATCCAAATATCAAAAGAAACAAAATTGTTTGCAAATTTTGGGTCAATTCCATCTTCATTCGAGGTTCATATTGAAATGGGAATCCGAAATCAAAAACTTGAAAAATAAAAATAAAAGAGGTTGAGAAACACTTACATGAACAATGATCACGACTGGTTGGTGGAATGCTATCGGCGCCTCAGAGGAGAGGTATGTGAGGCTGAGAAATACGTCGGAGCTTCCGGGTACGACGACCTAGCTGCCGAGGAAGAATTATGAGATAGCTGGGGAGAAGTGATTGCAGGGGAGTTTCATACCAGCTACTATATTTTAGAGAGGAATACTTGCGGTGTATTTTAGACGGAAACAAAACGGCGTTACTCGTTTTTACCTAGTGCGTACGCACTTATCCGCATAGGAAATATTCCATATATATATATATATATATATATATATATATATACATATATATATATGAAACGGATTTGTTAATAAGTTAATTGATAAATAAAGAGAAAAATGAACACAAACAAACAACACTATAAAAAAGGGAAAATATAGATATATGCAGATTTGTCATTGTACTATGAGATTTATGCGAAAATTGCCCTTATAATTCTCATCATAAATTCCACATGTGCAATTTTTTCCACGTGTTGTATCCTAAATTCCACCTAAGCTGCTTAGGCAGCATTTTCGTTAATTTTTTGGATGGAAAGTTAACGAAAGTCAAACATACTCACATTTTTTATGAGTAGAGGGGAAAATATGGCAATTAAATATGGCAATTAATTATATAAAGATAGATCGGCATACATGACTTAAGTACATGTGCGTATATCTATATTTTCCCGTAAAAAACGTATAACACTCCCGTGATTAATTTTGTTTTCCTAAGATTTTTTTTTTTTACATTTCTACAATATCTATTCTCTCCAATCTAAGGGCGTGCACAATTTTAAAAACGGAGATTTTTCGAAATGGAGATTCTTTATTGGCGCTACTATTTTGGCGGCTAATTCTTTACCATTTTAGGAAGTGAGCATATACTCTGGGACAGACTAAAAAAGAAATGTGAACATATACTCTAGAACAGAGTGAGTAGAGTGAGTATAAGAGTAAGAGAGTTATTTGAATACTACAAGAATTCATAAGTCCACCCCTAAAACGGGAAAGTTTAGAAAGTGACATAAAGAGGAATACTTTAACCTTTATTTATAGTGAGCGACTCTCTTGTACGGCCGCCGCACGGCGGCGGCGGCGCCAGGAGCCGAGCCGCCATTTTTTTTTTTTTTTTTTTTTTTTTGCAATCCCAATATTTTTTTTCCTCCCAACAAAAGTAACACTTCTTATTAGGGATGGCCAAAACCGGTTCCGGGCCCGGTTCCGGTTCGGCAAAAGGGTGACCCTGAACCGGCCCGCGCTTACCCCGGTTCCGGTTTGGCACAATCCGGTTCCGGTACGGTTCCGGTCCGGTTCCGGTCCCCCCCTTTAAAATTATTGAAAAACAAGGGATTTTCAGTCCGGTTCCGGTCCGGTTCGGCATATATGTGACCCTGAACCGGCCCGGATGCCTTGCATTTCTGGTTCGTCCGGTTCCGGTTTTCTCCCCGGTTTGCTCCGGTTCCGGGCTTTTCCGGTCCGGTTCCGGTCCTGTTTTCCGGTTCCGGTCCGGTTTGGCCATCCCTACTTCTTATAACGAAATGTAACACTTTTTTTCTTCAAATGTAACACTTTTTTTCCCAAAAATGTACCACAATTTTGCTTCAATAAATTAAAGATTGACAACTAAATTAGTGTAACACTTTCTATAAAGGAACGTAACACTCATTTTTTTCAAATGTAACACTTTTTTTCACCCAAAATTAACATATGATTGACAACTAAAACTAATGTTACATTTTATAAAAAATGAATGTAACATTTTTTCCCTCAATTGTAACAGTTTATATTCTTAAATATAACATTTTATATGAAATGTAACAATATTTTATTGAGAAAGTAACAATTGGAATGCAAACCCATTTTTTTTGTTGTAAAAAACTGCTGTTACATTTAACAGTTTTCGTGTTACATTTTGAAGATGAATTTGTTACTTTTAACAGAACAGAGTGTTACATCTTAGCTGAAGGAGCAGCTCAAACTTTTTATGTGTAAAAAATTATTTTAAAAAAAAAAAAAAAAAAATCAAACCATATCATGACCTATGTAGTTTTATTCGTCTCGTCGAGACAAACACAACGGTATTTTTAAATATTTTTTCTGAGTTATACATCTCAAGATATAGCATTTTAAAAGTTATTAGATTTTTTTTTAAATGGACACGTGTCAAAATCTGGGAGAGAGAGGGTTGGATCTGGACAGTCAGATGTAGCATACCAACCAGCCGCGAGGAGCAGCAGAACCAAACACCCTTGCCGCACCATGTGCGGCGGATGTAGGGAAGAATTTGTCATTTATAGTTAATGAAGTGAGTATTAAATTGGTGTTAGAATTAGTAGGCATGCGACCGAGCCGGCTTGGGATCGGCTCAAAAAAGTTTGAACTTGAATGGGCTCGAGTTGTAATTCGATTCGAGCTCGAACCGAGTTTCAAGCTCGTTAAATAATTGAGTCGACGGCGTTCGACTCGTTTAGCTCGTTAAAAGCTTGTGTCCGGCTCGATAAACTAATTAAACTTAAATTTTTGTTTTCGACTGGCTTGATCACTCGGTTCGATAAGCTCGAATTCGACTCGATTAGCTTGTTAATAACACATTTTTATAGAAGAAAAAAAGCCTAAGCTCAAGCTCGAGTTTGGCTCGTTAAAACTCGTGTTCGGTATCGGCTCGAGTTGTTCGCGAGCTCGATTCGACTCGGGCTTTAACAAAGAAGTGGGCTCAAGCTCGACACTTCAAAACACGACTCGGTTCAACTTGTTTACGGTCCTACACAATCATCACCCCTTTTCCAAAAGAGACCCAAATTTAGGGAGCTTTAGTAAATCCATTATTCCTAAAATCAAATAATTCCCGTTTTTACGATGACTCAATGTTTCATTCATTTGGCATGCTCAAGAACCACGTCTTTGATTGTTTGATTCTATACGCAAAAATCATATCACTGTTGTTTTGATATCATTTTGCTTCAATTATAAACATCACAGTTAACTTGCTAATTTTATTTATTTATTAATTATTGCTTACACTATCTTTCAAAAAAAAAAAAAAAAAAACTATTACTTACACTAAAGTACATTAATTTTTTTATTAAAAAATATGACCATTTATTTAAAATTTAGCAATAATTGTGACACTGGTGAAGAAGAGAGAGAAAGAGAGTCATATAACTAAAGGAGATCTAATAACGAAATTGGAATTCCTCCTGCAGCATTCTACTTCAGTAGCCGAGAATTTGTCACACCTTTTATACAAGGAGACGAGATCACATATATTAATTTTATGTATTACTCTTATATACGAGTCAGTCTTATAAAAAACGTTTTTTTTATAATAAAAGACGTGTAAAACATGTTTTACATTAAAATATTTTCTTTTACATTAAAGAATGAAAACATGTTTTACACTAAAATAAGTGTAAAACAAGTTTTTCTCGAAATTTTCACCTCTTATATTTGTGTATCACTAATTGAATAGTTATATATTATTGATGTCATCATTATAACATCAGCCTCATAAATAAACGATTGAGATTCATTGTTCAACTTTTTCTCATAATAGTTGTTGTGGGTGAAATTTCAAGTTGTACCCATCTTCACTTACCTTCAAGATTGCAACGTCTTAAGCAGCAGGTATATTTAACATTATTAATTATATCTTATTTTAGTAATAATGTTTGCAGGTGTTAATAACAAAAAAGCACGTGTGGATAAGCATGAAAACAACCATCAACGGCATCATTGACCACGTCTCCACTCTTTGAAGATGGAGCCCGAGATTTTAGGAGAGTTAGTTAGTTTTAGATAGGTTTCTTCTTTGTAAACTTCTATTTAAACCAAAGCATGGGAGGAACACACACACTCACTATTATCTACTCTGTAATCCTCCATAGCTCTACAAGAAAATCAATACAAACGTTTGGGTCGGAAGGTGCTCTTAATCACCTCCCGAGGTTTTGTGCGGGCGAGATCATTTTTCTCAAGGGCTTTCCTCGTTACATCTTCGTGAAATCTTGAATTCTGCAATTCTTTAGCATTAATTCCATTCAGCCCTCCTTGATTTTGATCCAGAGTATGTTTCATTGTTTTTTGCCAAAATAATTTGGCGCCCACCGAGGGGCACTTGGTTTTTTAATCTATTGAATTGTTGCTGATTCAAGATGACTACTCAACCCATGATCTCCGGCATTGGCAAGTCAACCAGTTCTACCAGCGGCGTTAATACTTCATCTGGGGGCATCAGTCCTAAGACATCAACGATTGGCTCTAGTGGATTGCCACCACCTCCACCTTTGGGGGCAGGCAAGAAACAAGCATCTCCCACTCCAGATTCTGAGCTCAAAACTATGCTTATGCAGATGAAGCACCAGTTGGATCAACAGGGCAAAAGTACATCTTTGATAGCAGAAGCTGTGGTGAAGATGCAGAAGGAGCAGCAGGTCTTGTATGAGAGGGTGGATTCAGTATCTCCTATACGTCCCAGGTTCCTCGATTTTAGCGGCGCTAGTTCATCAGTCTTCAATGATTGGATCCCAATGAGTTTGGCAGCAAATGTGAAGAGTACGCCTCCGAAGATGACGACATCTACAATGATGACGACATTTGTTTGTTGGTAGTGGTGCCCTAGGCACGTTTAATAAACGTTGTAATTGTTATCATTTATTTCATATCAATAAAGAGATGTTTTGATTATTATTGTTGTTCATGTTTACTTATAATAATCCCCGTCCCTAGTACTTGTTAAGCACTAGTATAAAGGCTAAATGATCATGGGATGATCATGTTAGATTTATGGGTACTTGTTTGGAACAAGGTACTGGACATGACCCGCTGTATGAGATTTATGTCATGGTCTATGTCGTACATATATCTCATATTAGTTATGTCATTTGAATCCTTAGACATGAAGTTATTATAGTCTTCCACTTGATGAACATTGTGCTTGACATATTCAAACGCTACCTTAACACGGTAGTTATAAAGGGTATGATTGGCATAATCGGATTCCCGTTGGGAAGAATAATAAGCTAAATGGATTTGTCCCTCCACGGAGAGATGTCAAGCTTGGGCCCCTCGAAGGAATGATGTTGATGAAATGTTCGGCCGGACTCAAATGGATTGATTGGATCAATAGCATTTGAATTATCAACATATTCGGAATCGAGAAAGTATTGAACAAAACAAGTTGACTGTTTGACCATGACTTGTGTTCAATGACATCGTGGACAAAGGGATTGTGACATATTCTAAAGGAATGCGAAATTGTATCTAGTTACACTATTTGGATAGATATGACGGTTTGCTAGAACCTAATCATATCTTATGGGTTCATATTTGAGCCAATTGCCAACTTAGTGTAATCCTAGAGGGTCACACACAAATAGAACGAATCGTAAAGGACTAAATTGGAATTTTGGAAAATATCAGCTTTTTGTCTCTGGCACGGTCGTGCCAAAATTTCACCAAGGCAACCTCTCGGCACATTTGGCACGACCGTGCCAATTAACAAGCACGACCGTGCCAAGATGGGCGGCTGAAATTCACGCGG
Organism: Campanula takesimana; assembly: GCA_026119855.1. Taxonomy (NCBI): domain Eukaryota; kingdom Viridiplantae; phylum Streptophyta; class Magnoliopsida; order Asterales; family Campanulaceae; genus Campanula; species Campanula takesimana. The sequence continues at coordinate 216,662 of JAOWBW010000210.1, forward strand.
GCTAGATGGCACGGCCGTGCCAGATTGTGAGCACGACCGTGCCAGTCATGTCGGCCATAATATTTTGTTGCTTAATTTGGTAACGGGATTTAGGTTTCCTAAGTCCTTAAGGGTTAAGGATTAGGACCTATTTAAGGATTCTTTTTACAGCCATTAGCAAGATTATTGTGAGTGCCTCCATAAAGTTTTGAGAGGTTATTTTTCTTGTTCTAAGATCCCAAAAGTGAAGAACAAGAATATTCATAATTCCATATAGTTCTTGCAATTGTGAAAGTGTGTTTCACAATTTGGTCTAACAACCAAGATCAAGAAGTTGCTTGATATTCGTTCGTGGTGTGGATACCGCTAGAGGGTGAAGCTCATCATCTTCAAGGTTCGCGTTCCTGATCAAGTTTCAAAATCTCCACCAAGTTCAAAAGCTAGAGATCAAAATCATCAAGGGTTAGTTTTTCCTTTATTCATTGTGTTGTATTTGATTTAATCATATGAACGGATCTATGGCTTTGGGTTTTCTTAAAATTTTAATTGCTTAATTCCGCTGCGCATGTTACTTGGAAACCCAACAGTGGTATCAGAGCCCCGTTCATGTTGATTAATTCAATACTTGGATCATGTTGTGTGTATATAAATTGTTTATGTGCCAAGCATGATATGAATATTGGATTATATGATGTTTATGTGTTTTGTGATTTTATGTGGTTTATTGTTTTAGAAACCTTAATCGCACTATTCAATCGCAATAAAAATTATGGTGGATTTAAAATTGTTTGGATTATCAATTTTTGATTGGATCAAAGTTTTGATATTCTAGGGATTCAAGAATAAATTGTTTATTCAAGATTTTGTTGATCATGGTGATTGGATCACCAAGAACACCAAATCCTTATTGAATCGGGAAAAACAATTTTGAGAGAAATTTTGGAACTTTAAAATTTTGATTTTCGGAAGGGTCCGACCGGACCCATACCTTGACCCGGCCGGACCTAGGGTTTGGTGCGGGGTAGAGCTTGGGTCTTGGGTGTGGATCTTGGGTTTAAATTTTGCTATTTGTTTTAGTCTTGTGAGTCTAAGATTGGTTCAAGGTTTGGATGGCTAATCTACGTTCATCGAGATTGTGTTTCCCAAAATTGATCGCAATCAAAGTTTCAAAGATAAAACGAAGTTAGAATTATGAAGAGTTCATAATTGCTAAAATTGAGAAACAAAATTCTTGATTCAAAGTTTGGAGATCCATGTGGAATTGTGAATGCAATTGGCCTACGTTCATCGAGACCATCTATTGCTTAGTTTCGGCCACATGGACTACTTTCTTGGTTTCTTGAATTAGTGCGGGATTGTGGTTGCCTAATTGCTTAGTTCGACCGCACTTCTTGTTGTCTTGATTTGGAAATAATAACCGAAGTTGAAATAGTCTCATCCTCATAATTATAGAGAAACTAATGACACATGAATACCATGCTTAAATTAATGGAGATTAATTTAGTGGCTAAACTTGATGTGTAACATGTTTATATTATGTGCTCATAAATGTGTTATATGCTATATGTGATGAACCTTCAAAGAAAGTTTTAAGTCCTTCATTGCCATGCCATGATTAAAACACTTGTTTATACATGGGCAATCTTGATGTGGGTTCGCTTCCGCGAGGTGCATTAATTTTATTCATGTATGAGCAAGATGAGGTTCATTAGTTTAATGTGGGCTTGCCTCCGCAAGGTACATTAAATTGAATGGTTCCTATACGTTTAAAATGGTTGGACTTAATTAGGCGTCAAAACGGTTTTGGGCCTAGGCAAAAGATGAGATTAAACATGTTTTTTGAAATTGGATTTCTCAAAGAATCTCATAAAAGGATCTAAGAATCATATGGGATATGATTGACATAATTGTCTACCTAATTAATTTAGTTTTTGAGCGGTCCGCCTCCGCGGACTCAAAAGTTAAATTAAAGTTGGATCTTAGGCCAATTAAATTATATTATACATTGGATGTATAAGAAGGTAATATAATTTAGTGGGAGTATTTGTTTAAAATACATTATTTATCTCTTTAATGAAAATCGGTACTTATTAAATTTTGGAAATTTTGCATATTTGTAGATAATGACTAATAACACTCAATCAATGTCGTTGCGATCGATCCTTGAGAAGGATAAGCTCGAAGAGAATGGTACTAACTTTATGGATTGGATCCGTAGCATAAGAATCGTTCTTAGGCAAGAAGATAAGTTGTACATTCTCGATGGGCCTCTCCCTGCTGAACCACCGCCTACTGCCCCTAGGGTAGAAAGGGACAATTACAAGAAACATCGTAATGATTCTAGAGATGTAAGTTGTCTCATGCTTGCTGCTATGTGTTCAAAACTCCAACAAAGTTTGGAACATTTGGAAGCCTATGAGATAGGCGTGGAGTTGAGAACCATGTTTCAAGAGCAAGCTAGGCAAGAGAGGTACAAGACCATTGTTGCATTCACTACTTGTAAGATAAATGAAGGACAACAAGTGATTCCTCACTTTCTTAAAATGAAAGGTTATGTAGAGCACCTTGAGAAACTTGGCTATCCAATCCCATTGGAGTTAGCCACGGATCTCATTCTTAATTCATTGCCTAAAAGTTATAATCAGTTTGTGATGAATTATAACATGCATGGAATGGATAAGAATCTCTCTGAGTTGCATGGGATGCTTAAAACTGCAGAGATGAAAATTGTGGAGAAAGGTTCTCCCGTGCTTTTGGTTCATGATGGGAAGAAGGCTAATGCCAAAGGAAAGGGTAAGGCAAAGGTTGTCAAACCCAAGATAAGCAAGGCAAAGGTTGCCAAGGCTTCTGAGGCAAAACCCGATTCACAAAAGGATGCAATTTGTTTCCATTGTCAAGAAATTGGTCATTGGAAACGTAATTGCAAGGCTTTCTTGGAAGAGCAAAAGAAGAAGAAGGGCAGCAAGGCTGCGTCTACTTCAGGTATCTATATGATAGATATTCTCCTTTCTACCACTGATTCCTGGGTATTGGATACCGGATGTGGTTCTCACATTTGTCTAAATGTGCAGGGACTAAAGAATAGGAGACTGCTTAAAGAAGGTGAAGTAGATCTACGCGTGGGGAATGGAGCAAGAGTTGCTGCATTAGCCGTAGGGACTTATGAAGTCACTTTACCTTCCGGATTAGTTCTTGTTTTGAACAATTGCTATTATGTTCCAGATTTAAGCAGAAATATTATTTCAATTTCTTGTTTGGATAATGAAGGGTTTAAGTTTCTTATTGAGAATAAGAAATTTTCTATTTATTTAAATGATGTGCTTTATGGTATTGCTAATTCATTTAATGGCCTTTATATCTTGGATATCAAGAATGAAAATAATGACAATGTCTATCATGTAAACAAGAAATCTAAACCTAATGATGTAAATCACACTTATCTGTGGCATTGCCGTCTCGGTCATATTAATGAGAAGCGTATCTCAAAACTCCATGGGGACGGACTTTTAGGTTCATGTGACCTCGAGTCATATGATACTTGCGAGTCGTGTCTTCTTGAAAAAATGACTAAGACACCTTTTACCAAGTTGGGTGAAAGGGCAAGCGACTTATTGGGGTTGATACATTCCGATGTATGCGGACCATTAAGCAGCAATGCTAGGGGAGGATTTCAATACTTCATAACCTTCACTGATGATTATAGCAGATTTGGGTATGTTTACCTAATGAAACATAAAAGTGAAGCATTTGATATATTTAGAATATTTCAAAATGAAGTAGAAAAACAACTTGGCAAAAGTATAAAGGCACTTCGATCAGATCGAGGTGGTGAATACTTAAGTCAAGAATTTGATGATCATCTAAAGAATTGTGGAATAGTTTCACAATTGACTCCACCCGGAACACCACAATGGAATGGTGTGTCCGAGAGGAGGAATCGGACCTTGTTGGACATGGTTCGATCAATGATGAGTCAAGTTGATCTTCCAATATCCTTTTGGGGTTACGCCCTAGAAACCGCTGCTTTCACACTAAATCGTGTTCCAACTAAATCGGTTCAAAAGACTCTATATGAGATGTGGAGCGGAAAGAAGCTTTGTCTGTCTTTCATGAAGATTTGGGGTTGCGAAGCTTTTGTCAAAAGACTTGTCTCAGACAAGCTTGCGCATAAATCTGATAAATGTATTTTCATGGGATATCCTAAGGAAACTAGAGGATATTATTTTTACAACCGTGAGGACAACAAAGTGTTTGTTGCCCGAACTGGTGTCTTTCTAGAGAAAGAGTTTCTCTCCAAAGAAATCAGTGGGAGTAAAATAAATCTTGAACAAATTCGAGACCCAGAAAATAACATTGAACCAATGGTGGAACAAGAACAAGAACCACAAGGAGTTGTGGAACCTGTTCAAAGTACAAAAGCAACTCGCAGATCTAGTAGGTTACGATCCGAGCCCGAGAGATATGGATTTCTCGTAACGGATAGTAATGAGGTAGAAATCATTGAGAATGATGAACCGTCAACCTACCAAGAGGCGATGTCTTCTCCTGATTCGGACAAGTGGCTTGGAGCCATGGAATCCGAATTGCAATCCATGCAAGACAATCAAGTTTGGAATTTGATTGATGCGCCCGAAGGTGTAAAAACCATAGGATGCAAATGGGTCTTCAAGAAGAAGACTGACATGGATGGGAAGGTGCATACTTACAAAGCTAGGCTTGTAGCGAAAGGTTATAGGCAAGTTCATGGTATTGACTATGATGAGACCTTTTCACCCGTAGCAATGATCAAGTCTATAAGAATTTTGCTTGCCATTGCCGCATATCATGACTATGAAATATGGCAGATGGACGTCAAAACCGCTTTCCTAAATGGAAAACTCCAAGAGGATGTGTATATGACACAACCAGAAGGTTTTGAACAAGATTCTAAGGTATGCAAATTGCAAAGATCCATCTATGGATTGAAGCAAGCTTCAAGGAGTTGGAATCTCCGTTTTGATGAATCGGTCAAAGAGTTTGGCTTCATCAAGAACGAAGATGAGCCTTGTGTATACAAGAAGATTAGTGGGAGCATAGTGCTATTCCTTATTTTATACGTGGATGACATATTACTCATTGGAAACGACATTCCTACACTTCAGTCTGTGAAGACTTGGTTAGGAAAGTGCTTCGCAATGAAAGATATGGGTGAAGCCGCATATATTCTTGGCATTAAGATCTATAGAGATAGATCAAGGAGGCTACTTGGTTTAAGCCAAAGTACATACATTGACAAGGTCATTAGAAGATTCCGTATGGAAAATTCTAAGAGAGGAACCTTGCCCGTGTTACATGGAGTTTCTCTAAGCAAGACTCAATGTCCTAAGACAAAAGATGAGCGTGAGAAAATGAATGATGTTCCATATGCTTCGGCAATTGGGTCCATCATGTATGCCATGATTTGTACTAGGCCGGATGTATCTTATGCTTTGAGCATGACAAGTAGATATCAATCCGACCCTGGCGAAAATCACTGGATAGCCGTAAAAGCGATTCTTAAGTACTTGAGAAGGACTAAAGACTCGTTTTTGGTCTATGGAGGAATGGAAGATGATCTCGTTGTAAATGCTTACACGGATGCAAGCTTCCAAACCGACAAAGATGATAGCCGATCGCAATCGGGTTTTGTGTTTATGTTAAATGGCGGAGCTGTAAGCTGGAAGAGTTCCAAGCAAAGTACAACCGCTGATTCTACAACAGAAGCTGAGTATATTGCTGCATCGGATGCTGCAAAGGAAGCTGTTTGGATTAAGAAGTTCATAACTGAACTTGAAGTGGTTCCTAGTATTGCTAATCCAATAGACCTTTATTGTGATAATAATGGTGCTATTGCTCAAGCAAAGGAACCAAGAGCACATAAGAAATCCAAACACATACTTAGGCGTTTTCATATCATTCGAGAGATCGTTGATAGGGGAGACGTAAATATATGCAGAGTACCTACTGATGACAATGTTGCGGACCCGCTAACAAAGGGACTTCCACAAGCTAAACATGATGGTCATGTTAGGTCCATGGGTATTAGATACATGGGAGATTGGGCCTAGGGCAAGTGGGAGATTATTGGTAGTGGTGCCCTAGGCACGTTTAATAAACGTTGTAATTGTTATCATTTATTTCATATCAATAAATAGATGTTTTGATTATTATTGTTGTTCATGTTTACTTATAATAATCCCCGTCCCTAGTACTTGTTAAGCACTAGTATAAAGGCTAAATGATCATGGGATGATCATGTTAGATTTATGGGTACTTGTTTGGAACAAGGTACTGGACATGACCCGCTGTATGAGATTTATGTCATGGTCTATGTCGTACATATATCTCATATTAGTTATGTCATTTGAATCCTTAGACATGAAGTTATTATAGTCTTCCACTTGATGAACATTGTGCTTGACATATTCAAACGCTACCTTAACACGGTAGTTATAAAGGGTATGATTGGCATAATCGGATTCCCGTTGGGAAGAATAATAAGCTAAATGGATTTGTCCCTCCACGGAGAGATGTCAAGCTTGGGCCCCTCGAAGGAATGATGTTGATGAAATTTTCGGCCGGACTCAAATGGATTGATTGGATCAATAGCATTTGAATTATCAACATATTCGGAATCGAGAAAGTATTGAACAAAACAAGTTGACTGTTTGACCATGACTTGTGTTCAATGACATCGTGGACAAAGGGATTGTGACATATTCTAAAGGAATGCGAAATTGTATCTAGTTACACTATTTGGATAGATATGACGGTTTGCTAGAACCTAATCATATCTTATGGGTTCATATTTGAGCCCATTGCCAACTTAGTGTAATCCTAGAGGGTCACACACAAATAGAACGAATCGTAAAGGACTAAATTGGAATTTTGGAAAATATCAGCTTTTTGGCTCTGGCACGGTCGTGCGCTTTAAGTGGCACGGTCGTGCCAAAATTTCACCAAGGCAACCTCTCGGCACATTTGGCACGACCGTGCCAATTAACAAGCACGACTGTGCCAAGATGGGCGGCTGAAATTCACGCGGGCTAGATGGCACGGCCGTGCCAGATTGTGAGCACGACCCTGCCAGTCATGTCGGCCAGAATATTTTGTTGCCTAATTTGGTGATGGGATTTAGGTTTCCTATGTCCTTAAGGGTTAAGGATTATGACCTATTTAAGGATCCTTTTTACATCCATTAGCAAGATTATTGTGAGTGCCTCCATAAGGTTTTGAGAGGTTATTTTTCTTGTTCTAAGATCCCAAAAGTGAAGAACAAGAATATTCATAATTCCATATAGTTCTTGCAATTGTGAAAGTGTGTTTCACAATTTGGTCTAGCAACCAAGATCAAGAAGTTTCTTGATATTCGTTCGTGGTGTGGATACCGCTAGAGGGTGAAGCTCATCATCTTCAAGGTTCGCGTTCCTGATCAAGTTTCAAAATCTCCACCAAGTTCAAAAGCTAGAGATCAAAATTATCAAGGGTTAGTTTTTCCTTTATTCATTGTGTTGTATTTGATTTAATCATATGAACGGATCTATGGCTTTGGGTTTTCTTAAAATTTTAATTGCTTAATTCCGCTGCGCATGTTACTTGGAAACCCAACACTGTTACTCCTGCCTTTTGTGATCTGACAGCAGAAGGAAACACCTTCACATCGCCTACGCTCAATGTTTCTGGGATACTTCAAGATGGACCCATCTTTACCAGTAGCACGATCGTTACATCTTCGGCTGACAATACCCATCCGTTTGGTAACCTTAATTTTGCAAATTCTTTTGATAATATTGCTCGTACTACTAATCCTTTTGTAGGTAATTATATAGAGAGTCAACTCAAAGAACTAAGAGATTTGGTGATGAATGTACCTGGTATCACTCCGCCCATCTAGCAGGTCTCTCCAACATGTTACAATCAATCACGCTTTATCCCAGCTATTGCACAAATTGATATTCCCAAAGGCTTCAACATCCCAACTATGAAGTTGTATGATGGAAGCAGCGTCCTGAAGAGCACATCGCCCATTATCAGGAGAAGATGGAGATCGTCAGAGTACCTCTGCAATATAGGGAAGCTTACCTATGCAAAGGGTTTGGCTCAACATTGGTCGGACCTACATTGAAGTGGCTGATCCGTCAACCACCAGGATCTATTGGTTCGTTCGCCCAACTTGTCAACATGTTCAACAATCAGTTCTCCTGCAGCAGACAGTTTGAGAAACTCACTAGTGATCTTTACCACATCGTACAACAAATTAATGAGGCTTTAAAAGATTATGTCAACCGCTTCAACAAAAAAGTCTTAGAGATACCCAGTCTTGATATGGCCACGGCAACAGAAGCATTTAGAATGGGCCTGAAGAAAGATTACCCATTCTATGAGGAGTTGGTGATGAACCCCTGCAAGAAGATGGAAGATGTACGTAATAGGGCTTTAAGATTCATCAGACTTGAGGAAGACAAGGTGCAACAGTCAAAGGCCTCCGGGAAAGCTTCAACATATGACAATCCTGACAGAAAGATCGGGTCATCTCACCAGAAGCAGAACAGATCCGGACCTTACTACAGAAACGATCTTAAGGAAGACCAAGATGATATTCAATGCCCAAAGATATCCGATTATTGTTTTTCTGTTAATGTTTCAGGTATTCTGTGCGCAATGAAGAATCTTGGAGATAAAGCAAGGTGACCAAAGAAAAATGACAAACCTTCAGGATGGAAAGATAAATCCAAGTGGTGTGCATACCACGAAGATTTCGGACATCTTACCGAAGATTGCATCGCCTTGCGCAAACAAATCAGCTACTTACTCTCAAAAGGATACCTTAAAGAATTACTTTACCACAGGAACAAGGAGACAACTTCAGCATAACTGGGGGCACATTGGTTGTCATTCTTTGGACGGTGTAAGAATCTCAAGATCTTGGAATGCCATACATCTTAAGGCCTACGTCATGTAAGTTGTAGTTTATCAACTCAATTTAGAATAACAGTTCGAGATGCTTAACATATTGATTCAAACTGCTGGAACAATCAAAGATATCAACATCCTTCCAAGTTGTCGACATCTTAAGGTAATAACTCAGGTATGAACTTACCTCCATTTCTGAATAAACATTACTTTATTTTCATTCATTTAAATAAAATGATTTGTTCAACTTTATTTTTACAAATAAAAGTGATATCAGCCAAGATGTCATGTATTACTAACATGTTGTCATTTTGCTAGATATTAACATTTTGAATAAAGATTTTGATGACCTAAGAAGACAACAGCTTGAGACTGGCCATCTCATCTTAAGTTTAAGGTACTCAATCCCTTCTAAGGTTTAAAGAAATTTCTTTCTTTCTTCCGAGTTAAGGTTTATACACCTTCGCCTGGAGCGCACGATGTCAATGTGGTTAAGGTGGGGAATGGGCACGTATGTTTATATGTACGCCCCCCCCTCCCCCGTTTCCACTTAATCAAGTGTTTGACCTTAAGAATTTTTCAATTGGTTATGGCATTGACATGTCATCTTAAGACACCCAGTTTTTGGCATTAACATGTCAACTAAGTGATAAAGATTTCTACATCTTACACAAGAAATTAACATCCTGAAACGAAGAAACGATAAAGAGAACAATAAATATTTTCAAAGATTGAGGTGCAGGTCATCTTAAGGAGAAAGATACTTGTGGATATGTTGATGATTGACGATACCTAACGGTTGTTTCTTCCTGAAAATTTTCTGAAACTTTTTGAAGAAGAAAAAACGTTCATATCTTTAGAGGATGGAAACACTTTTACCAAGCAGTTGTCCAGTCAATAACCATTTATAGTTTTGAGTTTTGAAAAACTTACCCTTTTCGTATTCCGTAAATGGTAAGTTTGGGGGCAATTGTTGTGGGTGAAATTTCAAGTTGTACCCATCTTCACTTACCTTCAAGATTGCAACGTCTTAAGCAGCAGGTATATTTAACATTATTAATTATATCCTATTTTATTAATAATGTTTGCAGGTGTTAATAACAAAAAAACACGTGTGGATAAGCATGAAAACAACCATCAACAACATCATTGACCACGTCTCCACTCTTTGAAGATGGAGCCCGAGATTTTAGGAGAGTTAGTTAGTTTTAGATAGGTTTCTTCTTTGTAAACTTCTATTTAAACCAAAGCATGGGAGGAACACACACACTCACTATTATCTACTCTGTAATCCTCCATAGCTCTACAAGAAAATCAATACAAACGTTTGGGGTAGGAAGGTGCTCTTAATCACCTCCCGAGGTTTTGTGCCGGCGAGATCATTTTTCTCAAGGGCTTTCCTCGTTACATCTTCGTGCAATCTTGAATTCTGCAATTCTTTAGCATTAATTCCATTCGTCCCTCCTTAATTTTGATCCAGAGTATATTTCATTGTTTTTTTCCAAAACAATAGTTAAATCTAGTGCCATCATTAATAAGCATGTGATAATTTTTTGGTCTTTGTGGTTAGTGACTAATCAGTGGTTATCAGCACACCATCAAATTAATAAGTTTTTTTTTTTTTGTTGTTGCTTAACTTTAAGCAATAAAAATGAGACCCCATTTACTTCATCAATGATTATATCCATATAGGTGTATTAGGTTATTCAGTTTAGAAATATTTAATTTGTAGCACTTTCTCTCTTTCATAATAAATATCTAAATTAAAAAAAAATTGAAATTCAAATAATACTTTTAGTAACATAAATACATACAAATTCTTAATAGTTTCACCATATTGCGTTATTACTTATTAGTGTTGGAGTGAAGTAAAATTTGGTTGTTTAATAATGGATAGTTTAGTGCCTTCAAAAAATAATAATCGATAGTTTAGTAACTTTTTAAAAATTTGAACAGTGATTAGCAAAAAAATAAAAAATTGAACAGTGATTTGATAATACTTCAAAAAAATTGTACCTTAACTTTGAAACAGAAAGAGTAGTATTAATACTCTTTGTTTCTAAGAAATAAAATATTTGTATTACATTTATATAGTTACTTATGTAGTGTACTATATTACTGATCTAACTACTACTTTATCATTCCCAAAATTAGTACTCCACTTATCTGCTTTTTTAAAACTTTTAATTTTACAAGTATATAATGAATGAATATTTTGGTAAAAACATAATTAGCGACAAGTTTTTCTTAGAAAGGTGATTCATTTTTTGGATATTCTTTTTTAAATGAACATTCATGATAGAGAAAAAATAATTGAGGTAGACTCCTGTGAGACCGTCTCACAGCGTGAGACGGCTCACTGCCAAGCCGCCGAGCCAAGCCCTTTTTTTTTATTTATTTTTATTTAATTTTCTTTTGCCTTCCAACTTTTTTTTAGCCTGCCATTTTTTGCTTGCCAGCAAAAATAACACTTTTTAGAAAGAAATGTAACATTTTTTTCTCATATGTAACACTTTTTTTTCAAAAATGTACCACAATTTTGCTAAAATAGATTAAAGTTAACATAAGATTGACAACTAAAACTAATTTTACATTTTATAATGAATGAAAGTAACCTTTTTTTTTTTTCTCAATTGTAACATTTTTCTAGTGTTTTACATTCAATAGTAATGCAAATCCGATTATATACATGAATATTTACTCTCTTTTTTAAGAAAAAAAGTAACCTTTACTAAAAAAAAATGTTACATGCATTTATATAGAAAATTATAATCATATATGCACTCTGTTACACTTTAAATATTACTTTTTCTAACCACAAAAACTATCAAACTATTTAATTTTTTTTGAAAAACTGCTGTTACATTTGACAGTAAAAGCGTTACTTTTTTAAGATGAAACTGTTACTTTTATCAGAACATAGAACATCTCAGGAGACGAGCAGCTCACTTTTTTTGTGTGTTAAAATGTATGTTTTTTTTATAAAAAAAAAAAAATCAAACCATATCATGGCCTATCTAGTTTTGTTCGTCTCGTTGAGATGAACACAACGGTATTTTTTTTTTTAATGACTTCAAAATCATAAGATATAGCATTTTAAAGTTATTGGAGGTTTTTTTTTTAAAAAAAAAAAAGCGACACGTGAAGCGCGTTGAGAGGTCAAAGAGAACAGCTGGACGGGTTAAGCTGGCGGGTTGTGGGCATGATCTATGCATGATACATGGGTGGATCCGTCTCACAAGGTGAGACGGTCTCACCCAAGTGTTTGTGAAAATTGTTACGCTCCAATTTTGATTAATCAAATAATGCTTTTGAGGTTTAATGAAAAAAAGAGAAAAAGGAGATGGTAGGATAAATATCATCATAGCAGCATGAGATTTTGATTCAAAATGATTGATCATCATCATATCTTGATCATTCTTATGGGGTCAAATTGATGCCACCTTAGTGCCCTCCATCATGCACCGCATATCCAATTATTTAGTTCCCATTTGACAACAATACCTTAATCTTTCTACCTTTGGAGGTGAAGGCTTATCAAGATATCATATACAACTTCCAATCATACACTGTAGCAATTTTCTTATAGGTTAGCGAAAATTTAAACCTTAAAATAATATACACCACCTTTACAATCAAATAAATAATTTTAAAAATAAAATAAAGTAATTATCACTATTTACAAGAAAAACTAAAAAATGTTAATAATTTTTTTTATTTACCATTTTTGTGTCCAGTCTTATTTTATTTTTACCAACATTTATGAATGAATTAATTTACTTATTGTTAGTTAACTTGAAATTGACAGTGTATTTAACGAGTTATAATAAAATTGTATTTTCTAATATTTAATTTTAAACATGCTAAAAAATTATTAAATTTTAGAATAATTTATGTTTTTGAAGCAAGAAAAATTATGTTATACATCAGTTAATTGTACAATGTTTACATACATACATACATATATATATATAGGGTCGCGCTCCTGTGAGAACCATTTTAAATGAGAACCGTGAGAACCGTGAGAACCGTGAGAACCAATCATAACCGTTTGATTTAATACAAAATCAAGGGTCCAGATTATAGATACATTGGATACATTAGTTTTTAACCTACTGTATCCAAGTGCAACACTTGGATACAGTACCTGTTTAGCTACTGTATCCAAGTGCAATATCAAAATTATGTATTGTATCCAAGTGTATCCAATGTATCTATAATCTGGACCCTTGATTTTGATTCTAATCTAATGGTTATGCTTGGTTCTCACGCAATTGTGGTTCTCATTTGAGCACACACACACACACACACACACACACACACACACACACACACACACACACACACACACACACACACACACACACACACACACACATATATATATATATATATATATATATATATATATATATATATATATAATAAATTTTTAATGAAAAAAGAGATAAACTTAGTCCCACCAAATTCCATCCTCATGAAAAAAAGAAAAAAAAAGGGATAACTTTAACCCTTTCGAGTTCTTCTTCTTCCTATCCTACTTCTCCATAACCAACGCCCACCACCACCACCGCAGTCCCTCACCATTGTATCCGCCCCATCATCTACAACATCTACCAGCGACCACAGGCTTCTCCTTCCGTATCCACTCCCAAGCGCCTCCAATAACCCGACGGTGTCGCCACCGGAGGGACTAAATCCTTAATTCTTTCGAAATTAGTGCATAAATTCTCGATGAAAGAATCATTCAGAAGCTCAGAAACCTTTCCTATTGTCGCGCCCCTGACCCGTGGTCCTACTTAGCCCCACGCTCGGGACACGATTGGAAGACGTTATGAAACACTTTTGAAAATTTTTCGAAATGTACTTTCATAAAGTTTAACAAATTCACACTTGAAGTTCAAAGACTTCATTTAACTTTCAAACAAACTTTACAAACAACTTTCACAACGAAAGTACTTAGCCCAAAGGCTTACAAACTTTTATACAAATGTACATACACCAACATTATCCAAAATAATGGTGTTACAAAATAATGAAGTCACAGAAACTCTACCCAAAAGGTATTACATCTATGTAATGTAGCCTTTACAAAACAAATCCCAACTCTTACCACTTTAACGTCCTCCCGTGCCAAAGTTCCCTACCCCCTGGACTCGCCTTTATCTAAAACAGTAAACAAATAAAGGGTGAGAATGAATCTCAGTAAGCTACTAAAATGCAACTACGTTTCATGCTAAAATGATAAGTATAACAAACAATATCATAAGCATCACATAACACATAGCATGAGAGGCAAATCCAACTCATAATACCATACATACAATGATGTAACACTCACAAGGATACTTAGCCAAGGTTTACCGAAAGAACATAACCGTCTAGGAATACCATTTAAGAAAACCATCTGAGAAAACCATTTGAGCAGCATAATTAGCTGAAGCCGGGATCCCAAAAACCAAACCATAAGAACCAAAGTAACTACGGGGGGAATATGACACAAAGTCATAACCCAAATGCTCACTCGAGGGACCTAACTCATCCCATCCAAGGCCAATTTGGACTGGGGAAAAAAGGACCAGTGGAAAAGCCTTATAGTGAACTTGGATGTGTGCCACTATAATACTTTCCACCTCCACTCGATAACACAAAACCAGCTGGACTTTCATAAAAGCACTGTAATAAATACTTGCTTAAACAACAACGGGGGCAATGATTCCAAAGTAGGGAACCAAGCCAAACACCTCACCAGAAGCACACAAAAGAATCACTCATAAAGTGTTCACAATAACATTGACATTTAAGTCATAAACACAACCTTGTACACATATGAAACCAAATCATCATCTACCATTTTAGCTTCCCAAAACACTTATCTAGGCACCATAGACTAGGACACAAAACCTAGCCCAAGATTGGGTCCTAAACCAAGTCAATGAAACAATTTATTTTCTTCAGCAAAAGTGGGCGCTCGCCCGCCCTCAACTTGGGCGACGCGCAAGACCCTGTTTTAGAATTCACCTTTCAGTAGTTTTGGGCACTCGCCCGGCCCCATCTTGGGCGACCGCCTATAAGCCCTGCCAGGCCAAAATTGCACACTTTTTACTCCTTTCGTTTCACCGTCCCAAAAGTACTACTACACAACAACTCTACCCTTAACTACAACATGGCTACAAATCAGACCCAGAACATCTTTAACACTTCTTTGAATCCAACCAAAACCAAATCCACCAAATACTCACTTTGTCCCAAAATTACAAGTGTCGCAAATAAATTATTTTCACAATAATTTCACCACATATAACATATACAACATATATGTGACCATTTTAATATTTAAAGGGAATTAGTAACTTATCTATTTCCGGAAAAAGTATCGCAGAAATATGTTTTGTTCGGGTAGAAATGATCTATTCAACGCCCTGATCATTTTTATATAATTAGATTTTAAAACGGAGTAGTAAATAAAAAGATATAAATCGAAATAGGTTGAACTTACCTTTTTCTCCTAACCCTAGGAATGAACGAGGAAAAGTTGCAGAGTTTGTTTGTACACAGAGGGAGAGAAGAAAGATAAGCATATAAAGATTTTTACCTCAACATTATGTTTTAGTCACTCGACTTTCATTTTTAACACTTAAGTCCCTGTAGTTATATTTTTACAAAGGACCCTAAAGTTTCAATTTAATCATTTAACTGCTTTAACCATTATTACTACTAACTAAGTAAATAGCACATTTAATCAAGTAAGATGTGCAAGTCATAAAATATGATCAAACACATAAAATGCACACATAATGTCAAATTAAAATCCCCAGAATATAAAATAAATAGGGACGAGTTTTGGGGTCGTTACAATCACTCCCCCTTAAAGAAAATTCATCTCGAATTTTTAGGGTTACTTACCTAGGCCCTCAAACAACCAAGGGTACTTTCTCTCGATCTCCTCCTGAAGCTCCCAAGTTGATTCTTCCACATTGTGGTTCCTCCACACAACTCGAACAAGAGGAATACTCTTATTTCTCAATTCTTGAACCTTCAAATCAATGACTTGGATTGGGTGCTCCTCATAAGACATACTTGGCTCAATATCCTCGGGAACCTCAGATATGACATGAGAAGGATCATACACGTACTTCCGAATCATAGAGATATGAAACACATTATGAATCTTATCAAGAGAAGGAGGTAATGCAAGACGATAGGCACGATCTCCAACTCTTCCAAGAATCTCAAATGGACCAATATACCTCGGTGCAAGCTTGCCTTTCTTCCCATACCTTCGAATACCAACTTTAGGTGAAACCTTCAAAAACACGAAATCACCCTTTTCAAACTCGAGATCTCGTCTCCGGTGATCGGCATAGCTTTTCTGTCTACTCTGAGCGGTACTCAAGCGATCCCGAATAAGTTTAATTCTTTCAACTGAATCATTAACCATCTGAACACCCCAAATATTTGCTTCTCCCACTTCATCCCAACAAATTGGAGACCGAAATTTCCTCCCATACAATGCTTCATACGGAGCCATCCCAATATTGGACTGAAAACTATTATTATAAGCAAACTCTACGAGAGGCAAATGAGTATCCCACGAATCAGAAAAGTCAACAGAACAAGCTCTCAACATGTCCTCAAGAATCTGAATGGTTCTCTCTGACTGACCATCTGTCTGAGGATGAAAAGTTGTACTAAACCTCAACTCTGAACCTAAAGCTTTCTGAAACGCTTGCCAAAACCGAGATGTAAATCTAGGATCCGATCAGAAACAATGCTAACTGGAACTCCATGTAATCTCACGATCTCATTAATGTACAAGGTTGCAAGCCTTTCCATAGAATAACCAATCTCAATAGGTAGAAAATGAGAAGACTTTGTCAATCTATCAACAATCACCCAAATTGCATCAAACCTTCTTCAAGTGCGAGCAACCCTGTCACAAAATCCATAGTAACGTGCTCCCACTTCCATTCCAGAATCTCTAATGGTTGAAGCAATCTCGCGGGCCTTTGATGGTCAGCTTTAACTTGTTGACATGTTAAACACTTGGATACATAATCCGCTATTTCCCTCTTCATATTATTCCACCAAAAGTGTTGCTTCAAATTTTGATACATTTTAGTATTCCCAGGATGAATAGTATACCTCGACTTATGGCCTTCCTCGAGAACTTGAAATTTAATCCCATCCATATTAGGCACACACAAACGACCTCTGAAAGTCAATACCCCTTCTGAACTGAGAGAGAAATCCTCAAATTTGCCTTCCTTGATCTTATCCATTATTTTCACTAACTCCGGATCATCCTTCTGAGCTTCCTTTATTTGTTGAATTAAAGTTGGTAATACTTGAATGTTCGCAAAAATAGCTCCATGCTTTGATTCATAAGGACTCCAATCTCGAGCATCCTCCAACATCTTCCATTCACGCACCATCAATGAGGCCATATAAGATTTCCGGCTAATAGCATCGGCTACCACATTTGCTTTACCCGGGTGATAAGAAATAGTACAATCATAGTCCTTCAGTAACTCCATCCATCTTCTTTGCCTGTTATTCAACTCTTTTTGTGAAAATAAATACTTCAAACTTTGATGATCGGTAAAAATCTCAAATTTTGCTCCATAAAGATAATGTTTCCACTTGTACAACGCAAAGACAATAGCCGCAAGCTCCATGTCATGGGTAGGATAATTCTGCTCACTCGGAGTCAACTTCCTCGAAGTATACGCAATCACCCTTCCATTTTGCATTAATACACACCCGAGGCCTTCTTTAGAAGCATCACTATATATCACCAAATCATCATTTCCATTAGGGAGTGCAAGAATAGGAGCAGTAGTCAATCTTTTCTTCAACTCCTCAAAACTGATTTGACATTTTTCATTCCACATATAAGGCACATTCTTTCGAGTCAACTGAGTCAAGGGAGTTGCAATCTTAGAAAACCCCTCAATGAACCTTATGTAGTACCCAGCTAACCCCAAGAAGCTTTGAATTTCTGTAACTGATTCTGGCCTCTTCCAATTCACAATAGCCTCAACTTTGGATGGATCAACTAATATGCCTTTATTATAAATCACGTGCCCAAGAAAAGATACTTCATCGAGCCAAAAAGTACATTTACTAAACTTTGCAAACAATTGCTTCTCCCGAAGAATAGATAATACCATTCGCAAGTGCTGTTCGTGCTCCTCCCGGGACTTTGAATAAACAAGAATATCATCAATAAATACAACCACGAATGTATCAAGATAAGGTTTAAAGACCCTATTCATCATATCCATAAAAACAGCCGGAGCATTAGTCAACCCGAAAGGCATAACAAGAAACTCATAATGGCCATATCTACTACGGAAAGCAGTTTTAGAAATGTCTTCAGAACAGATTTTCAACTGGTGATACCCACTCCTCAAGTCAAGCTTTGAAAAGACGACTGAGCCTTGAAGTTAATCAAATAAATCATCAATATGAGGAAGCGGATATTTATTCTTTATGGTTACCTGATTCAACTTCCGATAATCAATACACAGTCTCAAGGATCCATCCTTCTTCTTTACAAACAACACATGAGCTCCCCACGGCGATACACTAGGGCGAATGAATCCTCTATCAAGTAACTCTTGCAATTGAACCTTCAACTCTTTCAGTTCAGCTGGAGCCATTCTGTAAGGTGCCTCAGATATAGGAGTAGTACCTGGAAGTAAGTCAATACAGAACTCGATTTCCCAGTCAGGAGGCATAGCATACTCAGAAGAAAATACATCTGAAAATTCTTTAACAATAGGCACATCCTCTATATCAGGAACCCTTTTAGTAGTATCAAGAACACTGGCCAAATACCCCCCACACAACCACGATTCAATAACTTTCTAGCCTTCACATAAGAAATAATACGAATCTCCCTACCCAAAGGAACGACCTCAAAGGTAAATTCAGGGATATTAGGGATATAAAATGTGACCACCTTTTTAAAGCATTCAACAGAAGCATGATAACCAATCCATACCCAAAATAATATCAAAATCTTGTAATGGCAAGATAACTAAATCAGCAGGCAAAACATGCTCACGTATATGCACATCACAAGAAGGCAACACCTTATTGGTCATCAAACACTCCCCCATAGGAGTAGACACCTCTAACACATAAGGTAGAGACTCAGAAGACAAATGCAACCGAGAAGAAAAATACACAGACACATAAGAATGCGAAGAACCAGGGTCTATAAGTGCTCGTGCCCTCAAACTAGACACAGAAATTATACCTCCTATCACATTAGAATAGTCTGAAGCCTGTTGTTAAGTAATGGCAAAGACACGACCCTGTACCTTAGGCTTCCCTGAAGAATCCCTCTTCTGGCCCTGAGAAGACCCAACTACACTTCCCGAAGACTGATTATTAAACCTGGGATAATTCTTCTGAAAATGACCCAACTGACCGCAATTCAAACATCTACCTTGTTTCTTCCAACATCTCTCTTCAGAATGCCCTTCTTTCTGACAATAGTTACAAACCTTCTTATTATGACTCCTTGAAGTGTTACCTTGATTTCTGTTACCCGATTGCCCTTGAGAAAATCCCCTGAACTGTGAAGATGCTCCTTGATTCCCTCTATTATCGCCACGTTGTTGTAGTTGTAGTTGTTTCCCTTGTCCTCCTTGTCTTCCTCCACCCTTTTCTTCCATCTTTCTCTTGTGTTCAACTATATCATGTTCCACTTGGTAAGCACGATCAATCGCATCCTGCAAGTCTTGAAATTTATGAGAAATGAGCTGTGTTCTGATCACTGTTCTCAACCCTTTCACAAACCTCATAGTCTTCCTTTCTTCAGTAGCCACCAAGTAAGGACAATGCCTAGCCAATTCAGTGAACTTGGAAACATACTCAGCTACCGTCATCATATTCTTCTCTAAGTTAAGGAATTCAACCTCCTTTTTGTCTTTGTACACCTTGGGAATAAAGTGCTCTTTGAATTTCCTCACGAAAGTCTCCCAAACATAGGGTACATGGGTTTCATCCCAACTAGCTTTCACCACTTTCCACCAATACTCGGCTGCTCCAATCAGTTTGTAAGTTGCAAATCGAACTTTATCTTCCTCAGTACATGGTAGAACATCGAAAATTTTCTCCATCGACTCAACCCACCTTTTGCCTTAGTGACATCAGGCTCTCCATCATACCCCATAGGCTTCATTTTCAGAAACTGTTCTAGGCCATATCTTGGTGGTACCTGTTCCCTCTCTTGCCTCTGATCATTTAAAGTTTTCATTGCTGCTTCGAACATCCCTTGAAACATAATTCGAGCCTCTTCTCTGGCATCCCCTTGCCCTGAAGAACCAGCCTGATCTCCTTCATTCTCAACCATTTTTTATAAGTACATGCATAAGACACTCAAACTCACTCTATACACTACTACCCTCCTAGGTCATTTAGTCAATCTAGACCATCTACAACCTAGCTCTGATACCAACTGTCGCGCCCCTGACCCGTGGTCCTACTTGGTCCCACGCTCGGGACACGAGTGGAAGACGTTATGAAACACTTTTGAAATTTTTTCGAAATGTACTTTCATAAAGTTTAACAAATTCACACTTGAAGTTCAAAGACTTCATTTAACTTTCAAACAAACTTTACAAACAACTTTCACAACGAAAGTACTTAGCCCAAAGGCTTACAAACTTTTATACAAATGTACATACACCAACATTATCCAAAATAATGGTGTTACAAAATGATGAAGTCACGGAAACTCTACCCAAAAGGTATTACATCTATGTAATGTAGCCTTTACAAAACAAATCCCAACTCTTACCACTTTAACTCTGATATCCCCCATCCCACATCGGAAATATGTGGATATCCCCCATCCCACATCGGAAATATGTGGGAATTGAGTGTGCTATATAGAAGGCCCATACACTCCTACTAAGCATCAAATTATCCATTGGACTTTTGGAGGCCTGTGATGGGATGTGGTTGACCCAATTGAGGAGATGCTTGGTGGGCTAGTGTATGGTACCTATGTGGCGGGTCGGGTCTGCGGGCTCGGATCGTTACATTAACGTCGTCCCGTGCCAAAGTGTCCTATCCCCTGGACTCGCCTTTATCTAAAACAGTAAACAAATAAAGGGTGAGAATGAATCTCAGTAAGCTACAAAAATGCAACTACGTTTCATGCTAAAATGATAAGTATAACAAACAATATCATAAGCATCACATAGCACATAGCATGAGAGGCAAATCCAACTCATAATACCACACATACAACGATGTAACACTCACAAGGATACGTAGCCAAGGTTTACCGAAAGAACATAACCGTCTGGGAATACCATTTAAGAAAACCATTTGAGAAAACCATTTGAGCAGCATAATTAGCCGAAGCCGGGATCCCGAAAACCAAACCATAAGAACCAAAGTAACTACGGGGGGAATATGACACAAAGTCATAACCCAAATGCTCACTCGAGGGACCTAACTCATCCCATCCAAGTCCAATCTGGACTGGGGAAAAAAGGACCAGTGGAAAAGCCTTATAGTGAACTTGGCTGTGTGCCACTATAATACTTTCCACCTCCACTCGATAACACAAAACCAGCTGGACTTTCAAACAAAGCACTGTCATAAATACTTGCTTAAACAACAACCGGGGCAATGATTCCAAAGTAGGGAACCAAGCCAAACACCTTACCAGAAGCACACAAAAGAATCACTCATAAAGTGTTCACAATAACATTGACATTTAAGTCATAAACACAACCTTGTACATATATGAAACCAAATCATCATCTACCATTTTAGCTTCCCAAAACACTTATCTAGGCACCCTAGACTAGGACACAAAACCTAGCCCAAGATGGGGTCCTAAACCAAGTCAATGAAACAATTTATTTTCTTCAGCAAAAGTGGGCACTCGCCCGCCCTCATCTTGGGTGACCGCCCAAGAGCCCTGTTTTAGAATTCACCTTTCAGTAGTTTTGGGCGCTCGCCCGGCCCCATCTTGGGTGACCGCCTATAAGCCCTGCCAGGCCAAAATTGCACACTTTTTACTCCTTTCGTTTCACCGTTGTAAGGATCCCGTCCCCCCGGAAATAACAAAGAAAAGATTTCGTTTGTTTTAAGTTGTTTTAGGGAAGAAATGCCAATCGCGGTTATCTCACAAAAACTTAACGGAGTCGCCACTTTTGTTAATTATTTAACCCAACAAAAGAAAAGGTTAGAGATTCTATTAGTTCGGAGGTCAGGTTACTCCTTGGGAAGAGTTTTACGTCACACAAGTCGCCTCGGATGAGTCCGAGCCTCCCTAATGTTGGTTAACAAAAGTGCATGTGTGTGTGTGTATTTAACGGAAAAGAGTTTGTTTTAACTTTTATTCAAAAATTTAACTGAAAAGGGATCTTTTATTAAGAAAATAGGGATCAGAGGACAAAATAGACATTTTTCCCTCTGAGCCCAGAGTAGCCGTACGGCTAGAGTATGTTCTTCCTGGAATTTTTACAGTTTGTCCAAAAACAGTCCAGTTCCAGGCAGAAACAGAGCATTCTGCTTAAACTGGACTAAACTATTCTGATTTCCAGTTTATGATTAACAACAAAAACTTAGAAAAGATCATTCCTATGCACTTTGATCATCAAAAGAACCCCAAAAACAAAGACTTGGGTGTGATCAAAGGCAATCATTGGAGAAATTTATGAAAAATTTGATGAACATGGCTTTTGAGCCAAAATGACCATTTGATGATTAAAGATGGAAACTTTATCATCAAGATGGCACTTTGACACATTATTAACCTTTTAGGGACCAAATTATTGTATAAAGATTCAATCTTTATGACCCAAAAGGGGGAAGTGATAAACACTAAGGTTTTATCATCCCACATGATTATCATGACCAAATCAAAACAAAATTAACATAAAGATTTGAGCTTTCACCACAAGAGTGGATCCTTAAGCCAAAGGAAACCTTGGGGCAACATTATTTGACATGAAAACTTGATCTTTGTGACCCCAAAGGGGGTTTGAAGCTAGATCAATTTTTGGATGATAAAGATTGAAACTTTATCATCCAAATGATCATCCTTGCTTCCAATGAACAACCTAATCAACCAAAACATGTTCCTTTTCCATTAAAATAGATTAGGAAACAAGAAATATCAACAAACCATGATCATCTTTAGGTTAGAACCACTTTCACACAAAGTGTGAAGGGCACCTTGAATCATTCATGGTTTGGACCATATGTATACATAATAGTGATATATATAGCTTGGAATGCCAAGGCTTGTAATATATATATATATAGCTTGATATGGACAAGACTTGCAAGAAATATAAATTGCTTGAGATGGAAAAGACTTGCAAGAAATATAAGAGATGAACAAATAAACATGAACAAACAAGGAGATGAGGTCAAGAGAAGGATGGAGGAGAAGGTGGCTTTACCTATGTTTGGTTAGGCTAATCTTCCTCTCTCTTTTCACTCTAAACACTCTTCTGGAGTAATTTTAGCAGAGTAACACTAGCAATAATCGTTTCTCCCCCCTGGAATGATCAGCAAGGGGTTAAATTTATAGGGGCTGATAGTGCCCAAAGTAGCCGTACGGCTCATGTTGGCGACCTTCTGGATTTTTCAATCTTTTAATTCCAGAACAGTCCCTGTGTCCATATTTTGTCCTAGTGAGGTCTTGGCCTATCAGTTTATCCCTGAATGGTGGCTAGAATTCCTCTAAGTTAGTCAAATTCAGATTGAGGTACTTACAGAGCCCCTCGGCAACGTCGCTTTTGAAGAAAATGGGGTTGTCGACAAACTCATCCCAATCTGATGGGAGGACGGCAAAGGCCGATTTGATTCTAATGGCTGGACCTAGAGGTATAGGATTCCTACGTATCCATTTTGTGGGGATCAAGCCTAACGTAGTTCGAAAGAGGGGTGAGAGATTTTAAGGCTACTCAAACCTATAGACGACCGTCGAGGTCGGGTGGGGAACTCGGGCATGACTCTTATCTGGTCAGGGGCAAAGATTCGGGCATGACACTCATTCGGTCAGAGGCAAAGGTTCGGGCGTGACACTCATTTGGTCAGAGGCAAGGACTTAGGCGTGACACTCATTCGGTCAGAGGCAAGGACTCGGGCATGACACTCGTTCGGTCAGAGGCGAGGACTTTGGTGTGACACTCATTCGGTCAGAGGCAAGGACTTGGGCATGACACTCATTCGGTCAGAGGCAAGGGCTCGGGCACGACGCTCATTCGGTCAGAGGTAAAGACTCGGGCATGACACTTATTCGGTCAGAGGAAGGACTTGGGTGTGACACTCATTCGGTCAGAGGCAAAGACTCGGGCGTGACACTTATTTGGTCAGCGGAAAAGACTCGGGCATGACACTCGTTCGGTCAAAGGTAAGTCAAGGACTCAGGCATGACACTCATTCGGTCAGAGGCAAGGACTTGGGCATGACACTCATTCGGTCAGAGGCAAGGGCTCGGGCATGACGCTCATTCGGTCAGAGCCAAAGACTCGGGCATGACACTCATTCGGTCAGAGGCAAGGACTTGGGCATGACACTCATTCGGTCAGAGGCAAAGACTCGGGTGTGACACTCATTCGGTCAGAGGTAAAGACTCAGGCGTGACACTCATTTGGTTTTGGGCGTGACACTCATTCAGTCAGAGGCAAAGACTCGGGCATGACGCTCATTCGGTCAGAGGCAAAGACTCGGGCATGACACTCATTCGATCAGAGGCAAGGACTTGGACGTGATACTCATTCGGTCAGAGGCAAAGACTAGGGCGTGACACTCATTCGGTCAGAGGCAAAGACTCGGGCATGACACTCATTCGGTCAGAGGCAAGGCAAGGACTCGGGCATGACACTCATTCGGTCAGAGGCAAGGACTTGGGTATGACACTCATTCGGTCAGAGGCAAGGGCTCAGGCATGACGCTCATTCGGTCAGAGGCAAAGACTCGGGCATGACACTCATTCGGTCAGAGGCAAGGACTTGGGCATGACACTCATTCGGTCAGAGGCAAAGACTCGGGCGTGACACTCATTCGGTCAGAGGCAAAGACTCGGGCATGACACTCGTTCGGTCAGAGGCAAGGCAAGGACTCGGGCATGACACTCGTTTGGTCAGAGGCAAGGGATTCGGTCAACCTGGCTCTATGGGAGAGGGTTGACTACAAGACTGGTCTTACGTCATCTTCGACTGCCGGGAGAACAACGGATTTGACTCTCACTTGGTCAATCCTAAAGGTTTGGCCAACTTGGCTCTATGGGAGAGGGTTGATTACAAGATTGGTCTTACGTCATCTTTGAATGCCGGGAGAACAACGGATTTGATTCTCACTTGGTCAAAGTTGGGGTTTGACACTCTTTTGGTCAATCGGGTCAACATGGGCTTACGTCAAGGACCGCCTTTCGCATTCAATTTGATTCTCAATGGGTCAAAATCAGGGTTTGACTCTCATTTGGTCAGAGTTGGGGTTTGACACTCTTTTGGTCAACCAAAGTCAACATGGGCTTACATCAAGGACAGCCTAAGAATTTCTTTTCTAAATCTTTTCTCGAGATGGGTCATTCGGGTGACCTAGATTTTGGTTCAATGGGGCCACTCGGGGGGATTTAACTCTAATTTCAAAATGGTCGCTCGGGGGACCTAAATCTTATCTCAAAATGGTCGCTCGGGGGACCTAACTCTTATCTCAAGACGGTCGCTCGGGGGACCTAATTTTCATCTCACAATGGTCGCTCGGGGGACCTAATACTTTTCTCAAGACGGTCGCTCGGGGACCTAATTTTTGTCTCACAACGGTCACTCGGGGGACCTAATACTTATCTCACAACGGTCGCTCGAGGGACCTAATTCTCATCTTTGCTAGGCTTACGTCAGGGACGGTCAATTTTGGACATTTAACTGGGCTTACTTCAGGGACGGCCAATTTTGGACATTTAACTGGGCTTACGTCAGGGACGGCCAATTTCGACAATAAATTTTTAACTGGGCTTACGTCAGGGACGGCCAATTTTGGATATTTAACTGGGCTTACGTCAGGGACGGCCAATTTCGACAACAAATTTTTAACTGGGCTTACGTCAGGGACGGCCAATTTCGACAACAAATTTTTAACTGGGCTTACGTTAGGGACGGCCAATTTTGGACATTTAACTGGACTTACGTCAGGGACGGCCAATTTCGACAACAAATTTTTAATTGGGCTTACGTCAGGGACGGCCAATTTCGACAACAAATTTTTAACTGGGCTTACGTCAGGGACGGCCAATTTCGACAACAAATTTTTAACTGGGCTTACGTCAGGGACGACCAATTTTCTTGGACATTCAATTTGACTCTCAATGAGTCAAAGTCGGGGCTTGACTCACTTTTGGTCAATCGAAGGGATTTTCTCGACACTCATTTGGTCGAAGTCGGGATTTGACTCTCTTTTGGTCAACCTATACCAAATAATTTTTAACTGGGCTTACGTCAGGGACGGCCAATTTTGGACATTTAACTGGGCTTACGTCAGGGACGGCCAATTTCGACAACAAATTTTTAACTGGGCTTACGTCAGGGACGTCCTATTTCGACAACAAATTTTTAACTGGGCTTACGTCAGGGACGGCCAATTTCGACAACAAATTTTTAACTGGGCTTACGTCAGGGACGGCCAATTTCGACATTTAACTGGGCTTACGTCAGGGACGGCCAATTTCGACAACAAATTTTTAACTGGGCTTACGTCAGGGACGGCCTATTTCGACAACAAATTTTTAACTGGGCTTACGTCAGGGACGGCCAATTTCGACAACAAATTTTTAACTGGGCTTACGTCAGGGACGGCCAATTTATGACATTTAACTGGGCTTACGTCAGGGACGGCCAATTTTTTCAAACATTTAACTGGGCTTACGTCAGGGACGGCCAATTTTTTCTCAAACATTTAACTGGGCTTACGTCAAAGACGGCCAATTTTCACACAAACACTTAACTGGGCTTACGTCAAGGACGGCCAATTTTCTCAAACATTTAACTGGGCTTACGTCAAGGACGGGCTAATTTTTTCACACAAACAACTTAACTGGGCTTACGTCAAGGACTGCCAATTTTCTCAAACATTTAACTGGGCTTACGTCAGGGACGGCCAATTTTTTCACACAAACAACTTAACTGGGCTTACGTCAAGGACGGCCAATTTTCTCAAACATTTAACTGGGCTTACGTCAGGGACGGCCAATTTTTTCACACAAACAACTTAACTGGGCTTACGTCAAGGACGGCCAATTTTCTCAAACAATTAACTGGGCTTACGTCAGGGACGGCCAATTTTTTCACACAAACAACTTAATTGGGCTTACGTCAAGGATGGCCAAGGACAAGGGTCTCAACCTATAATGACTATTCTGAGTCAAGGTTTGACTTGGGTCAACTCCATCTTTGGGGAGTTTGACGGAAAAACTGGTCTTACGTCCGATTAAGGACTGCCGGGACACATTGATAGGTTTTCTCTAACCTGGCCACTCTCGGGGACAAAGGTTCTCTTAACCTAATCATGACTATAATGGTCTTACGCCTCACCAAGGGCTGTCGGGACATATTGATAGGTTTTCTCTAACCTAGCCACTCTCGGGGACAAAGGTTTTCTTAACCTAATCATGACTATACTGGTCTTACATCCTACCAAGGAATGCCAAGTCAATCATTGTTTCACAAAACACTCCCTCAAATGCCCAATGCAATTTGAAAGGGAAAAACATATCTCTTCACAAAACACACTCTCATGTGCCCGATGCAATTTGAAAGGGGGAAAAAGACATATTTTCACAAAACACACTCTCAAGTGCCCGACGCGAATTGAAAGGGGAAAAACACATATTTTCACAAAACACACCTTCAAGTGCCCGACGCGACTTGAAAGGGGAAAAACACATATTTTCACAAAACACACCCTCAAGTGCCCGACGCGACTTGAAAGGGGTGACAAAACATTCATTTTTCAAAAGTATGCTGCTAAAAGGGCAAATTTTAAAAGTACTCATTCCTCAAGGCAAATCTTTTAACGAAGCATGCCAGTCAAATTTTTATTTTAACTTAACCGCGAGGTTTGTTACGCATAAAGTCCTTTGGAGATTTACCCATTTCTTAGGAGCGATCGGGAGTGGAGAACCCTTTTGTCGTCGATGTTGGGGTAGCCCCATGTCCTTGTAATCATCGATGTTGGGGTAGCCCCATGTCCTTGTTGGCGTCGGTGGCGGCATAGCCCCATGTTTTCGGCCGGCGTCGGTGGCGGCGTAGACCCAATGTCATTGTATGTGTCGGGGTGGCCCATGTCCTTGTGGTCGTCGTTGATGTGGAGGTAGCCCCAATGTCGTCCTCCAACTTTTGATGTTGGCGTAGACCCAATACTGTCTTTTGACCTTTGAAGTGAGGTTAGGAACCCATCCATTTTTTCATGATGCACCCTTTCTTTTGCCTAGGCCTCCCTTGCGGGTTTTCAACCTAGCGGGCTACTTTTTTGCGTCTTTCATGGCACACCCTGTTTTTTGCCTAGGCCGCCCTTACGGGTTTTCAACCTAGCGGGCTACTTTTTTGGTGCCTTTCTTTCTATTTTTCTTTTTATTTTATGAGTGACCCAACCGACTCGACGGGACGGGGACTTAATATGTCCTTTTGGGGGAAACATGCAAGGGCCTTTATTTAGGCGGGAGAGAGCCCTTTATATTAGTGAACAATGTATCACGAAACGGGAGGAAGCCCTTGCTTGACAGAATACAAGTGTTTAGCTCTTTCCTAAGATGTAGAGAAGAAGACTTGTCGAGAAATTTGAAATAATCCTTAGTCAATATCATCAAAATGATTTCTTGAACGGACCATGTTCATTATTAAGTCAGGGTTATAACAAGCAATTAGCCTTGACATGTATAAATGCTGTGATCAATTGAGATTAAGATTCGATCAATGGCAAGATCAAAATATGTTTAGGAGAGATTGGTCATTATCTGGGAAATTGGTCATTGATTGGACCAAGGGAAGAGAACCGGGTCATTTTAGGAGGACCGAGGTTTGACGGATTCATTTCATGCTATGACCGGACCCGAAGGTTGCCTACGTTCCCCTCAGTTTGAGGATCTCAGGTCGCCGTAGTTCAGCTTTAGGCCGTCTTTTACTGAAATTGGCTTTCTTTCGATGTTGTCTCGGAGGACGTTGTTGCTCACTTTGCTTTGCGGTGAACTCCTTGAGATGGACCTCTTGGGGTGAACCCTCTTTGGTGTGAACGGGCCTTTCTTTCCGCCATTTCCTTTCCTTCTTTCCATACATTCATTTCCTTTCCCTCTTCTCCCTTTTTTTTTTTTTTGGAGGAGGTAAACATTAGCCCCAGCTCGCTTTCTCGGGCATTGGCTCCTTTGTATCCCTTTGGTGGCGTGCCTGTTACTTTGGGCTGACTTTGAAGATTTCAGGAAGCCCTATGCTTGGTCGCACACGTGTGAGAACTGTCAAATCTCGGTGGTCAAGCAACAACGTCCTCACCTTTTCACTGTCTCGGGATGCCTTCGATGTGCATCAAGAATTGGTTTTGGAAAGGTGTATCGGGTTGTGTATCGGGGAAGTGTATGAGGGAAGACTTGCCATTAATGGTTTCTTCATGTCAATTGATCACAACATTTATTCACATCAAGATTAATTGTTTGCGTTTAGCATTTCTCATTCGTGTTAGGTCCATACGCCCTTAATGAGTCGTCATTGACTAGTATGCTTAGAAGTCAATTCATCGTTTTGGGGACGTAGAAATCAATTGATCATAACAAGCAAGGCAATTTCAAGAGTAAATGTATATTGCAAATAATGTCTCAAGTCTAGAGAGAAGAGAATGAAAATGACTCTTTTATATGAAAATGACTCTTTTATTGAGATATCTTTGTACATACATGTCCAAGTGCGGACCTTTGCAAAAATAAAAGACACAGTCCGGGACGGACTTTTGTGAGAATCTAGATCCTATGAGGCTGGAAGACTCATCATTTTTTTTAAGGGATGGGTTCCTATGACACACGATGTTCCATTTTCTTCTTTGATTATTGGAGGGTTTGTCGGCGGCATATTCCATGTCTTCCGCGGGGAACTTCGGGTTCCGTGTCATCGGGAAAGATGTCGCGAGATCTCCACTTGGCTTGGCATTGCAACCACCGGGCCCATATTCGGCCATCTCCTTTTGGTGACTTCCTTTCAAGGGGTGTAACCTCGCGCATGGCATTCGGCGAAGGTACGGATCTCCATTTGATGTAGCCGCCTTTGGGCCTCCGAGGCATGGGCCTCTTCTCGTGGATAGTGTCCCAATCCTGCTCACGTGGATGGAAGTCTCAGACGTCATTTCAGATGTGGGCTCCTTGGTTGATGTTTCCGGTGGACAAGACCGCAAAGGACTTTAGCATTTTAAACCTCGAGGTGAAATTATAACCATGATTTGAGAGGAACGCCTCATTAGCGGATTAGCCTTTTGGAAAAGAGTTGACCGCTTATTT
This sequence comes from Campanula takesimana, assembly GCA_026119855.1. Lineage (NCBI taxonomy): Eukaryota > Viridiplantae > Streptophyta > Magnoliopsida > Asterales > Campanulaceae > Campanula > Campanula takesimana. Next base: position 247,092 of record JAOWBW010000210.1, read on the forward strand.
TAAGAAAACTTGATTTCCAATTTTTTGAATGAGGATTGACACACGCATTTTCTATTTGAGTAAAACACTCACACATTTCCTCTTTTTTTTTTCATAAGGATCGACACACACACACATTTCATTTGAGTAAAAGACTCACACATTCAAATGGGTTTAACGAAGAGACGAACATGAATTAAGTTGGCCTAATTCAAACGGGTTTTTGGGAAGAGATGAGTGATTGACTCACTTTCCAAACGGACTTCCTAGGGTGACGGAGAGCGTCCCTAAGGGCCCTAACTTAAAGGTTACGGGGACAAGGAGCCTCCTTGGCTTGTCGGAATATAGTCAGAACAACATGGGACAGAACCTTACTGGCTTGGGACCAGATGGTACTCACACTAGTTCGGGCCATCAAGGCGATCAGAGCAACTGAGATGGTCATCACATGGAGGTGCAAACTGAGGAGGCTAATGCTTGACCAAGGTATATTACCATGTGGTGCCATGACAGCTAAACTCGAAGGGGTCATGGTCACGGGACGACACTGACGGGAACGAAATGGCATGAGGGGCGCATAATTGGTCATCATGTGACGGCCCAAGGAAAGGGGAGAGAGTTACCCTAAGAACCTTTTGTTTCTTTTCTTTAACAGACGCTTTGGAGGATAACAGGGATCCGTCCAAAGACTTGACTAACTTCCTAGGGAACTACGCCTAGGGGTTTAACGGGGATCTTAACGGGGACCTAGGGGACAACACCTAGGAGTTTGGTGGGAATTTCAATGGGGACCTAGGGGACAACACCTAGGGTTCCAACAGGAATCTCAACGGGGACCTAGGGGACAACACCTAGGGGTTTAACGGAGGTTTCAGCGGGGATCACAAACGGGATCACAACGGGGTTCACATCGGGGATCACAACGGGATCACAACGGGGATCACTACGTGGATCACAACGGGGATCACAACGGGATCACAACGGGGATCACAACGGGGATCACATCGGGGATCACAACGGGATCACAACGGGGATCACAACGTGGATCACAACGGGATCACAATTGGGATCACAACGTGGATCACAACGGGGATCATAACGTGGATCACAATGGGGATCACAACGGGGATCACAATGGGGTCACAACGGGGATCACAACGGGGATCACAATGGGATCACAACAGGATCACAACGGGGATCATAACAGGAACCTTGGAAGGATAGCGGGGATCCATCCAAAGGCTTAACAAAACGCCTTTATGGAAGTCTTAGAGGATAACGGGGATCCGTCCAAAGACTTAACGAAATGACGCTCATTAACGCAAGAATGCAATGCGTCAAGGCCAAGAAGCAAAAACGGAGCAAAGTCATGCAATGTGCAATTATTTATTCATCCAAGTTTACTTAAAAATCATTTTTATTTCCTAAATGGTTGGAAAAGATTTCTCTTCTTTTTCGCAACTACTCTAATTCCTAGATCAGTGGAGGTCATCACTACGCCTATAGACCCCTCGTTTTTCACCTGCCTTGCACACTCCCAAGGATGGACTGTCCCGGGCAAGGGTCCTATAGGGCAAGCGGCTTCCACCGATCGAAAGAAATGATCCTAAGGTCTAGTGCGTCGCAAGATTCCCGATGTGCGGGTCATCCTAATCATGATTAAGCCCCAGTCGGGATTGAGACTGTTCCGAAGGCTGCACCGATATTCTGACACGGCCTCATTTTGAATGAGGTGTCTCAATCCTCGACCATGAGCTTAAGGATGATTAACATGACTCGTTCATTAGGGCTTAACGACACGGTGTTACCCTATCTTTAACGCATGACCTTTGCTAATTGTGGTCGTCATTAACACACCGATTAAAGGTGGGTTAGGCTACGCTTGCATTACATCAAGGAGTCGTAACCCGGGCATTAACTTGGCCACAATTGACTTTGGACACGTGCTTAAAGACAATGGCAACGTGAACTAGACCAAAAACCAACCAAAGTCACGGTATTTGTGTGTCATGGACATGTGTGGTTGACTCGGCTCGAAAGGGGAGGAGGAATGGACCCGTGCGCACTCGAAGGGAACAAGAGCGCCAATCGAGCTGCATCTGGCATCCATCCCGGGTTTAAAGGGTATTTGAAACGTGCAAGGTCAAGTGCGCGTTGTGTGAAGTCAATTCTATATTCCTCTTTTGAGTCAAAATAGAGATTTTTATTTTGTTTTTCAACATGATGAGCATGGCATAAGCATGATATGAACAAGTATGAACAAGCATGGAGTAAACAATTTATACACAATAAGTCAAAGAATACAAACAAAGACCAAAACTTGTATATGTACCAAGTTGTGCACAACCAATGATTTTGAATCAAACATTTTGCTAAAGAACAATTTTCTCATTGAAACCATTTGTACAAAGCAAGTTGTGCACAACAAGAAGAGTCAAGAAATTTTTACAGAAAAGGGTTATGCACAATGAGATTTTGGAAACCATTTTTATTGACAAAAGATCATGCATAACCAAGTTTTGGCCAAAAGAATAAAGGTAATATGCACAAGTAAGGCTGTAGATTTGGAACCTGGACAAGCAAAAGCAGAAGGACATTCAGAATGTTGCTGCCCTGCACAAAATTGTTAATTTGCAACATTCTGACCCTTTTACCAAACTAGCCGTACGGCTAGAACCATGGGGTTGAGATTTTTTTCAGTTTCTGCAACTTCTGATCATCATACTCCAGCTTATTGCATTTCCAGAACATATGTACTCAAAACAGCTCAAACAGAAACAGCAAACACACACAAATATGCACAAAGTCAACTAACGGAAACGGGAGTTTGACCCACACAAAAGTGCCTTCAAAGCTTCTAAAGAGAAGTTTGCAAGCACTTTATCTTCCCAGCGGAGTCGCCACTGTAAGGATCCCGTCCCCCCGGAAATAACAAAGAAAATATTTCGTTTGTTTTAAGTTGTTTAAGGGAAGAAATACCAAACCCGGTTATCTCACAAAAACTTAACGGAGTCGCCACTTTTGTTAATTATTTAACCCAACAAAAGAAAAGGTTAGAGATTCTATTAGTTTGGAGGTCAGGTTACGCCTTGGGAAGAGTTTTACGTCACCCAAGTCACCTCGGATGAGTCCGAGTCTCCCTAATGTTGGTTAACAAAAGTGCATGTGTGTGTGTGTATTTAACGGAAAAGAGTCTGTTTTAACGTGTATTCAAAAATTTAACTGAAAATGGGTCTTTTATTAAGAAAACAGGGATCAGAGGACAAAATGGACATTTTTCCCTCTGAGCCCAGAGTAGCCGTACGGCTAGAGTATGCTCTTCTTGAAATTTTTACAGTTTGTCCAAAAACAGTCCAGTTCCAGGCAGAAACAGAGCATTCTGCTGAAACTGGACTAAACTATTCTGATTTCCAGTTTATGATTAACAACAAAAACTTAGAAAAGGTCATTCCTATGCACTTTGATCATCAAAAGAACCCCAAAAACAATGACTTGGGTGTGATCAAAGGCAATCATTGGAGAAATTTATGAAAAAGTTGATGAACATGGCTTTTGAGCCAAAATGACCATTTGATGATTAAAGATGGAAACTTTATCATCAAGATGGCATTTTGACACATTATTAACCTTTTAGGGACCAAATTATTGTATAAAGATTCAATCTTTATGACCCAAAATGGGATTTCAAGGCTAAATCAAAGGGGGAAGTGATAAACACTAAAGTTTTATCATCCCACATGATTATCATGACCAAATCAAAATAAAATTAACATAAATATTTGAGTTTTCACCACAAGAGTGGATCCTTAAGCCAAAGGCAACCTTGGGGCAACATTATTTGACATGAAGACTTGATCTTTGTGACCCCAAAGGGGGTTTGAAGCTAGATCAATTTTTGGATGATAAAGATTGAAACTTTATCATCCAAATGATCATCCTTGCTTCCAGTGAACAACCTAATCAACCAAAACATGTTCCTTTTCCATTGAAATAGATTAGCAAACAAGAAATATCAACAAACCATGATCATCTTTAGGTTAGAACCACTTTCACACAAAGTGTGAAGGGTACCTTGAATCATTCATGGTTTGGACCATATGTATACATAATAGTGATATATATTGTTAGAACATGGCTTGCAAAACAAGTTATTTGGACCTTCCATTTATAAAATCATGATTATAATGTTAATATAAAGTGTAGTAAATAATAGTAAATATTGTGTAGAATTCCTGGATATAATATTACCTATTTTTGATGGGCAAAGTGGTAATTTAACATCACTAAAGGTTGAAAGGGTGTAGTCCCTAAATGAGGTGCCTATTGGTTTCATATATAAAGGGTTCTCCATCAACCCTAGAAATCACTTCATTCATTATTTTTCTCTCCCAAATAATCTTCATATTGCTAGAGACATTAGAGAGAAAAGGCACTCATCATTTAGAAGAACTCCATCCCCTTAATTCTTTTTTCTTCTTCTTCTTCTTTTTCTCCCTACAACTTCATATGGGTTCAACAGGTAATTGTTCTTAATCGCTTCCGCTTCATCTTTTCCTCAATCTTATTCTAAAAATGAGCGTGGCATTCAGGGGTTATGAAAATTGTTCCAACAATTGGTATCAGAGCCCGCTCATATTTTGGTTTAAGTTTGAGTTCTTTTCGAGAAAGCTTTTATGCTTTATTCGATTCATTTTTCCTGTTGAATCATCAAGTTTTGATATTGATTAGGGACTCTAATTCATTCATAGAGTGCTGACTATCCCTTCATAACATGGTTTTATGTCTAGTGCATACCATGTGGATCTACATACTTGATTCCATTGTTTTAAAGAAAGATTATCCCTAAATAACATGGTTTTATGTTGTAAAAAACATACCATGTGGATCTACTTGTTGTTCATCATTTTTTAGGATAAAATTTGGAAAAGTGCAGCAAAGCATGCATGAAACGGTGGATTTAGCCCTGTCGGGTCTTATGTTCTGCCGGGTCGGGTCTTATATTCTGCCCAATCGGGTATTATAAGTTGCCCGGTCGCGCATGTACACTATTCACAGGTTTTTGCTTTTTCAAAGATGTTGCACAATTTTGTTCCTCTTTTGAACAAAACATACATTTTTTCAAACCCTAAGGCCTTGATTAATTATATGCTTTGACAATTTTATTCATTATTTAAATAATATTGTCGCCTAAGTGATTTACGTTATTTAAACCCTAAAATTGTAAAGTGTTGGATGTTTAAGTTGATATGTGAATGGCTTGAATTTTCCAAAGAAGATCTTGACATTTGACTAAACTTGGGCATTCATGTGGTAACAAGTAAAATAAACATTAGGTTATTTTCTTAGGTACTTATGTCGGCCCAAAGGAAGATTAAGTATTTATTAAAATATAAGTTCAAATTACTTGTTGCCTAAGGCAATCATTTATGAGTCAACTCGCAATCCAAAGATTAGTTTTGATGTCATGTTGATTGTCTTGTTGATGGATTTCATTGATATAATTAATCATTATTTATTGTGTAGTTTCTTATTTATGTTTTGTATTCATTCTTGTTCTCAAAATTCCAACAAATTTGTTTATTGCTTCATCTGTAATTACTGCTATGAGTACCGTTACAATGTGGGACTAATTATAAAACTTGGAAAACAAATAATTATAATCTTGGGCTATATAGAACTCGCATTAAGGGATCCGTTTCTCTTCTTATTGCTTGAGTGCTGAGAAGTGACACGCTATAACCGCGTAAGCCTAATGATCATAAAGAATATTGTCCCGGAGACCTTTTGGATGGTGTCTCTGAGGATATTGATGCTTCAAACATTCCTTGATACCCCTGAGGAAACTTGTTTCCATAAGGTATAAAGGGTACCGGGAATTTAAGGGAGTACATTTTAGAAATAGTTCATCTATTGACGAAATGAAAAGGCACTTAAATTAAGGATATCTGATGATATTCTTGTGCATTTAGTTTTAATCTTTCTTCCTTGGTTTGGTTGCTTTGAAGTGACCTATCAATGTCAAAAGGACAATTGAAATATTAATGAATTACTTTCACTTATGACACAAGAAGAAGATAAGTTAAGAATAATTTAGAACTAAAGGTACTCATTTAGCATCTACCTTTTCTCATGGAACAAGAGAAGAGGGAAAGAAACTGTGGTTGCAAGTAAAAAGAAGCTCAAGGGATCATCTCATGATCATAAAGAAAAGAAATGTTTCTTTTGCAAGGACCTTACTAACATGAGGTTTGATTATCCTAAGTCTCACGCTTGGCGTGAGAGGAATATCATTTGGTCTTGTTTGTATTGTATTAAGGCTAATTTGGTTTCAGTTCCTACATTTACATGGTGATTGGATTTTGGTGCAACCAATCACATAAGGATGTTCAAGTAGGATTGCCTAAATTACCGAAGACCTAGTAAAGATGAAGAAATTCATCTATATGGAAACTAGGAATCCGGTTAGAGTTATAGGCATAAGGATCATTTAAATTATTGTTAAGTACTAAGTATTATTTTGTATTAAATAATATATTTATTGTACCATCATTTAAATGGAATTATGATATTTATCACAATATTGGACAAGGAAGGTCACTCTTGTTCATTAATAATAAGTGTGATCTCTATTTTAATTCCAAAGGTTGTTGGCACTAGTACTTTGTCAAGTATTCTTTCTTCACTTGACATTATTCAAACAATAAATGTGTCCCTTAATAATGAAACCAAAACTAGAAAGCAAAAGTTATCAAGTAAATTTTATTTTATTTTTCATTAAGGCATAGGCATTTGGGTCATATTTCTAAGAGGAAAATTGATAAGCTTATGTTAAAGAAAATCTTAAACAAACTTGATATTTTGGAAAATACTTTTGCATTAAATTCCTTAAAGGAAATTTACAAACATTAAAAGAATAGTATTCTCGAGAGTATCAAGTGTCTTTAAAACTAATACATATGAACATTGTGGGCCATTCATTATTCCTTCGTGGAAAGGTCAACAATAGTCATTACGTTTATAAATGACTACTCTCAATATGGATGTATTTATTACTTCATGCAAAGACTCAAGTTATGGACGTTTTCAAGTCTTATGAGGTCAAAGTTGGAAATCAACTTTCAAAGACTATTAAGAACATTAGGTCCAATCATGATAGAGTATATCATGGTTGGAATGATTGTTAAAGGGAACAACGTTTAGGTCCTTTTTACTCACTATTTTGAAGAGTGTGGGATTGTCTCCATCTACATTAAGCCGGGTACGCCTAGCTGTAAGTACCCCAATCTGAAATCGACCTATCTTAGAGGTAGCCTTAGCACCGTTTCAGGGATAAGTTGATAGGCCAGGACCTCCCTAGGATAAACTATAAATTCCAGGACTACTCTGGTATAAAATTGGAAAAATCCAGAAGCTCGTCAGGTTGAGCCATACGGATGTTTTGGGTACTAGAGGGGCCTAGCCGTACGGCTGGTTTAGGCACCCTCAGTCCCTATAAATAGAACCCCTTGGTAACCATTTCAGGGGGGGAATACACATTAGAGAGGTCACTCTGCTGGAATTACCACAGAGTAAGAGTGAGAGTGATCACAAACCAAAAAAGGAGAGAAGAAAGGAAGATTGGCCTTAACCATCATAGGTAAAGCCACCTCCCCCCTCCTTTCTCTTCATCTTACTCCTATTTTCTTTCTTATATCTTGGTTATACATGTATTTATTCTTCATTCATGCAAAGACTTGTCCATTTCAAGCACCTTTTGTTTCTTGCAAGACTTGTCCATTATCAAGCACTATATATCTATCTATTACATTACTATCTTGTCCAAGCTATGAGAAGTTCAAAGGTGCCCTCCATACCTTGTATGGAAGAGGTTCTAAACCTAGACACTCATAGACTTGTTGATTGTCATTTATATTCCTTATTCATTTAAATGTTATGCTTGTTTGGCCATGATAATCATGAGGGTGGTGGAACCTTAGTGTCTATCATTTTCCTCTTTGGTTTAGCCTCAAAATCCCACTTTTGGGTCATAAAGATTCAATCTTTATGTGTTATTTTGACTCTTGGAAGGATTTTAAGTCATAAGATGTCATCTTGGTGATAAAGTTCCAATCTTTATTCACCAAATGACCAACTTTGGTCCAAAGGGGACATTCATCAACTTTCTTGATTTTCTCCTATGATTGCTCATGATCACACCCAAATACTTGTTTTGGGGAACCAAGTGATGATCATTTAGCATAGGAATGATGTTATAAAACTTGTAAAATGATTTCTTGCAAACTGGGATCACAAACAGTTTGTCCAGCTTCAGACAGAATACCATGTTTCTGTTCTGAACTGGACTGTTCTTGAGCAAACTGTAAAACCCCAGAATTGCCTCCTCCAGCCGTACGGCTACTTTAGGTAGGAGGGTAAAATTGCCTATTTTGCCCTCTGACCTTTGTCTTATCACTTAAGGCCCCCTTTTTCAGCCGAGTTTCTCAAATAAAATCAATAACAGAATTTTTTCCGTTAAATACACACACACACATATGCACATTTTAACTAACTTAGGGAGACTCGGCTTTGTCCGAGGCAACTTGAGAGGACGTAAAAACTCCTCCCAATTTGTAACCTAACCTCCGAACCTTTGAACTCAAACCTTTGTCATTTTGTTGGGTTTAAAATTAAAAAAATGAGGCGACTCCGTTAAATTTGACCGGTTCCCGTGTTTGGCATTTTATCCTCGTGCGAAAACCTTGCTCGTTTCGCCCCGAGGACGGGATCCTTACAGTGGCGACTCCGCTGGGGAGATAGAGTGTTTTCGGACTTCTTTCTAGAAGGTCCGGGGGCATTCTTGTGTGGGTCAAACTCCCGTTCCCGTTAGTTGACTTCTTGCATATTTGTGTGTGTTTGCTGTTTCTGTTTGAACTGTTTTGAGTACATACGTTCCGGAAACACAATAAACTGGGGCTTAATGATCAGAAGTTGGATAAACTGAGAAAAATCTTCACCCTCTTGCTTTAGCCGTACGGCTACTTAGGGTAGGGGCCAGAATGTTTCCAATTAACAGTTTGGTGCAGGGATGCAACATTCTGGGTGCCCCCCTCTGCTTCTACTTGTCCAGGTTCCAAATTTACAGTCTTACTTCTGCACATTACCTTCATTCTTTTGGCCAAAACTTGGTTTTAAAAGGTAATAAAACTTGGTTATGCATGATCTTTTGTCAATAAAATGGTTTCCAAAACCTCGTCGTGCATAACCCCTTTTTGTAAGGGTTTTCTTGAGTCTTCTCGTTGTGCACAAATTGCTTTGCACAAAAGGGTTTCAATGTAAAATATTTCTTTTGCAAAAGTTTGATTCAAAATTCTTTGTTGTGCACAACTTGGTACATGTACAAGTTTTGGTCTTTGTTTGCTTATATTCTTTGATTTGTTGTGTATAGATTGATCAATTCATGCTTGTTCATACTTGTTCATATCTTGCTTATGCCATGCTCATGATATCGAAAAACGAATTGAAAATCTCTCTTTTTACTCAAAAAAAAGGAGCATAGAATGACTTCACACCACGCGCACTTGACCGTGCACGTTCCAAATACCCTTTAAACCCGGGGTGGATGCCACGATGCAGCTCGTTGGGCGCTCTTGTTCCCTTCGATGCGCGTACGGGTCCATCCCACCTTCCCTTCCGAACCGAGTCAACCACACTTGTCCGTGACACACAAATACCGTGACTATGGTTGGTTTTTGGTCTAGTTCACGTTACCACATCCTTGATACGTGCTCAAAAGCTAATTGTGGCCAAATTAATGCCCGAGTTGCGACTCCTTGATGAAATTCAAGCGTGGCCTAACCAGCCTCCAACTCGTGTGTTAGTGACGACCGCAATTAGCAAGGGCCATATACTAAGGATAGGGTGACACTGTGTCGTTAAGCCCTAATGAACGAGTTATTTTAATCATCCTTAAGCCCATGGTCAAGGATCGAGATGCCTTATTCAAAATGAGGTCATGTCGGAATGTCGGTGCAGCCTTCGGTGTAGCCTTCGGAGAAAAGTCTCGATCCCGACTGGGGCTTAACCATGATTAGGATAGCCCGCATATTGGGAGCCTTACGATGCACTAGACCCTAGGTTCACTTCTTTTGATCGGTGGAAGCCGCGTGCCCTATAGGACCCTCGCCCGGGATAGTCCGTCCTTGGGAGCGTGCAATACAGGTGAAAAACGAGGGGTCTATAGGCGTAGTGATGGCCTCCACTGATCCAGGATTTAGAATAGTTGTGAAAAAGAAGAGCGATCTTTTCCAACCAGTTAGGAATAAATCAATTTTAAGTAAACGTGAACATAATTAATCAATAATAATAAACTTTCATGTTGCATGAGCCTAAAGCCTGTCTGCCCCTAAACACCGACCCGAGTCCATACCTGAGTCTGAAATAAACCTCCTTCTCCGCAGCGCATAAAAAGTGGGTCAGAGTTCCGGGTCATTGCCCGATTAGTGCCGAGTCGGACAGTTCATCGACAGCTTCATTGAGGTTTTTTCAAATGACTAGCCCGGCAGGAAGTAGTAGTGGGGGTGACAATGCCACAGATCCGAACGGTCTTAGCAGGGAAGAGTTGGTACAGGCTTTAGAGGCCGCCAGGGCCCGGGAAGAGAATGACAGAAAACGCCTTGAGCATATGCAGAACAGGGTTACGGAGGTCATGAGACAGCAAGGGGTAGCCATTGTGTTTGAAAATAACGGAGGCTTTGTGGAAATCACTGACGAAGAAGGAATTGAGAATGTGCCGCCTCAAGGGTACAGTCGGGTCCCGCCCCCTCAAACTTACCCAAATGTGGGGACCTCACGTCCCGCATCCCAAACCGCCACTCATCAAAATGTGCCCATCACCCATGTTCCCCTTGTCCCACTGGGTGTCGCTTCCATGTACCCATTGGGGTTCAATCTATGTGACACGGTCCCAAACAGTCAAGCACTCTTGGCCCCATCTACTGCCGGCTTGCCGCCTCCGGCCCTGCCAACCATCTCTAGAGAAGTACCTTACCCACTCTACTACCCGATGGCCCAAACATCCAAAACTACCCCACCATATATCCCAACAAGCAACCTGGCGCCAGGGTATGTCTACACCCACTTTCCACCTACAAATCCTCCTCCGATAGTTCCCTCCACCACTTCACCTCCCAACGCAGTGCCATTTACAAGTCAAATCATGGGATCCGTCAACTCCAACCCCCATGTGGACCCTCAAGTGGGATGGATAGTTGAGAAGCTGAAACAAATGGAGGAAAGGTTCGAGGGAATGAACGAGAAGAAGTTCACCTCGGGAGTCACGGACCCCGATAAGGTCCCCCTCCCTTATCGGTTCAAAATGCCGGAAATTGACAGATTTGACGGGACCGCCTGTCCCCAGACTCACCTCAACGCCTACACCTTGGCAATGAGGGCGAAGGGTTGCACCATGCAGCAAATGCCTGATCACTTTCATTTGTCCTTAAGGGGAAATGCACTCAAATGGTTCTTCAACTTAAAGGATGAGTCTCGAACCACATGGGACCGGATTAAGGAAGCATTCCCACCAAGTACCATTCTAACTTGGAGTGGGAAACCAATCGCACTGGTTTGCAAAGCACACTGCAAAAGACCGAAGAGCCGATCAGTGAGTTTTACAAAAGATGGAACTACAAATTGGGAGAGATTTCCAACCCTCCCACCGAGGATGAACAGTTGGATATATTTCAGTCATGCTTGAAACCCCAACTGCGAGCTTTGATCAGCCATCACTTCTACCCCAATCTCCAAGCCATGGTAACCGCAGGATCCAAATTTGAGAAGGCTCTCAATGAACAGTCTCCGGCCCAAAATAGCGGAAACTCCTATAGGTACCGCCCTCCGACCACCGGTAAAGGGAAAGAAACCCTGGGAACGGTTAACAGCATCCAAGAAGGAAGCTCAAGGCAAGCCTCTCAAAAGGGTGGGACTGCAGAAAGGCGTCAGTATGTAAGGTTTGAGGATTTCGGAATGCCTATAAGTAAGGTGTTCGAAGGGTTAGTCAAGCAAGGCCTTGTAAAACCTTTGGTCAACTATCAGCCAAGGAATCCCGAGAAACCCTTTGACCAAAACAAAAGATGCGCCTTCCACAATTATCATGGCCACAATACCGATGATTGCTCCATAATAAAACGCATCATCCTCGACCTCATCGACAAAGGAAAACTTGAACACCCCCGTGGCCCGAGCGTGATTAATAACCCTTTCCCCAACAACCAAGGCATTAATATGATTGAGTTCGAGGAGCCTACACCTGTGAACCTTTGGAATTCAATGTCCCAATGGCTCAGATTGGGGAAGAATGGAAGGAAGCCTTATGGGCATGTGTGCAAGAGGGAGATATGAGATGCCCATCCGACTTTATGATCGCCAATGTGATGAGTGCAAGGGTACCCCACCAAAATGCCGATGAATTGGTCGTAATAACACTCACCGAACATGATTTAACGTTTGAACAATGTATGGAGGAGATGGAAAAGTCCATTAAGAGTACGTTGGACAGCGAAAGCCAAGGCTCGAATGGGGATGGCCTTTCCCATGATGATTGCTTCCATATCATTGAGGCATGTAGTTCATCTACGGGCAAGAGGACAATTAAACGAAACGGGTCCGAGGTAGCAAAGATCCCGGAAACGATTGATTATCTCACCCAAATGAAAGAAGCCGTTCGTTCTCTACCTCACAAGGAGATCCGGGTCCTATGTGAAAGTGATAATGATGAAGTATCCTCAAATATGGCTCCTTGTGTTTTCTCCCCGAAATTGGGAAAAGAGGAATTTCCAGCCTTGGATGATTTCTTAGCTTTGCCACCACTATCTCCGCCACCGCCGCTATTTGACGGGTCAGCATTCCCAGATAATTATTGTTGCATGCTCACCCTGGAAAAGCTTCGTGAAACTGTGGGAGCCAGAAAGAGCCAGAACCACCACCCTATCTCCCTAGGGAAAATTTGTGGGTCAATATCCACCCAAAACGAATGGTCACGGTAAATGAGTTAAGGAGGGAGGCATGGCCGTATGGTACCCAAAACCCTCCGCCTATCGGAGATGAGATGATAAAAGTCGATGACCTCTTGGAAGTGAGTGTATTGACTCGATCAGGACAAGTGCACACAGAGAACCCTAAAAAACCTCCACCACCGGAACACCGAGCGCCTCCCCTTCTTGTTGACGAGGCAAAACCCCCAGGTTCCGGAGAAGAGGATCCCATCTTAGCCCGACTTAAGAGGACACAAGCTAACATATCTTTGTGGTCCCTCCTTACTTCCTCCTACCCTCATAAGCTCAAGTTGGAAGAATGCTTGGCCCACACTATGGTACCCACCACAGCTACCCCCGAGGAAGCCGTACAAATGATTGGAAGTGTTTAGTATGGAAATATCATCACATTCACAGATTTGGATTTGCCGAAGTTTGGGGCTAGCCATAACGAGGCTCTTTACATCACGATAAAATTGGACGATCGCCACCTCCGTCAGGTTCTAGTCGATAACGGATCCGCCATGAATGTCCTCCCCGCCAAGATGATGGACCTACTTGGCCTTGAGACCACCGACCTAAAGCCTTCCGTGATCACTGTCAAGGCTTATGATTCCACGGCCCGCTCAGTCTTAGGGGTGGCCACTTTGAACCTTTGGTTTGGGAAACAAATGATGCCGACCGACTTCCAAGTTCTCGACATTCCCATATCCTTCACTGCCTTATTGGGACGCCCGTGGATCCACAAGATCAATGGGGTCGCCTCCACTCTCCATCAATGTGTGAAATACGTGCAAGGGGGTAACTTGACAACTATTTATGGGGACAACGTGACCATAGAAGGAACCAACACCAATGGGATTCCTGTGTTAGAAATTAAGCATGAGGGAAGTGGCATGGCTTTGACTGGCTTCACAGAAGTACCACCCAAAACCCACATTTGTTGTGTAGATCTCACGCTCACCAAGGATAAGATTCCTCCTGCGATGAGAATGATGCGCCTGATGCGCTACCTCCCGGGGCTCGGACTAGGAAGAAAGCTCCAAGGGACTCACAAGATTGTTCTGATCAAAGAGCAAAACACGCTTCATAGCTTGGGATACAAACCCACCCCCAGAGACCTCATGATGGATAAGGAAGTGGCTCGGAAGAAAAGCCAATCCAGGGCTCAAGGGACTCCGTTTAAAAACCCCAACCTTCGTCCTTATACCTTTGATATGAGCCGTTACTTTGTGAAGGGGGGAGTTCAAGTCGAACCCCCAGAGCCAAGAGAGCCGATGATGACCAATTGGGATAAGTTGCAAGAGGATCTCAAAAGGTTCCGAGGGGTGGTGACAAACCCCGTGAGGAGGGAATTTCTGGATACGCCCAAAATAAAAGATCCTACTGATACTACTATCAGCCACGAATACACCTTCAAGGGGGTGCCCGAAATGGTAAAAGAGTTTGAAACCTTGTCTGTGACGGGAGCTAGCAAGGAAAGGAGATCCGTCTGGGGACAAAATGGCGAATACAAGTTTGAGGAGGAAGTTCCTAAGGGCGCCGCCAAGGATGCTATGAGCAATGAGTGGAACGGTGTGGTAACGCAAAGAATGTTCGGAGAAGACATGGTTGTGCCTGACCTAATTGACTTCGAAAAGGAAATGATTGCCGTGATTGAAGATGGACCGCTTGCAACCTTTGACCCACACACTCTTGCAAAGCCAACGGACATGCCTCTGAAAAATTGGGTAACCTTCTCTAGACCAGTGGCGAGCAAAGAAGAAATGACCGCGAAACTTGGACTGGTCCCTCGTCCCCTAGAGTCAAATGTCATAGGGTCCAATGTAGTTGAGTCTCCCCAATCTCTTGTCTTTGAATTCGAGTCGGTCTCCTCCGAGGGCCTCACGCCGAGGATTATGAACTTGTAGCCAACGTTGTATTCCCGTTTGCATTGAATGAAATGATAGATCTTTCCGAGTATCCCCTCATTGCCAACTTATTAGATGATAAATTAACTAATAATCTGAAAATGGTTAATAATGAATCACCTAATAATGCAGACGCACTAAACAATCCAAACATTAAACAATCATCAAAGCAGGTTGTTGATCAAGAGGAAAACCGTGCCCAAGCTGCCGAAGAGGTTTTGACTAAGTGAATTTGGGAACCGAAAATGAGCCAAGGGAGACACAGATTGGGGAATACTTCAAAGGGGCCGAAAGGGAAGCTTTGGTTGAGCTACTCAAAGAGTATATAGATGTGTTTGCGTGGTCTTATAAGGATATGCCAGGGTTGGATGCTTCGATCGTGGAACACAGGATCCCCGTAGACCCCGAGGTGAAACCCGTTAAGCAAAAGCTTCGGCGAATCAAACCAGAATGGTCCCTGCAGGTCAAAGAAGAGATTGAAAAGTTGCTTCGGGTCGGCTTTATAAGAGTGATAGAATACCCCTCATGGCTCTCCAACATAGTAACGGTCACAAAGGCCAACGTAAAGGTTCGATGCTGCGTCGACTTCAGGGATCTCAACAAAGTGAGTCCCAAAGATGACTTTCCCCTCCCAAGCATCGACATGCTTGTGGATACAACCTCTAGCTTTGAGGTTAAGTCTTTTGTGGATGGCTTCGCCAGGTATAACCAGATTAAGATGGCAGAGGAGGACCAGGAAAAAACTGCCTTCACTACCCCATGGGGAACCTTTTGCTATACCGTGATTCCTTTCGGGTTGCGAAACGCTGGGAGAGTATTTGCACTGGATCAAAGCTAAAGGTATGACGGCACTCAAGCAGTGGCATCCAACTACGTCATCCTGGGGGACATCCTATACAAAAAACGCCATCAGGGCCTCCTCCTTAGATGCATAAGTGGGGAAAGGGCAAAAGAACTCATGCAAGAGGTTCATGGTGGAGTGTGTGGTCCTCATATGAACGCAAGGGCATTAATGCAAACCATTCTGCGGATGGGTTACTTCTGGATCTCAATGGAAACAGATTGCATGCAATTCGTAAGGAAGTGTGATAAATGTCAGCGTTTCTCCAACCTCAACCACCTACCGCCTCATCATCTCTACTGCATGACTACACCATGGCCCTTCTCAACATGGGGCATAGATGTTATCGGGAAAATCTCCCCGTCTGGTAGTAATGGTCACGAGTTTGTTTTGGTAGCCATTGATTACTTCACAAAGTGGGTAGAGGCTAAGTCATACCGGGTCCTCACCTCCAAGAAGGTGGCGGGATTTATCAAAGAGAATATCATGTGCCGGTACGGAGTCTCGAACGAGGTCATTACCGACAATGGCTCGCACTTCGAGGGTGAATGCGATCGATTATTGGGAGAATTCCGAGTTACTCGTCACAAGTCCTCCCCATACAGACCCCAGACCAATGGCGCGGTAGAAGCCGCCAATAAAACGCTTGAGAGGATCATTAGAAAGATGGCAACACGGGGAAGAGATTGGCCCAAAAAGATACACCTAGCTTTGTGGGGCTACCGAACTTCGGTCAGAACAGCCAATAGAGAAACTCCTTTTGCTTTGACGTACGGAATGGAAGCCATGCTCCCCGCAGAATTGGAAGTACCGTCACTAAGAATTTTGTTGGAAAATAAGATCCACGAGGTCGATTGGCTTCGAAGCCGACATGATGAGCTGCCTTGTTGGATGAACGTCGCCTGAGGGCCATGGAACACATCCGTGCCTACCAAGGAAGAATGGCGCGAGCTTTTGATAAGAAGGTAAATCCCCGAGAGATTCGGGCAGGAGATTTAGTCCTTAAGGAAAAACCCCCGGGGAGGTCTAATCCCGATGGAAAATGGGAACCCGTGTGGATTGGTCCCTTTGTGGTGCAAGAAGTCTTTTCAGGGGGCGCAATGAGGCTCGTAGACTTGGACGGCAAGCCCTTTATGCACCCAGTCAATGGTGATAAGCTCCGTCGTTACTTTGTTTAAAAAAAAAAAAAAAGAAAAAAAAAGGGGGTGCTAAAAGAATATACCCACCTAGATTGAAAACCCATTCGGGCGGTCTAGGGAAAAAACAGGGTCGCATCCTAAAAATTTGTGGAAGAAATGAACTACGATGACCTGAGCCCTTTAGATTTTCATTTGTAAAAGGGAACGTAGGCAGCCAATCTTTGGTCCGGTCTAAAAATAAATAAAAATCAAATTTGGATTTGAGCAAGAGCTCCATGAGAATGCAAATTGGCTTCATAAGTAACCATTTTCATTACAGTTAAACACTTCTTTGATGAGTTCAAGCACGGTCTACTCTCGACCCAACTAACATGCTTAAGACATAATTAAAACACCTAAGATAAACTAATGTGTCTGCAATGGCAATGGGTGGATACATGGGAAATCACTGTCCTTCTTCCCTCCACTTCTTCTTTTGACTTCTCCGGGTCTTCTTTTTCTTCACCTAAAAGAGGTCAATTCCCCCTTTTCCATGATCAGAGGCTCTTCCAGCATCATCTACGAGCTCGGTCGCCCTCAAAGCCGCATTGGAGGCAGCCCGAGCCCGAAGATCCTCATTCTGCCCCCGCCTTAGGCATCGCGGCCATCCTCCTGTCTGCCAAAACTCTATAGTCCTCAACAACGTCTCCAGTAATGTTATGGCCACTCACCACAGCTTCGGTCTCCCTTACAATCCTGCTAGGACCATAAGTCTCACCAAGAATAGCCTCACGCCTCTCCTCAATAAGCCTCTGAGTCTGTCCCATGTTCTGTTCATACCAGTCCAAGTACACCGTGGTCAAAACCATGCTAGTCGCTCGCCCAAGAAGTGCCCGAGCTGGAAAGAGGGAATAAGTCCACGACCGGGACAAAATGAGACGGTGGAGGAATCCCACATAGACAGAGATGAAAGCCTCAAGTGCTCCGGGTTGACACCCGACCACTCCAACAGTGGAGTCTGCGGTAACCCCAAACTGACGACGGACCAAAGAAGGGATATAATGAGATGAACCCAAGAGCCCTGGCACCCGAACACAGGGGAATTATCTTGATACTCCCGCACTGAGCCAATACGCCAATGGGGAACTAGCCAGCGTATCTCGGCAGTCGTGAGGCGAGCCATGTAAGCCTCCCAATCGCTCTGAACTAGGTCCAAGATAATGCCTCTCAAAGAGTAAGACCAAGGATTGTGAGAGATAGGAGCCTCCGGAATGGCCATCAACATCTCCCTCAACCACAAAGTAAGCAAGGCAGGGCTACTGCTGCGCATGAAACCATCCCCCAAAGCCAAGCGGTCGGTCCATACCGTGAAGGGTCTCGCCCAAGATCAAGGGGACTATATGCTTCCCCACACGGCACTCCTCGAGGACACTCAATAAAACCCGATGGCAGGTGCCCTTGGAACTGACCATGTAGAAAAAGGCAAGGACGCATAAACCAAAGGCATTCCAAGAAGCCTCATCCATACGATCCATGAACTTCTCAGGGACATCCGAAATATCAATAAAAGTGTGATCAAGGACCATGCATTGGGCCTCTTCCAAAGAAATACCAAGAAGAGAAACCAACCTCAAACACACATGGTGTCATCAACCGAAGGAAGAGCTATGACCTCCGTGTCCACGCCACCCACCAAAGCCTTGAAATCCTCATAAGTAGGAGTGATCTCGTTGTAGGAGAAACAATAAACATGCCTCCTAACATCCCAAAAGGACGCAACGGCCCTCAATAGCTCAAGATCTGGAATGAATTCCTGAGAGACCAAAGGGATTGAAGGCCAAACATGGATTGGAAAGTTCCCTTGTGATTCCTCATGTGGGACCGCATCCAAAGCCTAAGGTTACCCTCGAAACATTCTTGATGAATTTTGGACAATTTCGGTGGTTTCTCCATGAGAAAGGGTTCCATGGAAGAAGGAGCTTTCGAAATGAAGAAAGACGAACTGATTGATGAACTCAGGACTCTGGCACTTAAGTAGATGACCAGGCCTGGAACAAAATTGAATGAAAAAGGAGTACTTCCTTCTCGAGCCGTACGGCTACTTTAGCCCTGTCAGAATTGATGATTTCTTGTGAGAGTTAGCTTTGTGGTCCAACCCATTTAAATCCCCTTCCCAACCAATGTCATAAATGCAACCGAAAAATGCCCTCCTTGGCTCATGCAACTTGAATTGAACCTAGAAAATTTAGGTTCCCGAAGACGAAAAAATCAGGCAGTCCTAGCGACGTAAGCCCAGCTT